>CM055061.1:4630987-4711902 GCA_029204045.2 Tillandsia leiboldiana
CGCAGAGAAGAACCTGCGTTCGGATCATCCAGATCACTGCCCGATCCGGATCGCCCCAACTTTCTTTAGAAAAATTTCAGAGAAATTCAAGAAAAACCAGAAAAAGATTGTAAGCACAAAGGTGTATCAACTTTAAACAAAAAGCATCGTTTCACACAACAGAATTAGATTATGCCAAATCTATCAGTAATATCCAAAAATGAAACGAAAATTTACAAGAATTAAATCCCTTAAAGTTGAACACCTTCAATTACATCTAACTTGATCTTATGAGTAATGCCTTTATCAATAATCAATTCGGTAAAGAAAATGAAATACAAGATCAATATATGTTTTAAATCCCAAATATGGTAGATAATATTCTAGACAATCTGTTGAAGAGAGTGGCTCTTTGAGCATCTTTCTTTAAAATCCACCTTATACCAACCTTGAATTTGACAGAGTCAAGTATTTCAACATGCTTTTACTTAATCAAAAATTTGAACAACCATGCTTGGTATACATGTGGTAGCTGCACACAATACTCGGACGACCGAGGTGGTAACTCTTCCTCCATGTGGTGGTAGTTTTCACACTCCTCATTGGGATGTAACTCTTCCACATCTTTTGAGCATTTTACATTATCTTTGACTCCCCCTCAATTGGCTATCAATTATTTAAGATATAAAGTATTCAACCAAAAAATTGATCTCGATTTCATACTCGACTAAACAGTCAAATAAGATAATGACTATACCAAGAGATCATTGAGAGAGAAATTGACTTTGATCACTTTAGAAGATGATTTAATTAACATAAACGATCATTGCAACAATGAAATATATGATGGCAAAAGCATAATGAATTTCTAAATGTGTGAACAGATGCAATTAAAGTCAATTAAGATCTATGCTCAATTACTATCCTATGTATAAACATAGATATTGAATAGAACAAACAAATACAAAACCTATTTTAAGCAAAGGTTTCAAAAAGAAGTTTATTTCAAAGAAAGCATACCAATTGCTTTTCGCAAATGAATAAAACGTTTTTGATCCAAAGGTTTTGTTAAAAAGTCAGCTAATTGATCTTCAGTTGAAACATATGAAAGTTGAAGAGTATTTGATTCAACTAGCTCTCTAAGAAAATGATATCTAAGTTCAATATGTTTTGTTCTAGAGTGCAACACAGGGTTTTTAGAAATGTTAATTGCACTTGTGTTGTCACAAAGAATTGTTACCGAAGATGCTGAAATGCGGAAGTCACTCAATACGCTTTTCATCCAAATGAGTTGAGTTGAGCAACTTCCAGCTGAAATGTATGTCCGCTTCGGCAGTCGAGAGTGCTATGCAATTCTGCTTTTTACTGTGCCATGCAACAAGGCAATGGCCAAGATAGAAGCATGCACCACTCGTGCTTTTCCGATCATCCACTGATCCTGCCCAATCGGCATCTGAGTATCCAACAATGTCCAGACTTGTTCCCATAGGATACCAAATTCCGAAATTAATTGATCCTTTGATGTACCGGATGATCCGTTTCACCCGCTTTCAGGTGAACCTCCTTTGGTGCTGATTGATATCTCGCGCAAATCCCAACACTAAAGGATATATCCGGGCGACTAGCCGTGAGGTAAAGTAGACTTCCAATCATACTTCTATACAGTTTCTCGTCTACATTCTCACTATGTGATTCACTTCCAAGTCCCTTGTGGCTAGTTCCCATTGGAGTTGGAAAATCTTTACAATTTTCTAGATCAAACTTTTTGACCAACTCCAGTGCATACTTGGATTGACTCAAGTGAATACCTTCATCATTTTGTTTAATTTGCAATCCAAGAAAATAAGACAGTTCGCCCATCATGGACATCTCAAATTCGCTTTCCATGGTCTCCGCGAATTTAGAAGCATCATTATCTTTTGTTGCACCAAATACAATGTCATCGACATAGATTTGTGCTACAATGAAATTATTTTGATAATGCTTCACAAAGAGAGTCCTGTCAGCTCCCCCTCGAGTATAGCCCTTCTCCAAAAGGTGCTTTGTTAACCTTTCGTACCATGCTCGCGGTGCTTGTTTCAGACCGTAAAGAGCCTTTTTCAAACGAAAAACATGGTTAGGTTGTTTATGATCTACAAAACCTTTCGGTTGAGCTACATAAACTTCCTCATTTAAAAACCCATTTAGAAATGCGCTCTTGACGTCCATTTGAAATAATTTGATTTTAAAATGACAAGCAATAGCAAACAATATACGAATGGACTCGAGTCTAGCTACAGGGGCGAAAGTTTCGTCAAAGTCTATACCTTCTACTTGAGAGTAGCCTTGAGCAACTAGTCGTGCCTTGTTCCTGATGATAGTACCATCTTCATCTTTCTTGTTCTTGAAGATCCATTTGGTACCTATCACATTATGTTGCTTTGGAGGCTTCGTTAATTCCCAGACTTTGTTTCGCTCAAATTGATGGAGCTCTTCCTGCATTGCTTTAATCCAGTAGTCATCCTGAAGAGCTTCATCTATTGTCTTTGGTTCGATTAAAGATACGTAGCAAGCAAATCCGCAAACCAACTGCCTTCGAGTTCTAACTCCTTCTTGTGGATCTCCAATGATGTTCGATTCCGGATGATCCTTGGAGATTCGTAGCGTTTGTTGAAACGGAGTACTCGGAGGTACACGAGATGATTCCTGCACATCAGATAAACTAGAAGAACCATTAGATGCATCATTAATATTGGAAGTATTATTATGAGAAGATGCACTAGCAGGAGAATCATCATCTAGAGAGATATCGAGGGTAGATTTTTCAGATTCAAAATGAGAAGCTTCATCTACTTTAACATTTATAGATTCTACGATCGTCTTAGATTCAATGTTAAATACTCGATATGCTCTGCTATTCGTAGAATAACCCAAAAAGATCCCTTCATCACTTCGAGAGTCGAACTTTCCAAGATTTTCACGGTCACGTAAGATGTAACATCGACTCCCGAAGATACGAAAGTACTTGATATCCGGTTTTCTACTAAACCACAGCTCATATGGTGTATTCAAGGTTCCTGGGCGCAAATACACTCTGTTAATGACATAGACAGCGGTGTTCACAGCTTCAGCCCAAAAATGTAGCGGTAATTTCCGGCTATGAAGCATCACACGCGCCATCTCTTGAACAACCCTGTTTTTGCGCTCAACAACACCATTCTGCTGAGGTGTATAGGGTGCCGAGAATTCATGTTTAATGCCATTTGAAGTACAAAAGTCAATGAATTTTGAATTTATGAATTCTCCACCCCTATCACTTCTAACACGAATGATCTTTTCATTCTTTTCAATCATAATACGATGGCAAATCTCATGAAAAGAGTCAAACGTATCAGCTTTCTCTCTCAGAAATGCTACCCAAGAAAACCGAGAGAAAACATCAACCAATAAGAAAAAAATATACAATTTACCTTGCAAGGATGGTTGACGAGTTGGCCAAAAGAAAAAGAAGAAAAGAAAATAGTCTACACAAACTATACAAGATTTAATCGTAGAACGATTAAGGACAAGGAGGGGTTTCACCTTTGCATACCCAAACCTTTTGAGTTTTGGAGTATGTTGGTAAAGGTTGAGAGATTCTCCTTGAAGACGACGTCTTGTATGATTGATCTTTTTCTTTTGTCATCGTCTTGTTTGAGGTGCTACCAATGTTCTTTCCTTTTGAAAAATCCTTCCTTGAATTCCGGGAAGTGAGCTTATTGGTAGCAATTGCAAGATGTGGTTGATTTGTTCTTTGAGCTCCAATCTCGCAATTTCTTTCGATGTGCCCTGCAAAATTACAACGAAAACATACCTTTGAGCTTGACGATTCCGAAGAGGATGAGGTAGGTTTGTTGTCGTTGTTTGTCTTGAATTCCGATGTCGGAGGAGGAGATACCGACTGAGGCACAAAGACTGTCCCACTCGAACTTGGACTGTTTCCAGTTTGAGTGTACCCGAGGCCGAACCGATTTGTTTGACCAAGACCAAGGAGTTTATCCAACTTACTCCTTCCTAAAGAGAATTGCTGTAAGTCATCCTTGAGTTGGAGAATGGTCTCTGTCATTTCCCGTCTTTCCTGTCGGCCCTCGCCATAGAGCTTCAAGAAGTAGTTTGCTTTGTTCACCATATCTATATAGTTCTTCTCGAGCTGCTCATTGGACTCTTGAAGGGAAACATTTGCTTTTATCAAACTATCCCTTTCCACTTCAAGATCGGTCGAGAGAGAAGTTACCCTTTTTACTTCTTCTTAGAGATCCTGCAATCTCCCTCTCAACCCCTTGTTTTGCTTAGCCGGTTTCTTTAAATCCTGTAAAGATCTGTGATAGGCTAGAGCAAACTCTTCACCTTCCGAATCATCCGATTCATTGTCCATTGCATTCTTTTCAACAGTGGAGTTGGACAATGATTCAGACGTACTTGCCATAAAGCACATGAATGGTGAAGATGTGGACGCGTGGAATGCCGTGGAGCTCTTTTCTTCATCACTTGAAGACGACTCATTTGACGTTGAGTTGTCATCCCAAGTGACGACTTGCATCGCCTTCTTCTTTGCCGGATACTTGTTAGGACACTCCGTTGCAATGTGGCCGTAGCCTCGACATTTGAAGCATTGCAGTTGTCCTTCTGAACTTTTCTTATCCTTTGAGAAGTTCTCCTGCTTTCTTGACTTGTGACTTGGAGTACCCTTGCCTTTGTTCCACTTTCTGAAGGATGGAGATTTGCTTGAATTACCCCTTCGAAAGTTGCGGCGAAAATTTCTTGTCAAGAGAGCGAGCTGCTTCTCAAATTCCTCCATAGAAAGGTTCTCGTCATCGTCCGAGGAGGATGTATCCGCGTCTTCTTCCTTAGTTGTTTTCAACGCATAACCTGAAGACTTAGAAGTGGATGCTTTTCCAGAAGAATTGTTAGTATTAAAAGTCATTTCATAAGTTTGTAATGAACCAACTAATTCTTCTACACGTATTTCGTCCGGGTGTTTAATAGTTTCAATGGCAGTAACCTTTGGGCGAAATCGTTCAGGAAGAGTTCTTAAGATTTTTCTTACAATCTTAAATTCTGGAATCTTCTCTCCCAGATTAGCACATGAGTTTACGATGTCTTGCAATCGTGTATAGTAGTCCGTGAAAGATTCATTTTCTGCCATCAAAATAGAGTCAAACTTGCTCGTAAGCATCTGCAGTTTCTGAATCTTCACGAGGTTAGTTCCCTCATGTGTAACCTGGAGAACATCCCAGATTTCTTTCGCAGTCTCACATGCCGAGACGCGAGAGAATTCAGTTTGAGATAAGGCATTAAAAATAGCATTAATTCCCTTGCCATTGTAAGAAGATAACTCAAACTCTTCCTTGGTCCATTTCGACCTAGGTTTTAAGGTGTGAACATCAGAGATAAGTTCAGTTGGATTAGTCCATCCTGATTCAATTGAATGCCACACCCTTTCGTCGATGGAAGATAAAAAGGCTTTCATCCGTACTTTCCAGTACGCATAATTTGTTCCATCAAAGAAAGGGGGTCGATTGATGTTTCCACCTTCAACCATTGTTCACAACCCTATTCCCGCTCTGATACCACTTGTTGGGTCGTATATAATACGGATCTAAATAGGGGAAGAAACACCTAGAGGGGGGTGAATAGGTGTAAACGTATAAACACTCAAAAATCGTTGCGATAAAAAACCCAATGCGGAAATGAAAATAACTCGCAAGATTTTTACGTGGAAAACTCCATCACCGGAGTAAAAAACCACGGGACCGATAACACGGCAGAAATCCACTAGAATTAAAACACGTACAAGGTGATTTACCGTACACACTTACGACTCAACCTTTTCCATACGCTCCTAGAGGATCTTCTCCGCTCGCTCCAGACGCTTCTCGAATCCACGATCTGCGCCCAACGCCGAATCCACGGCGTCCAACGTCGAATCCACGACGTCCGACCGAATCCACGGTCTTCACCCAATAGCACCCTTCGAATCCACGAACGTGCCTCGCTCCGAATCCACGAGAGCGAATGAACCTTGAATCCACAAGGACACGCGAATCCACGCGCCGATTTTGGGGTAATCGTTGTTTTTTGGGTGGTGATGATCCGCCGAATACTTAGATCAAAGATAGATCGGAAATACCATCTAAGTATTCATTAGTTTGATTCAACTCAAGATGTGAGTATGAAAACCTAGAATCAAACTAATCAATATAGATGAAGAAACATAGAGTATTCTCTAATGATTTCCTTTCTTCTCTATATGTGGATCTATAGCCGTATAAGATGATATATGAAAATGACGGCTATGTGGATTGACCCTAGAAAGAAAGACATAGGGTCTATTTATAGGTTAGAAACCCTAGGAAGGAGATAAGAATCAAAAACCTGCCATTTCTGGAATTTTACGGACGGCGATCCGGATCGTGATAACTGAGATCCGGATCGTCATAACGAAACAGCCAATTCCAGAAAAACGAAGGTTCGGGATCCGGATCATGTAACTACGATCCGGATCGTTCATACAGTTCACCAAACATCAACGTTCGGGATCCGGATTGCGAAGCAAGATCCGGATCGTTCAAGGTAGATGTTAAACTCAACGTTCGGGATCCGGATCAAGAGACTACGATCCGGATTGCGACGATGTATGAACGAACCACCTTCGGGATCCGGATCGAACAGCCTGATCCGGATCCTGAACATGTCCCAAGTCCAGTTTTTGATTTTTATGCAATGAAAGATTCTTCCAAGTGTTTCTACACTACAAGAAGTATTCGGATCACACAAATTCTTTAGTTAAACATACCTGATCCTTTTGAATTCTTCTTTCTTGAGATTGAGTTAAATGATTCAACTTTCTTCACCTTCAATCTTCAGGACTTGAAACTTTCACGAAACTACGCCAACTCAAATTCCGTAACACAAAGTTTTAAATTCAAAACTTAGTTTATTTATATTTTTTGCTAAATTTATTTTTTAATAAAGTAAACGGAGCGATAACATACTCCTATTCTTAAAAAAAAAAAAAAAAAAAATCCCTGGAAAGAGAGGGAGAGGGGAGGAGTGTAGTGGCCTAGTGGGTTTAGTATAAAGGGAGGTTCCAAAAATGAATGAATAAAAGTTATTCATACCTTTATGAAGCATCTAATTAGATTAGTTCCCTGCTTCTATCACTACAGGCAATGCCAAATTGAGGGCATTTAATATTTCCCAGTAAGTCTATAGTCAGATTGATAGGTATTCCTGTCCGCAGAATGTTCAAATTCAAATTCAAACAGACTGTTTAGTTAATATTATGATATTATCTAAGCCACGGGCTAGGGGTGGCAATCTAGCTCCTTGTTCGCGAGCCAGCTCGTGTTCGGCTCAAAATGAGCTCGAGATCGAATCGCTCGTTTAGTAAATGAGCCGAACACGAGTCGAATTTTTCAGCTCGTTTAATAAACGAGCCGAACACGAGCTAGGGTCAGCTCGCTCGTGTTCGACTCGATACCAGCTCGAATATATATATATATATATATATATATATATATATATATATATATATATATATATATATATATATATATATATATATATATATATATATAGTCCGGCTACTATACTATCAATAGTACTAAGCATTTTGGTCTATCAAGTTTTCTATCCTTAGATCAATCCCTTTAATTATTTTCATCCGTTAGATTTTACTATTTTCGCAACCATCTATTAAACCCAAGGAGCCCACTATCATTTCAACTACACATATTTTAATTCAACGGTTAAAAACTTAACAACACCAATAACTTGGTACCATTAATAGTATTCCAGCCTAGTTCTATATATATATATATATATATATATATATATATATATATATATATATATATATATATATATATATATATATATATATATATATATATATATATATATATATATATATATATATATATATATATATATATATATATATATATATATATACATACTTTACTATTTAGATTTTAAGTTATTAATTTTTTATAAATTTTAATTACTAGATTAAAATTTTTATTTTTATTTTTTTTTTAATTTTACACCTAATAGTAGGAATGAAAATTAAATTTGTTGTTCGCGAGTTAGCTCTTGTACGGCTCCTTAATAAACGAGCCGAACACGAGCCAAATTTTTCAGCTCGAATTTAAACGAGTCAGCTCGTGCCGACCCAGCTCGCTCGTGTTCGGCTCATTAACACCCCATATGTACACATAAAAAAATAAGCATTCAGGTTGTCTACTTAGCATATTACTTACAATAAATATACAAACACCCCTTTCTAAATATTTTACAAAGAGCCTTAGGAACTTTTAATTTTTACAATTACCTCCTCCAAATCTTTTAATCAAATAGTTCAATACAATAGATTCCTCTCCTCCAGCAATATTTTTGAATAAACACTTGTCTTAGTTGCATATCTTGCAGATGATCAAAATATAAAAATAGTTGTAGATGTTTCTTCTTATTCTCACGTATGAGAAAAAGAATAAAATATACAAATAGATTCCTCCCACTTTTAAATTATAATTATTTAATAGAGGGACTAACAACTCAGGTTAAGTATATTGCACCTGTAATTTGATATCAGAGCCAATGTGAGAGAAAAATCTATAACATCTCAATAATTTCGCATGAGATGAAAAAAAAAAAAATATGATTATAAAGAACAATAACTCTAATACTTATAACTAAACTGCTGAACCTCTTCAGCATTTTAGACTGACGGTTTAGACTCATCAAGTTATTAATGCTGGCGGACTGAATCATTACACTAATTATAAAAATTAAAAGTTAAATAGAAAATATTTTAAAAATTAAAACAGCAATTAGGAAGAAGTTTGCAATAGTGCTATAATTAGGAGGTAGAAAACTTGTGGCACCTGTATATCATGTGGTTGAGAGACAAACATGTGGGTCCCACATCTCAGCCTCACAAGAAAGAGACAAACAATTACAATGACAATGACAATTCTCAGACCAGTTCCATGGTGGTGGAATATTGAGTAGCATAACATCTACTTTAATAGATGAATAAATGCTCCAAAATGGAGAAACATTCTCAGATGAGATGCCTATTAAGATTGTTCCTAACTTCCTCCCATGGAAATAATTTACATAAAGAAATGGATTCTCCCACTAAACCAAGGGAATAAAGCAAGAGAGAACAGGTGGCAGAAGAAATTATTTTGCATGGTAGTCCCCTAGAAACTTGAATCAGCATTTGTAACCCTCTAAAAGCCTAAATTTCCAAATATGTGTAGGTCCCTAGAATCACATCTAGATCACCTTGAAGCACTTAAATGTACATGCATGCATGGTCAGAGTTAGTCAACATGGACCTTCAGGACTAGTTTGCTCACTGGTTCAGCCAAAAAACCACCAGTTCACAGCCAAATTAGTCAATCAGAAAGCACTGATACTAAAACTGCATATAAGATATAATGTGGAACTGCATATAGAAAAGTATCCTCCATGTTTTCTTCTGTACAAAAACCTAAGTCACATATAAGAAAAACAAGGAAACAAAGAAAAAAAAAAAAAAAAAAAGACATAAATTTAACCTGCTAGTCTCTTGCAACATGCACTGAACAGCAACATACAACACCAGATACTTTCATAAAACTAGACTAGAAAATTCTTACCGCAGTAAAGCACGATTGCGAAACTGTTCAATCATGTGTAAACGTTTACGTGATGCTTCTGCAATCATATTCTGTAGGATTGAACCTTGTATTACAACCAAATATCGTGGAATATTAAGGATAAATACTATACCGGCCATATCATATGATGGTGAAAATTAAGCACTTCTTCTGCGGCTTCAGCTGTTTAGAAATGCCTTCAAAGAAAATGGCGGAGGAGCATCCTGTTAAAGCAAAATTTTAAACATTATGGTTGCACCGCGTGTCTTTGAACTTCAGTAAGTATAATACATGCTTTTCTTTTTCTCAACCTAATCAATTGTTGACAAGAGCTTCTTTCAGATAATTATTGCATAAATGGTGTAACTTGCATAAATTATGTAGGGGTTGTCAAGTTAAAACAGCAAAAGTTCAGTGAACTCAAAAAAATCTCGGTAAATCTCTGGTTGATAAAACATATGCGTATAAAGAAACAAAGTAACTGTTTTACCTTGCCTAGCTCCTGTTGTAGGTATTCTCTAACCACAGTTATCTGCTGTATCAGCTTCTCCAGAGAAGAATAGGCAGGGAGGTTAGCATGTGCTGAAATTAACCATAAGATTAAGGATATATCGGTTGCAGGAAATGTGTAAAGAAAGAAATGGCATGTTAATAGGGAAATAGAAGATCACATGTGAAATATTATGCTAAATGTACCAAGAATAGCTCGATTCAAGCTATCTGCTATATTCTGCCGATAGTCTGGGCTCAGTAGTTGGAACATAGGTGACATTTCAGGGTCGTCATAAGCTAGTAGAGCAATAAACTCCTAGTCAAAAATAAGACGAAATATTTTATCAGATATCAGTAGTCATTAATGGCATTAAATCATGATAGTATTAATATCCTCACATCAAATGAAATGTGTGTTTGACCAAGTTTTCAAAACAACTAATCTACTTGAGAAGCAAATGCCAAGGGCCTCGCCTGGCTATGTTTGCACTTTTTTTTACTCAAATACGATGCAATTGAATGCCTAAATGATAGACTTCTTTAATCCAGGAATTACTGGTTTGATGACAGACTCACCTTCTCTACAAAGCCAAAGAAACCTTAAAAAGAAGAAGAAAAAAAAGAAGAAGTCTATTCCACCCTCCTCTCGCCACTTCTATTTACTATTGGCTATGCTGGTGCTAGTCTAACTTGTGCTGAAAATAATCACACCATACCTCCAGTTTCTTTACATACTTTTGCTCCTTTCCAAACGAAGTAAGATTTTTCTGACCAAACTCGAGAGCTTCCTTGCTGCCATTTCAAATACCAATTGTATAAAACCCAAAAGTTTCATATTTTAGTAGCATGAAATGTTTATTTACAGAGTCCTCACCACTTTCTGGAGCGGACAAGATCAATAAAGTGAAGGCTTAAAAGGTCGAAATGCAAATCCATATTAGCCTCCAGTAAGTTTGGAGCTAGCTGTTGTGTCAGCTCTATGGCCTCGAGAGCATTTCCTTCCAAGGCAAAATGAAAAATTGCTGACAGAAAAATAAAAAATACAGCTTTACAAAACAGAGTAACCTATCTATGGACTATGATAGGGAATTAAGTAGCTATCATGAAATATTCTTGGTCCAAAGACCAATTATTGGCTAACAAGATGAGTTAACAATTTAACATGTTGATCAGTTCACGTTGGCAAAGATCAAGAATTTAAGTATCCACCGGCACAAGCCGTGCCATATCGCGCCGACAAGATACCGGCACGATACAGCCCCCGTGCTGATGGAACAGTTCAAAACTTTTTTTTCTTTAAATTATTAAGTAATTTTCTCAATAAAGTTCAAAATATTTGATAAAGATACATAATAAGCAATTAGAAAATTTTGTTGCTAAAGAAAATAAATATTTCAAGCCATTATGTGTCGGCACATATGTATTTTTTGTGACCGGCACTCATCGGCACGGCGCGGCACACACCGTGCCGTACCGTGCCAGCAAGTTTTCGGCACGACCTCGTGCCATGGCACTTAAATCCTTGGCAAAGATGCACTTGATTTATCTGAACTATTGCACTTTAACAGATGGGCACCTGAACTTTCAAAAATTAAAAAGAAAAAAAACAATCAGCATGTTTCAATGAACCACCCAACACTTAATTCGGTCAATTTTTTTGTAACAGCTAATACCATGTGTCTTAAAATGGCCCACAACAGTCCATATCTTTTGCCTCTCTTCTTTTGAATTTCCAGATAGTTGTAGGAGCATTATAATCAATTAACTTTCATGTCAATCATGGCTGTTAAGAAAAACTGATAAAAAAAGGGGTAGTGGTTGATTAAAAAATGAGTGAATTTTTCAGGTAGATTTTTTTTTTAAAATCTTTTACAAGATTTGGTTGTCACCTGCAAGAGCTCACTAATTCAAGGGTTTCTAACACATTTATCTCTTTCATGTTTAAAACCCTCAAACATAAACTCAAAAAATATAACTCACATTTCCGCTTGTCCATGTCTACTAGGTAATCAACAGGATGCTTCATCCCCGTACAAGCGAGAAAAGAGTCTGCTGTCTCTTTGAAACAGTTGTGAATAAGATAGGACAGGACAATGTTGCACACATCGCCATCGCTGATTGCCTAACAATTGGAGAAAAAAAAGAGACAAATCAACATTTAGAGATGTTAAACTACTACGAACAAACTAATATTTTTATTTCTTATGAATACCTGTATTAGCTGATGATAAATAGGATTCACATTATATTTGATTACTCATTTGAATTTTTTTTTAGCTACTAATTATGTTAATAGAAAGGGGCCCGAAGCTAGATGTTAATTCTAGAAACATGATTAAATTAAATGTTCAATGAATGTGTAGAAAGAAGGCATGCAGAAAGACATTTAGTTCAATTAAAAATATTAATTAACTTATGGATATAAAGGGCAGATGATAGTCAGAAAAATAAATGTATTGTTAAGTCTGTCAATAATGTGCTCTCACCAAGACAGATATAGTTCATTATAATTACACAATTTTCCCTACTCTCGCTATTGACACAAAATGTATTGTCCTGTGGCTGTAATTATTCAGATAGGAAAAATCGTGACTAGATAATGTTCTTATTCGGTGATAAGTTATAGCTAACTTGCATAGTGCTGATGAACAATGCGAAATAAACTTGACCTTATTACTACGCCCGGTGAATACTAAACAAGTAGTGTTTCTTTTCATTGATTCATTGCATGGAAAAACACAAAAAAAAAAAAAAGAGAAAAAAAAGAATAGATAGGTAGATCAAAAACAATCCTTTCTGACTTTGCTGCAAACCAGTAAGGTCTAGAGTGTTAGCCGAAATATGAGTTGGTATGCTCGATGACAAATAAGCTTATTATATTATCGAAACTGCAGAGGGAAAGAGGAGGGACGCAAAAACAACCCTGAACCGAAAGGTATGGATCGTACAACACAAAGTAAGCGAGAAAACAATCGCAACTTAATAAAATCAACAAAGTAAGCCGTTAGTTTATAAAACCAACGCCGAACGAGAAGGTCAGTACTATCACTATGTTTGACCACATATGAATCATCGAATAAAGTTCTACTATGTAAGAAATAGGAAAAAAAAAAAAAAAAGTAGATATCCACTTCCAAGTTCAAGGATTGAGGATATAAAATGAAACCTCTAGCTACACTATTGGCTAAAACTAAGGCTACAAATTGGGTTGGTCGGGTCGAATGAATTTCGAATTTTTTTGTCGAGTTTGAGAAACTCGAATTCCTATTTAGGTATGGTCAGGGTTGGCATCAATCATAACGCAAGACGAACCCGATCCTACCTCGAAGTAACCACTACTTGGCATTTCAACAAATTAAAGAAACTATACAACATATATGTTCTATAACTAAACATTGTTGTGCTCTATTCATCTCCTCTGGCTCATTTTCAACATCCTAGGAATGAGTAATACTAAATCGGCAAATCGCGCAAAGTTTGCGCGGATCCATCATCCAAAGGATCTAATCCCCACTATCGAATAGGAGATCATTCCACCAAATTACACAGAAACACACAATCATTCAAATAGTTCCTTCATTCGAAGAAAGATTAAGGTAAAAAATCTACACTACCAGTGCTCCCAATTCCTCCCACAAATGGGTCAAAAACCAAACCCCTCCCCCATTTTTAACCCATTTTGAAGCGAAAAAAAGCTGTAAATCCATTGCCCTAGAGCATGAAACTAAATCTTACGCCTACAATTGTTATGAAAAAGATGCGAAAAAACCCTAATGGCAAATCGACACTGAGAATCAACAGGTTCTCATGATTCGACTCCAAAAGGCACACATCCAGAGCATATTGCTCACAATCAAACATCATTCAAAAAAGAGAGGTGACCTACTACGTGCTCGTATTGCCTCGGATCCAACTCCATCATTGCTTTGTGAGAGAGAGAGAGAGCTCCGACGATCTCCGCGGCGTTGCGTAGAGAGAGAGAGTAATAACTATGTGTGGTGAAGGAGAGAAGGTGTTGCTTCCACACAAACGTATTTTATATTAAAAAAGGAAAATGCTACCCGTACACCCCATTCGGGGTGTATATCATACACCCCACCCATCCAATGGGTGGGGTGTGATGATGGGTCAATCGATGTGACCCGTAAAAAATATCGCCACCATTAAAATGGTGAAGGTGTATGATATACACCCCTTCGGGGTGTACATGTAGCATTGCTCATTAAAAAAAGGGGACAATTATGTGCAGAGACCTCTCTCATACAGATTCTTGGAACTTTCATATTTTCAATTTATTCTAATTTTATCATCCTAATTTAATAGATTCATCTTTTTCTGTTAAAGTTACTAATTATTATACTATATATTACACATAATTAGGAGTGAAAATCTAACTCACTAGACTCATTAGGAGTGAAAATCTAACTCACTAAGATTCAAAATGAGTATGAGATGGAATAGCTCACTTACTAAATAAGTTGAACATTCAATTTATTTAATAAATAAGTTGAACACGAGCTCGGTCAGCTTGTGCTCGGCTCAATAACCGCTCGAATATATATATATATATATATATATATATATATATATATATATATATATATATATATATAAAATTTATATTATATATATAATATAAATTTTTATTATTTAATTTTTAATCTAACTTAAATAAAAAATTTAATTCAATTATAAAGAAGTTCATTTATAAAAAATATTTATTTATAAAATTATTTTTAAAAGCACCAAAAAAATACTTTTAGCTTTCGAAATTTATTTTTTGGTTATTAAATTAAAAATCAATAATAATAATTATTTATAACATCAATCATTATGTAGATTCAAAAATCTCTCTCTCTCTCTCTCTCTCTCTCTCTCTATATATATATATATATATATATATATATATATATATATATATATGGAAAATGCTACCCGTACACCCCATTCGGGGTGTATATCACACACCCCACCCATTCAATGGGTGGGGTGTGATGATGGGTCAATCGATGTGACCCGTAAAAAATATCGCCACCATTAAAATGGTGGAGGTGTATGATATACACCCCTTCGGGGTGTACGTGTAGCATTGCTCATATATATATATATATGGAAAATGCTACTTGTACACCCGTAAGGGATGTACATCTCACACCCCCACCCATCTAAGGGTGAGGGTGTGATGAGGAGTCACTTGATGTGACCTGTAAAAAATATCGATACCATTAAAGGGGTGGAGGTGTAGGATGTACACCCCTTCGGGGTGTACATGTAGCATTACTCAAAAAAAATCAATTTTTTATAAATTTTAATTATTAGATTAATATTCTAATTTTTATTTTTTTTTTTAACATTTCATCTAATGTTGTTCGGAAGACGACCAGTTAAATAAGCCAAACACGAGTTAACTATTAATAAACAAGCGAAATACTAACTGAATTTTTTAGCTTGATATTTTAACGCCAACACCCCTACACATAATCTAATAAAATTTTGAAACACCAATAAAAAAAAAAAAAAAAAAAGGGTTCTATTTTATCATATTAAAAGAAAATGATGCAAGTAGTAAGTTATTTGAAAAATAATGTTAATTCTAAAAATTATTCATTATCAAATTTTTATGTAATATGAATATATTGGATTAGACAGTTCTTGTTGCCTGGAAATAACAGGGAAGACCGGGGCTCGACCCCAATCTTCTTTTTCTTTTTCTTTTTCTTTTTTTTTTGCTGGGAAGGGAAAAGGTTAAAAAGAAATGAAAATCACGCACTAATAAAATATAATATTTTATTATCATAATAAATTTCTGATGGATTTGAGCTTCCACTTTCAAGTACAGCAGCATGAAGTTCCCCTGCAAATTCAAGTAATCAATGTTACAGATTCTTCTAAAAAGCACTTCAACAGCAACTACAATATACAAACATAGCAACCAATAATTTGAAATTTTAGCTGTAGAAAAGGGAAGAAGCTAACTTTAATACAATATACAAACAATAAAGATGAAGAAACCAATGCAAACAAGAATCAAAAATAGGTGCTTCATACTCCGGTCGAGATCGGTAAACACAGCCGAAACTCTGAGCTTCTTTGGGAAACAAAAAGAAAACCCTCGCCGTGTCGTGTTTCACTGCTACATCTGTGGAGATTAGAGAGTAAAATGGCATGTATAAATGATGCTTTTGCTATATATAACAACCCTTTTAACTAATCTTTCGCTCGCTTCCACACGATTACAGTTCCATCTGAATCAGATGAGGCCAACAAATTTTCACCGTGATTCCATGCGACGCCTATTACTGGAGCACCGTGCCCCTGCATCAACACAAGGTACTGGTATTGAGATTTTACAAATAGGAGAGAGAGAGAGAGAGAGAGAGAGAGAGAGAGAGAGAGAGAGACCTGTAGCTTATTCACGCAGGCGTGCTTCGGCCGAGTCAAATCATAGAAGTAAACGTTCGCATCCTCGCTGCCAGAGACTTCATGTAGAGAAAGGTCATTAATCCTTCCAAGACCAGCACAAGTTAAGATAGACTTAACACAAGGGGTTTTTTTCGCATTTAGCCCCACAATTTTTTTTTTTTTCTCACAAATAGCTCCAGAAAATTTATATTTACAAAAATGATCCTCTCCCTACCACGCGAGCACCACGCTGGAAAGAGAAGGGCCATGTGGGTGTTTGTAAGTTTAACACGGTGATCCGATCATCGTGTTTAAACGCGGTGATTGGATTACCGTGCTCCTTTTTGTGTTTTTCACCGTATTCTTTTAATTCTTATCGTCACAAGTCGAAGAATAAGGACTAGAGTAGCATATGAATATAGTAATCCAGCTACTGTATTTAAACATAGTGACCGAATCATTATGTTCAACTTAAAATAACCCTCTTATTCAACGTGGCACTCGCGTGGCGGAGAGAAAGCCATTTATGCAAATATAAAGTTGCTGGCGCTATGTGAAACAAAAAAAAAAAAAAATTAAGGGGTCTAAATGCAAAAAAACCCACCCCCCTAATTTTGGGTTTTGTTGTACTTTTTTGTGCTTTATTAGAACTCCTCCGGTAGAAC
The DNA here is from genome assembly GCA_029204045.2 of Tillandsia leiboldiana. NCBI lineage: Eukaryota > Viridiplantae > Streptophyta > Magnoliopsida > Poales > Bromeliaceae > Tillandsia > Tillandsia leiboldiana. The sequence goes on from CM055061.1 coordinate 4,648,194, forward strand.
CAAAACCAAATTTCAAACCTCGGATTCGCTTAAATGGGGCCAGCCACAGTTAAAATAACTGTAAACTGAACCATTAAAGCCACAATCTGAAGTACCTTCCCAGTTACCAAAAGGCCGAAATGAACTATTTTAAACTCAATCAGAGACCACTCAACCTTTCTAGAGATTGAGGAGTTCAAAGGATACTTGACTAGTTATTAATGCAAAAAAAAACAATGGAGAAAACCAAAATTTTCGAGAACTTACCTATGAATTCCCCTTTCTCAAGAGAAAGGAGCGGGCAGAAAGAAGCGCGAATACTGTGCACACGGGGAGCCAATTTTAGAGAGCATAGAAGAGTTAGGTACCCTTGTATCTCCAATGCAACACTGCACAATATCATAGAAAATGAGATCAACTAGTAGAATACCAGTACAAATAAAATTTCTGTAAGTCTCAGGGAAAAATACGTCAAACCCTTCTGAACATTAGATCAACTCCACAGTATAACCGTTAAAAATGTAACTTTAAAAAAAAAATAAAAAATAAATAAATATTCTATGCCCTTTTCCAAGGACCACCCAGCCTTAATTTCTGTCAATTTCTTTAACTGTTGTTAGCATGTGATTGTTTGAAGTTTGAACATGATTTCAATTTTGTCCTCCGATATTCCAATTGCAACAAATTAATCCCAGAAGTTTCGGTTTAGAACATTTGTGTGGATTTCAATTGTCTCTGAAGTTTGAGCTTGATTTCAATCTCGTTCGAGTTTCTACTTTAGGAAACAAAAATCTAATGATGGTGATGACATGTCATGTTTTTCAAACAACAGACCTATATGAAGGGCATAATTGTTGTGTAGAACGAACTTTTAAGGACTAAACTGTTACAATTGAAATTATGAGGACACAACTTAAGTCATGTTCAAAGTTCAAGGACTACATTTGTAATTAACCCCGGTTCTCTTGTTTTAACCCCCCTTAAGTTCAAAAATCATTATCTACAATAATGCTAAAATGTTTAGAGGGATCTGGCATATTTGCCCTAACCTCATTGCACTACAACCCACAAAAATACAACCTGAAGAAGCAAATGTTTCCGTCTTGAGCACATACAAGAACTACAGGACAGCGCGCCACAAGAGAAAATGTACGGTACTGTATAGTTGTAATTGGAGATTTGCCCCTGCTATTCTTATTCTTGTGGGACCTTGATACTGTCCCTGTATGGGAGCTCACGCTAACAGTGTATATGTATCCCTGTTGAATTTTTTGGTTTCGCTCAAATTACAACATACAGATATATTAATTTTCGAAAAACAGATGGGGTAAAATGAAAAAATAAACTACCTGAGCATCGCCAGCAAAGATAAGCTGGCCGGTGTGATCATTATCCATGGCAGTAATCTCATCTTCAATGAGGAGTTTACTAATTACTCTACCGGTACTAAAATTAATCACCTGAATTAACATTTACACAAATATATTCAATGAGGGTTTTTTTTCACTTTGGGTATGATCTTGAGACTTGCAGACAGAATTTAGCCTTAGAAATATTAATGAATAGAACATTAAACAGGAAACGACAGAAATTTACACTGATTTCTTTTTTTGCATTGCCAACCAAAAGCAAGTTATTATTCACCTGAAATCAAAAATAACAATAAAGGGAATAATCATACAGTACGTAAAAACACAATAGAATAAATTATACATGTCGGATTCCTGGACGAGTGGTATTTCCAACTTAGATGGAAAGAACTCATTTCAGACAGATAACAAAAAATAAAGCAAAAAAGCTCTTTAAACAATGTGGGTTGTGTTAACCATGAAGAACCGAAGAGAGAGAGACACAAAAAAAAATATCTGGTGCCAAAACCAGAAAAAGATCTATTTGCATAATGTTCTTCATAAATGAAGACCATAATGGTTAACTAAACCATTTCGCGATTTTTTTTCTTTTTTTTTTTCCCTTGCTATTTTCCTTTTCTTTATTTTTGCATTGTCTAGGTCCAATTTCTTGAGTTAATTTTCAGTCTTCTCTTTTTCTTTTTCTTTTTTTTGTTTTGTGGTTTGGAGGGGAGAGGGTGGGGTTCTTAGAAACTTCTAGTCTACGATGATAGAGAACTCTACAGTTCTACTACTTACACACTAATAAACCAACAGAATAAGTAAACAAATAGAGATGTATGAAGTTGACCTTTTTATATTCTAATAATACTAACAGATCAAGCAAATAATCAGAGACGAATGAGTTGACCTATTCATATTATAATAATTCAACAATTTTGGGCAAGATTAACTGTACAAAATGTAGTCAATGACTACACAAATAAGCAAAAATGCCTTTCAAATACAAAAATAATAATCAAACATGACATAGCAACTGCCTTGAAGATTACAAAACATATAAATGCAGGGGATTGAGTTCACTTGCTCATTTTCTGAACATACCACAATTTTAAACCAGATTAATTGTTCAAATTTGTAGCCAACAACTTAAAGAATAAGCAACTCCAAATACAAGAAATAATAAAACGTATCACAACAACTGCTTCAAAATTATAAAGCAACATAACACACATATTTATACTTGCATAGGTAGATAGATAGATTAACACACATATTTATACTTGCATTGATAGATATAGATAGATAGATAGATTAATGCACATATTTATACTTTCACAGAGAGAGAGAGAGAGAGAGAGAGAGAGAGAGAGGTACACACCGGGTGGAAACGAATGCACAGTTGGGAAGAAACTCCATATACTACTCGAATGCAATGACCTTTAGAAATCTCCCATACTCGCACAGTTTTATCCATTGAAGACGAAGCAATGTACTGGTTGTTAGATGAAAAATCAAAATCTGTAATTTGGTTAGCATTGACAATAAAAATAAAAACAAGTTGCACTGCCTAGGTATGAGAATTTACTTAATTGTGACAATACTGTAGTTTCAAAAATATATTCCATTTAATTCAGCAGCTACAGAATTGTTAAAAATCCATAGACTAACATAGTTTTCTAGGCTAAACTGATTAATTGCCAACAAATTAAATATGGATTAAGGTGCAGTTATCCATAGTATACAGAAATGCAATGGACATAAAAATAAGATAAATATGACTCAAAAATGTAATCTCACAAAACTACAATTAAATCTACATTTAAGACTATCAACTCCTGCATTAGAAATATCTAGAGTAAGCATGCATGCATTGAGTCTCAATAAATTTAATCCAGATAAGTGATATCTCACCCATAGATGTAATGATTTTCCTATCAGATCTGCTTTTCCTTTAACCTAAAGGATTTGTAATGGAGTTGCCTACAGCAATTATTGGTCTATCATTAAGTGTGAGCCCTTTCTTGAAAGTGTACAGACATTAAAGAGTAACAAAATTATACCGATATAATGTCAAAAACTTCAACAATACTAAAATTTGATAAGAAATTCAGAATCAGTCAAATGTAGTCTAACCTGTGATGGCTTTTGAATGCCCTCTTAATTGTTGAAGAACAGATGGTGACTCAGAAACATGACAGATCGTCAAACTGCCATCGGTTGCTCCATAGGCAAGTAGATCCGAACTCATGTTTCCAAATTTCAGAATAACAACTAGAAACATAATGTACCATTCATTACTCTTTGATAATAATACGATTACTCGGAACCACAAATAATAAAAAGGCAAGAAAATTCTTAGCAAGTATCAAAAATCACCTGAAGCTTTACAGTTGTCAAAAATGCAATGCATTCCAACAAAAGAATATGCAGGCTCGGCAAATCGAGTTTGGCGATCCAAATCACTGATACTTGAGCCAAAACTCAAACGTCGACTAAAAGGTAGGCTGTTACTTCTCAAATCCTGCAGTGAAACTTGACTACCGTGAACATGATTATCAAACGAAAACAAGATTGCGCCAGACGAAAAATCCGGAGAAAACATCTGATAATAGCTGTCATATATCAACATAGTCATCAAAGTACCATATAACCAAGTAACCAACTAAACAACTTTAGAAAAGAACGCATATATACTTTACAATATCAAAATTGCCATACATACTCTGCTAGAACTCCAGCTATCTGTCTCAAGCACTGAAGGCTGGGAAGCAGAAAATGAAGCCCAGCGTCCACTGGTACATCAGCACTACCTTGGCGTTAGATTTGTGAAAGAAAATTTGATGCATATTGAAGAAACTTAAATCATTAGCACGAAATTGTAAAGAAATTTGGAATAAGAAACTATAAATGGATGTAATCGGACTATTGCCAAAACCCCTCGCTTCAAACTGGTAGATTAATTGAACAAGTGAAGGCACAGCAGCAGCACTATAACCACAAATTGGGAAGTGGGAATCAAGAGTGCGTCAATATGTATTTGCTAATTCAAAATAGGTAACAAAGCCTGAGCAGATAAATTTTACTAGCATGATCTACCGCATCTAGTGCATTTTCTCTTCCCTTGAGGGGAATCAAACTGAAGCAACAGCCAAATTCGCGGAAATTATTAGCTTATTCTTGGTATTATAAACAACTTCTTATAAACTCATTCATCATCCAAAACCAAATGGGAATTCGAAACTTCAGTAAGAGTTATTTCCATTTGTCAAAATGCCGCACAAATATTCGTTGTACACATATACTATCCAATATGTATTCTGATAGGTGTCCTCACATCATACAACAATGAGAAAATTTTTAGTTCTTCAGAAACTCTCATCATGTCATATATTTCGCCATTTGTCATAACACTGCGAAACAACCGCAAACTTTAAAAATAATACATCAAACTGAATCAAGCTACATAATCTAATCTAATCTGATATGTTCTAATGGATCTGATACTAAATTGCTAGTAAAGAGGAAAACGAAAACGAGTTGCGATCACCGCGAACCTGTGGCCCGGGGTGCTCGGCTGGCTCGTCTGGCTCGTCTGGCTCTCCCAGTTCCTCAGCAGCCGCAGGAAGTTGCGGTATGCCACGTACCCTCTCCCATTGCAGCTCCAATCCTGGTTTCCCAGTACAAACAACCCCCATAACATTTCCATGCGCTAATTAGAGATCAAACCTAGAGACAGAGAAAGAGAGATTTACCTTGCGGCGTTCGATTGCGGCGGCGGAGGAGACGGCCTTACGGTGGAGGAGGAGGCGGCGGATGGCGACGTAGTTGGCGTTTTGGTGGGCGATCGGCGGCTGGAGGAGGCAGCTCACGAAGTCCGGATCCGCCGCCGCCTCCTCCGTCGCCTCCGCCGACCCCGCCGCCGTCGCCGCCTCCTCCTCCGTCGCCACCGCGGGCTCCGCCGCCGCCGCGGCCTCCCTCGCCGCGGGTTCGTCTCCTTTCTCCTCCATGGGGATCGGAGAGGGCGTTGCTTCACGAGCTTCACGTTTTGGATCTCATCGAAGGAGTTTTCAACTTTTCATTCGCATTTTAGTCGTATTATTATTATTTTTTAAAAAAGTAGGGTGAAAATGTAAAAATAGAAAAAAAAAAAAAATTACACTAGCCTCCATGTTCCAAGTTCAAAAATTAATTATTTTATATTTTCAACCAAATATTTTTAAAAATAATAAGCAAAATGAATAACATATTAATTTTTTTAAAAAAATATATATATTTGTATCAATACTAAAAACGAATCTAATCTAGAATATTTATAAAATCTAAACAAATTATTTATTTTTTATGTATTTTTTATGAAAAGATATTTATGACTTTAATTTTTTTAAAAAATAAACAAATTATTTGTTCATCATATTTGTGATTTTGTTTATCATGCACAATGCACGAATCTTGAAATATTAAAATTAAAATATAAAATTTAATCATAACATATTAAGTGTATATAAAAACATTCTCTCACAAGACTTGTGATTGAATTTTACATAACTTTTAATTTTATTTAATTCTCTTATTTAATTTTAGGTCACAATTAAAAATTATTAAAACATCTGAAGTCCAATTGATTTATTGTAAAAATTGTAAACTTATATATAAACTAAGATTAAAAAAAAAAATTATATTGAGAGCCTTTCTACAAAGAGATGGTTTAATTAACCATTCATCATTATTTTCAAGATTCGCACATTGCTCATAATGATCAATTAATTAGTTTGTTTTTCTATAGAAAAATTATCAATGTAAATTTTATTCCATAAAAAATATATCTCATAAACTTAATAATTAATACAAACACATTAAAGGGCAAACCATAAACTAATTTTATAGCTTCTTCGTGATTTCGGTGTGGATCCCTTATCCCATCCCCTCTCTCTCTCGCGTGTGGGCCCTCAAACCATCTTTCCTCTCCTCACATACTAATTTAGTGTGGGTCATTTATCCCATCCCCCATCTCTCTCTTTTGCATTGGGATCTCAAACCATCATTTCTCTCCTCGCATGTCAAATCCCTCTCTCTCTCTCTTTCTTTTTCTCTCTATCTATCTCATCCATCATTTCTCTGCTCCCAGAGAGGGCTCTGGACTTCGCCTCTGCTCTCTTTCTCTCTCTCGCACAGACCAAACTCTCTATCTCTCTCTCCTTCTCACATACCAAACCCTACGGCTCTCTCTCTCTCTCTCTCTCTCTCTCTCTCTTTCACAGACTAAACCCTACATTCGCCTAGTGTTTGTACTCTCTCCGCCGCGTGCCCTCCAATCTGGGTATGTAATGCCATCGCGTAAACGTCCGCTTCTTTTCTATCGCCTTCCCAGAGTTGTTCGCCTCTCAGATCCGTACACCACGATCAACTACAGATCTGGGCATTAAATGCCCCGTAGAACTATCGCGCGATCTCTGCGAGTCCGTCCGCCTCTCTACAATCACCTGCCCGAAAATAGCTCCCTTCCTGTACTGTACACCCGTATCTACCGCAGATCTGGCATTTAATGCCACCGCGATACTGTACGCCTCCCTATTGTTGCCTTACCGGAAACCTTTGCCTCTCTGGACCGTACGCCTCTATCTGTCGCGGTTCTTTTGGGCATTTAATGCCGCCGCTTCCCTGGAGACTCTTTCCGTGCTTGCTCTCGATCTTCTCCGCCCAGCTGAATAATCGGAACTTGCTCCCGAATTGCCCTATACCTTCTCCGTCGCGAGGAAATCTCCGTCACCGCTCAGCTGTCTAATCGGAATGTTGTGCTTGACGTGAATGGCACTTTGCCTAACAATTTTCGTTCAAATAGTGTAATTTTCGTCTTAAAGAGTTCGATCTCCGTCTCAAACAGTGCAATATTCTTCTAAAACAGTGTAACTTTATCTTAACTATGCAATTTCATCATCTTCTTCTTTCTTCTCTAATTTTTTACCTTTCTTATAACAATAACAATACATAATGATTTCTCTAGGAGGAAAAAAAAATATTTTTATCTTTTTATTCTGTACTCTTTTTTTTTTCTATCTTTTACACTTTTTTTCTTCGCCGTCACCCCTGCTATCGCCGTGGATCCTGTCGGAGCGCTGCCCTTTGAAGCCGCGCCCACTCCCACTCTCACCCCCACCGTGCCCGCGCCCACGACGTTGTGCCCATTAGATACCCACATGGCAGTACACGAAAATTGGACTCTTTGAAAATTACATTGTTTGATGGCTCAACTCTCGCGAGTTCACCACCTCGCTCCCACGCCCTGCCATCCTTACCCCATGCAACCTCCAAGCCGCCACGACCCTCGCCATCGCCATGGACCCCGCCGAAGCGCCGCCTCTCAAAGCTGTGCTCACTTCCGCCCTGCTCGCACCCGCGCCAGCGATGTTGTGCCCATCAGATACTTGGTGATGCGTTTGATAGAAAAAGTTTAGGTTTCACTTCAACTATCTATACCTATATATGATTTCTCTTATTTTTTTGCCACGTGTAACCATTTCCTTCATCTATACAATTGAGAATTTTCTAACTTTTCTTATTCTAAACTCCTAATAAATTAATTGTAGACTCTTTTTATTCCCAAACTCCTAATGAATTAATTGTGGACTCTTTCCATTCCCACCCCCCAATGAATTAATTGTGAACTCCAAACCTAATGAATCACTTATACACCTAAAATCAAATTCTACACGATTCACACCCAACCACAAAAACTCTTATACTATAACCAACATCATTCTCTCCTCTCACTCTCCCTATTTTTGAGTTCTTCTCCTCTCTCTCTCTCTCTCTCTCTCTCTCTCTCTCTCTCTCTATGCCACCACCTCCCTCTTCGCCATCTCCGTCGGCAACAAAGCCCTCTTTCTCGACCCCTCCACCCTCGATTTTTACTTCTTCCTTCCCGCCGTGAAGAACCTCCAAGCCTTCTTGCCCTCATCCTCCTTCTCCTCCTCCAAGGTTAAAATTTTTTACTCTCGATCTCATCGAAACTCTATACTGCCGTAACTCATAGAACGTGAGCTCTCTCTCTCTCCCTCTCTTTCTAAATTTTATTACATTCCCACATATGCCTTAAATTTTAATCCCGAATAGATTAATCTTTTACTCTGATTGGTGCTATCTTATGTTAGGATTGAAAATAATTTTTTTATATATATTGGAAAAGATGTTTTAAAACAGTGTTTTAAATTATTTTATATAATCTTTTACTTCTGTATTTATATTATAATAATAAAAAATATAAAAATATTTTTTTAATAATATTTATCCGTCGCATCGCACGGTTAACTACACTAGTATTAATTAATCATACCCAACACATACGATGATATATTTGATGAAAAATTTTGGTTTTATTAAATATACCCATCAGATATTTACCCCTTAGCCGTGGACGCAGGCGCAGCCGCTCCGGCGAGGTACATGGTGGTGGTGAGGGCGAAGGCATCTTAGATGTCGCATAAGGCTAGAGAGCGAGCGAGGCAGCGAGCTCAGGAAAGAAAAAAAAAAATAAGAAAAAAAAACAACTAGAGAAAAGAAGATGAAACTCAAGTGGAGAACAAAGAAAGAGATAGAAAAAAATAAAAAATAGAAAAAAAATAAAAATATTTTGATTAGTTTCTTAAAAATTCAAAATGAATATGCAAAAATAAAAAAATGACCCACTATTACACAAATTCAGAATCAATCAATTTTTTATGCAAATTGGCCAATTTAAATTTGACTAAAATTTTATTTTCTGAAAAATTGTAAATACACCTATGCATAGTAGTATAATTACACGTTTCTCTCTAAAATCTTGGTGATCAAATAAAACCCTCTGTATGTTTAAAATTTGCTAATTTATTCTCCATAATTTGATCATTACACATCGTTGTTTCTACAAAAATAACTATTCTACCCTTGTAGTAAATGTCTCTATTTTATCTGTGAACTCTCATCATGAAATTTTATAAAAAAAGAATAAACTTACAAGAACAAGAATTAAATTACAACATCTATTCATATTCCTTATTCCTTACATAGCATTTTTTTTTTTTTAAAAAAAAAAAAAAACACTATTCAAATGATCTCCAAGCCCCAAGATACAATGTTACAACTAAGAATCTAGGATAGGAAGAAACATTTTATTGAATTAAAATCAGGAGAAAAAAAAACCCTATAGTTATCGACAAAGTACAAATCGACTAAACAAATGCAATGATTCATAAACTCAAAGGCTCATTTTTATTTTGCGATGATCTATATCGAAGAAGCAACAATTACTCGACGTAAGTATCATCTGTAGTGTGCCAGTATCTATTAGTGAACCACATCGAATCGGCGGCCACCGCGTTCCCGTCGTGATTCCGATGCCAAGTATAGTAAGCATGTGTCTTGTTCTTGATCTCGAAGATGGCGTGGCCGAAGCTCGCCTCCCTAAAAGCCGAGTAGCTCGGCTGCGGCTCGGTCATGCTGCAAATTTTACGCAAAAAAAACCTTGTCATGCAGTTTCAATGCGCGTTAATATCGACAAATGGATCATTTGGAAAACTTCATCTTACTTGGTAGCGAGCCCTTCGAGGTTCCCTCCGTCGCCGATGGTAACGTAAACCGGAGCTGATAAATCAGGAATCGGCGTACACTTCCCGTTCACAATGTTATATGCATCGTTCGAAATTCTATGCTGCGAATCACAGCTACAAAGTTTAACTTGGATATCGTCGAATGTGAAAAAAAAGACAAACTACGCAGTTTGTTTGATTAACTAAATACGAGAATTTCATTTCCTAAGGAATAATTGCTATAATAAGAGAATCGGAGAAGGAGGAGAGGGTTTTAAGGCTCACGCTGCGTTCGTAGGCGTGGACGTGGCCTGCGAACACTACGTCGACTTTGTATTGCACGAACCACGGCTCGTACATCACTCTCATGGTTTCTCCTTCCATGTAATGGTAGTTGTAGCTGTTGTACCACGGCGCGTGCATGAGGACGATCAACCATGGCGTCTCGCTTCGGTTCACTTTCGGTAGCTCGGCTTCAAGCCACTTGTATTGAGGGGTGTACTTTCCTAGAGATCGAAATGGAGAAAAAAGGTTAGATGTCAAATAGTAGAGGTAGAAGAGAGAGCTTAATAAGTTGGTGTGTTGTTCCATGAAATCTTAAAAAAAAGAAGAAAAAAAAAAACACTACACTAGAGAAACTACTTTTCGTCGAAGCCGAACGGACGAAAAGTATTTCTCGAGCCAGAACCAAAACAAGACGAAATTCACACTTAAAGGTTGAATAGTGCTATTGCCGTGGTTCATAAAATATTCCTCAACCTAGAAATCCTAAAAACCGCCCTAAACCCTAAGGCAGCGTTTGGTAACAGGGATAAGGGGAGGATAACCTCCTTATCCCCGTTATTATACCCAAACGCAAAATAGAGGGGTGGGAATACCTAAACCCACCCCTTAGCGGGTAAACCCACCCCTTAGCGGGTTATAACCCGCTAAGGGGTGGGTTTAGCTATTCCCACCCCCATGCGGAATAGCGGAATAATGGATAAATATTTAATATTTAATATTTAATATTAATATTAAATATATTTAATATTAATATTTAATATTAATATTAAATATTAAAATTTATCTAAATATTAATATTTAATATTTAATATTTAATATTAAATATTAATATTTAATATTTAATATTAAATATTAATATTACAATTTAATATTTAATTGTAAATATTATTTGAATTTTTTAATATTTATCTAAATTAAATATAAGGTTGATTAATACCATAAATTTATTTAATTTTAAATTATATCATAAAGGGCAAAATAGTAAATAAAAATATTTATCCCCTCAATTCTTCTTATTCCTCTATACCCAACCAAACATAATTTTCTCTTATTCCTCTTATTCTTTTTATTCCTATATAATTTACCAAACACAATTTTCTTTAAACCCGGTATAACTCTTAAACCCAACCAAACAGAAATTTACACTAATTCCTGCTAATACCATAACTTATACCTATCCCCTGTATAACTAAATTTTTCTTATCCCCGAACCAAACGCAACCTAAAAATCAAAGAAACCAAATCATATTATCTTATTCAGTGTTGTTCAGTTTGATTTTTCAGTTTAGAGCCAAACAACAACAAAGCCTCGAAGCAACTCAAATAGCGTTTGCGTCGACTCGTATTTAACCACCGTGAAAGTCGTATAAGACATGATTCAGTGAGTAGTCGTACCGTACGCCGAATACGAAGCCAAGACGATGACGTATGCCGAAGCCCTTTTAATGGAATACCAAAATGGAGATGTGCTACCGGAAGCCTTGTAAGGAGAGTGATATCGGTGGCTGTACGGTTTGAATGGCTTCGTTTCACCCTGCAAAGTTACCAAGAAAAATAAATAAATAATAAATTATAAAAAAAAAATTTAAAAAAAAAACAACTTTTCTCTACAAAATTGAAAATTTTCCAATGAGAATAACATATTAAATTTGCATAAAAATGTAAATTTTTATAACAAAGTCATAAAAACTACCTGCTAATTCAATTTTTAATCTTTTTTAAGAAAATTCAAATTTAGAGATCGTTCTGAAATTGTCAAACGGAATTTGTTCAAACGAGATTTTCTACACATTCAAGTTTAGAGATAAACTTTTCATTCTCAAAAGAGGTTGGGTCGATTTCGAAGGATATTTGCTCTGTTTTCGTAGTTGCCACCATCTTAGCAGTTTTAAAAAAGAAAAGAAAAAGTCGTCCCATACTCCTAAATAATGCACTGAGTAGCATACGCGTATAAAATTATTTTGCCCCGACAAAAGGCAACTTCACTATTCGGATCAATTAAGTTTGAATGTCTTAGGATACCTATCTGACCTTTCAAAATTTTGATTTTACTACTAAACCTTCCAATTTGTTTGATTTGAGTCAGTCGACAACACTTTGATTTCAAAATTTAAGCTGATTTTTTACTTTAATGAATTTATAGTTGCAAGAATTGCATTAAGTATATTAACTAAACCTGTAAAGATAAACGATGCATTCAAAATTTTGAAGTCAAAGAACCGCTGAAAGGGTAGTAAATCAAAATGTTGAAAGGCCACATAGTTAATTCGAAATTGTTAATAGTTCAGGTAAGTTCTGTACGTTTTTACCGTCGATTTAGTTTTGCCACAACACCAACCGAAGTAAAGCACAACTCATGAGTCTATATATATATATATATATATATATATGCATGATGGAGAGTAATAAATTTTCCATACTCACAATTTCGGGAGCGAAGTCGATCTCGTGATTTCCTGCAGTCCAAATCCAAGGTTGATAGGCGACGCTCCTCTCGACGAACCGCCCCCACGTATCCCACCTCACGTTGTCGTGATTTGGATAGTTATCTGCATAAGAGAGGTCGCCTACGAAGAGCACCGCCTCCGCATTTGGGTTCGACTGGTAATGAGAAAGCGTAGAGTTCGAGTCATAACTCTGACCGAGATCACCTGCGCATGATCGCAAAAAATCAAATGGTGGTGCATAAACAAACACTCATTGGACTTGGAAATGACTACTAAATCCATTCTCCGAATCACATCGAGTTGGAAGATCATGTACGTGTTCGATCTCAATTATCCTTACTTAGTTTCGCAGATACTTAATGCTGTCGAAGACAAAGTAGAGAAAGGTGTTATCAGGTTTCTACCTCGAGCAAAACAAATGAACATAATCTAGAGCTTACACACTCGACTTGTAGTCGAAGATTTTTAAAGTTGTATATGAATTCAGAAAAATCACAAGCTATTTAACGATTTTAATCAATAAAAAAGAACCCAATAGCACCAAAAATAAGGTGATAGTGGAATTACCGATAAGGCCAAAAGTATACGGAACATCCGGACCGGGTATAGGAGGAGTTTTGAACCAGAAATGCCTTACCGTATGCCCGATCCCTACTGCGTAATAGTACTTCGTGTCGAACTGCAGGCCAAAATAAAACAAATAGAGGTGAGTATCCGTCGACCACGTACTGAAACTTATACTACAGAGCCCAAAGAGGAAATTCGCTGGTTACGTCGAAAACAAACACATGTAGGGGAGATCGAAGTACACCTTCAAATCTTTGAGAGTGCAGTGATGGATAAATCCCGATGTGTAGTTGTAGAACTTATACCGAGTGTGAGATCCCTTAGCAGAGTGCTCGAGCTTGTCCTTCGAAGTCCCGTAAAGAACAACGCTCGAGCCGCGCTCGCTTGTAGTGACCCATGATACGATCACAGCAGAGCCATTGTGGTCACCTTGAGTTATATGAACCTTCACAAGCAAAAACAAACAAAAAAAAATGAATAATTTCTTATTCTTTTAACGTAATTTCGATTAACAAAATCCTATTAAGAGGAGGAGAAAGAACAAACCAACATCACCGCAACTAAAGCAAACTCAAACACTTAGGATGCGAAAAAATTTATTAAAAAAAGACACTGCGGAGCGATTAATAAGAACTCTGAAGAATCAAATGAACAGCGAGAGAACATCACAATTATCAGCGTCACCATCACGAACAAAATAACAAAGCAAATGTTGGTTTAAAGGAGCCAGCATCCTGACCTATGGCGGAAGGTAAAATTAGGCCGAATCACGTTCGAAATGACGGAAGGTCGGGTTGGGCCGAGTCACAATCAAAACTCGTGGGCGTTGTGTCTGCACACTTTAAATGAATTGATCACTCGTGGGCGTTGTGTCGCATCTTTCTAACATCTCAAACTTTTGAGATTATTAATTAGGCGCCAACGGTCCACAACAGCTAGTAAAAATTAATGCTTTACTTGGGAGAAGAAACTATAAATGCAGCAAAGCAGTACCAAGACAATAAAAGCAAATTTAAACACCCAAAGATAAAAGTACTACAGCAAAAGAGGTTCAAACAGTATATTGCTATTCAACAAAATTAAAGCAAAAATATAAAAGATTGAAGAAAACAAGAACCATATGAACAGCTGATGAATATGTATTTAGCATATAGAACTAAAAAACAGGTAATGGTAGTCTATGACACAATTATAGCAAATTTAAAAATCTGGAAAACATGAAAAAACAGGTAATGGTAGTCTATGACACAATTATAGCAAATTTAAAAATCTGGAAAACATGAAAGAACAAAGAAGAATAAATAAATAAATAATTAAGACTACAGTGAACAGATATGGATCATGCATTCATGTTTCATAATCAATAAATAGATGAAGCAACATAAAATCAGAAAAACACTGTCATTTTCATCAGCAGCAACAACAGATAGACCAAGTAATACCCAAAAAATAAAAATAAAAATAAAAATAAAAATAAAAATAAAAATAAAAATACTCCAAAATGATCACAAACCCAAAAAGATAATAAGGATCAAAAGATGAGATTTTGAACCCAAAGAAAGGAGCCAACTTTATCTCTCTCTTTTTTAAACTCCAAAAACCCAAATGGAGAATAAGATCAAAAGAAGAGATTTTTGGACCCCAAAACCAAAATGGAGAATAAGATCAAAAGGAGAGATTTTGAACCTCATAAAGGACCCTAACTTTATCTCTCTATCTCTAACCCCAAAAACCCAAATAAATATTAAGATCAAAAGAAAAAATTTCGAACCCTAACTTTATCTCTCTCTCTCTCTCTCTAACCCCACAAACCCAAAGAGGGAATAAGATCAAAAGAAGAGATTTTAAACACAAAAAAGGAGCCACCTTTCCCTCCCCCCCTCTCTCTCTCTCTTACCTGCTGCGGAGCATTGTAGCCGGGGGGTACACGGAACACATCACTGTCCAGCGGCATATCAACGGTGGCCTCCAGCTTCCTCACGTACCTGCTCGTGACCCCTCCATCGCACCTCAACGCACAAACAACGAAGAAGAAGAAGAAGATGATGATGATGAAGAGCCTCAATCGAAAACAGGGGAGCTTAGGCGCCCTGCTTCGGCCCATCCCTCTGTTTCCTCTGTTTCGTGGACTCTGCTGCGGAGAGAAGCCCAAATGATGGAGCAAGGGTTGGTTTGGAGCTCGTGGGTATCGCCTGAACGGGGCGGGGGAGAGCAAGGGGGCGTGTGGGGAAGAGAATATCCCAAGAAGGTGCGGAGATATCGCATTAAATACGCAAGCGAGATGGAGAGAGATTGAAGGGAAAATGGGACACGGAAAAAAAAACAAAAAACAAAACAAAAACAGAGTAGAGTGAGAAAGGAGGAAGTTAAGAGAGAGAGAGAGAGAGAGAGAGAGAGGGTTATTTACAAAACTAACCGCACTAACAATCCTATTTATAAAAGTAATCTTCTAAAAAAATATTTATAAAAATAGATTTCGGGGTGTCAGGTAACCCAAATGCGGTGAACCATTCACCGTTTTCTTAAAAAACGGTAAATGATTCACTGTATTCACAAAATTTGTTATAGTCCCATAAAAGTGGTGAATCATTCACCGTTTTTAAAATAGATAAATGATTCACCGATTTTAAAAGCGGCAAAGAGAGTGGGTGCGGGGAGAAGAAGAAGAAGAAGGCGGCGGCCGCGGCTCTGTGTAGGGAGAAGAAGAAGAACGGAAGAAGAAGAAGAGAAGAAGAAAAGAAGAGAGTGGTGCGGGTGCGGGGGTGTGGGGGTATAAGTGAATGAAAGCGGTGAATGGTTCACCGCTTTTAAATGCCGTAAACCATTTACCGCTTTCATATGACTTAAATTTTTCTGGAGCCTTATGAATGCGGTGAATGGTTTACCGCTTTTAGCTTAAGACTATTTTTGTAAAAAAAAATTTCAGAAGACTATTTTTACAATTATAAAAATTTATAAGATTATTTAAAAAAAAAATTCGAGAGAGAGGATTTTATTTTATTTTATTTTTTTCTAAAAAAAAATTAGCAACTTCATTCATTTATTAAGTTGAAGTGAAGTTTAGGAGATAAAAAATAAATTTTTATAAAAAAAATATTTTACATCCTTTAGTGTTTAATTTGTAGAAAAATAAAAAAATCTATCAATATTTGTTTAGTCGAAAGAAAAAAAAATTATATTTATTTAGTTTGGTGAAAAAAAAAATTAAATGAAGAAAATTTTTCGCAGTTTGAATTTAAAATTTTACTAAAAATTGGCGAAAAATGAAAACACCATATTTTCGTTGAATCCATAAAAATAGTTTTTGGAGAAAATTTTATTTTACCTCCAACTAAACAGTTTAGATGAAAATTATGAAATTTTTTTAGTTCGGTTGTTTGTTTAATAGAAAATGAATACTATAAAAATTATAATTTATATATAAATAAAAAAATAATATAATTATATTTCTATAATTAAAAAAATTAATATAAAATAACTAAAATAAATTTTCTTATACATAAATTATAATAATACAATAATAAAATTATAGAGTAAAAAAATATTAATACTCAAAGTAATTAATTTTCATCATATTGTAAATATACAAACTAAGTAAAAAAATACTAAAATTTAAATAATAAAATTTTATTATATTTTAAATATGTAAACTAAATAAAAAAGTAATTAGTATCATAATTAAATATATTTAAATATATCTAATAGTATTATTTATATTATTATTTTTATCGTAATCAATTTTTATTTTGAATAATTCGAATTTCAATTGTATTTTTATTATGATAGTTTACTATCAAAATATCAAGTTAGTAATAATAATATTAATGACAAAATGGTCAGAACATTAATAAATAATAATAATAATAATAATAATAATAATAATAATAATAATAAAGCACCTCTCAAATACTCAAAAGATAGTCGATATTCTTAAACAGAAAAATTAGATAATTAATTTTGTTTCGAAAAATTATGTGGTTGCCCTGAAGTCAGATCCACCACCAAAAATATAAGTGAAAATTTTTTGGAATTATATGAATGGAATTGTTTTTTAGGTTGGATGCATTATTAGTTGGCTGTGGAATACACACAAATTATTTATATATATATATATATATATATATATATATATATATATATATATATATATATATATATATATATATATATATATATATATATATATATATATATATATATATATATATATATTTATATATATAAGGGATTTTTTTTTTTGGAAATGACTTTCTAAAAATTTATATTTTTTAAAATAATCCTACAAAATTTATATTTACAAAAATAATTCTATACCTGCCAACTGGGCGCCACGTGTGCGCCACGTCAGCGGAGTTTGTGAGATGGAATTAGTTGAACATTCAGTCTCAACATGCGTGTCTAAATACGCATTCTCAACATGCGTGTTTAGACACGCAAGTTGAAAATGCGTGTCTAAACACGCACTCTCAATATGCGTGTTTAGACACGCATGTTGAGTCGATGGATAAACTTTTAATTTTAAAATTTAAAATAATTATTTATTTTAATAAATTTATTATAATTTTCAGAAAAATATATAAAGTGTCATTTTCAAATTTTAATACAGAATATATAAAGTGTTATTTATTTTAAAATTTAAATTTTTTTGAGGTTATTTTCAAAAATAACCTTAAAAAAAGTGATTGGAATTCACATGCATTGATTGGGATTGGAGAGGGCAGGGAGAGAAAACTAAATGGTTGGCCATTTTTAATAAATTTTAATACAGAATAATATATAAATAAATTATTTATAATATTTATAGAGTAATGCCATCTATATAGTCCTTCATCCAATGACAAATTCTCAATATTAGGGCCTGTTTAATAATTATTAAAAAATAAAATAAAATTTTATTTTACAAGATATTTGATATTTTTAAAAATTAAATACTCTGTAAAAATATTACACTGTTCTTTACTGTTTGGATTGTGAATTTTAAAAAAATACTTTATTTTAAATTTAAACTTTCAATACAAAAATTTAAATTTAAAAATATAAATTTTTAATTTTTATTTTTATTTTTAAAATTTTAAAATTAGGATTTAAATTTCAAATTAAAAAATTTTAAAATTGAATTTGAATTTAAAAATTTCAAATTTTGAATGTGAAATTTTAAATTTTAAATTTTAAATTTTAATTTTTAATTTTCAAATTTAAAAATTTAAATATAAAATTAAAATTAAAATTTTAAAATTAAAAATATAAAATATAAAATTAAAAATTAAAAATTAAAAAAATAAAATTTAAAATTTAAAATTTAAAATTTAAAATTTAAAATTTAAAATTTAAAAATAAAAAATAAAATAAAATAAAATTTAAAATTTAAAATTAAAATTAAAATTTCAAATTTTCAAATATAAAATTTTAAATTTTCAAATTTCAAATTTAAAATTTTATAATATTAATTTTAAGTTTTAAACATACAGTTTTATTATTTTAAAATAATAAATTTTTGTTTTAAAATAGTAAATTTTAATTTTACAATTTAGACTTTTAAACTTCAAAATTTAAAATTTAAATTTAGATTTTATTTTTTAATTTTTTAATTTTTTAGTTTTAAATTTTAAATTATAAATTTCAAATTTTTATTTTAAATTTTAAATTTTTTAAAATATAAAATTTTAAATTTTAAATTAAAATTTTAAATTTTTAAATTTTTTAAATTTAAATTCAAATTTTTAAATTTTAAATTTTTGAAGAGGGGGCGAAATGCGAGTGAGGGAGAAGTCGTACGCGAAATAGGGAAAAAAATTTAGCCGGTCTAACTGTTTTTTTTTTCCAAAAATACTTCGAAACAGTAATTTTACGTTGTAATATTTTTACGTTGTTGGACAATCCAAATGGACCAACTAATAAAAACAAAAAATTTTACAAAATAAGAAGAAAAATGGCCTAAAATAAAATTTTGAAGGTTTGCAAAACGACCCTTTACTCTCTTATTTTGTTAACGAGAAGTGCTACGTGTACACCCCCAAATGGGGTGTACATCCTACACCCACCCATCCTAGGGTGGGTATTCATCCACTCGTCACTCGATGTGACGAGTGGAATTCACCCACCCCTAGGATGGGGTGGGTGTAAGATGTACACCCCATTTGGAGTGTACATCTAGCATTTTCCTATTTGTTAGAGAAGTGCTACGTGTACACCCCCAACTCAGAATAATAAGTCAATTATTCTAAATTTTAAAATATCTTATTATTTTTAGTTGGTTTATTTGAAAGAATCAATCAAATAAAAAAATTGATTAGATCTCTTAAAAAAAAATATTTTATTCGTTGTATTAATTGTTTCCCCACTCTTCTTCTTTATTCCCTTTTGTTTTCCTTTGGTATCATCTCTCTCAACTCCTGTCGCTGCCGTCGACGCTAACGACGCCACTATCAATTCTGCCGATGCCGCTGCCGCCGACAATGCTGTCGCCGCCACCTCCGATGTCAATGCCGACGTCGTCATTGACGTCAATGGCGATGCCACCAATGTCGATGTTGTCCATGACACCATTATTACCAATGACGATAATCAGGAACGAAGCTAGAGTAGGGCCCAAGGTGGCCATGACCCCCCTCAATATTTTAATATTACTCAATAGTCTTTGATACTAATTTATCATTTTTTCTCTTTTAGATAATAATGGCTCCTCTTAACTTTTTAATATTTATTTTTATGCCAACATAATTTTCTTTATTTCTTATTTGTATATATTTTAAATAGATGAAAATATATTAGGAGTCTCGTACTTACAAGTTATTTGAAATACATATTTTAACTCCAAATTTTTTATTTTATATTTTTTTAATTTCTAACTATTTTTGGTAAGCTATTTTATTTAACTTAATAAAATATTATACTAAATTTAATAGATCTTTTAGCTAAAGTCATTATCTAATTTAATTACGGTTATATTTAGTAAAATTTTTAGTTATTTAAATAAAATAATATAAATAAAATAATTAAATATTAAATATTTTTAAATTAAAAAAAATAATATTTTTATATTAATTATTTAATTAATAAATTTTTTAAAAAAAATTGATAATGTACTAAAATTTTTATTTGAATATATTTTGACCCCCCTCGTAATTAAATCCTGGCTTCGTTCCTGACGATAATAATACCATTCCTGCTAACGGTCATAACGACAAGAGAAATAATAGTGGGAGAAAAGAGATGCAAGCGACGGTGACAGCAGCAGTTGTCAGGGCCTAAACTTTTTGCACAAGTTTCTCCTTTGCAAAACTACCCAAACTCCAAAGGGGAAAGCCTTGAGAGGTTTTACTAGAATAATCTAGAAGCTACCCTCTAGAGACTTCCGGAGACTTCCGCTCTAGAAGCTTCTGGAAACATCAAGACTTATGCTTAACATCTTTTCTTTAGGTAGAGAGGTCTATATAAGGTTGTGACCTCCACCCCCTTTTGTAAGCAAGAAACAGTTGTAATCTTCTAACTCTAGAAATACAACTACTCTTCTTCAAACTCTCTCTCTCTCTTGCGATCCAACTTTGGGCGAGTAGGTCCAAGTTCTCAAGAGACGGTGAAGGCTTGCTCACTTCGCGAAGGAAGGCGAGCGCCGCACGGGCTAGACAAGCAAACTCGCTTAGGTCCGTGACAGTTGGTATCAGAGCGACGTTCGGGAGCTGGGAACCATGTCGTCATCGGATGCTGCCGTCATCGACAACATGGCCGAACAACCTCGACAATCCAAGCGCGGCAAGAGCAAGGAACCACGGACCCATGCGAGGGAGTCCGTTTCGCTCGACGACCGTGTTGGCTTGTTGGAGGACAACTATCAAGTCCTAACCCAACATATGGAGATTATGGAGGAAGGACTACGCACCATGGAGGAAAGTGTTGCTGCGGCAATGGGGACTTTCCGCCAACAACTTGAGCAGCTTCGCGCTGACGTTGCTCGTCGCGAGGACGAACGGAAGACGCTGGTGGATGACCTTGTCACAAGGTCCGATGAGGTCGAGGACCTCAAGATGCGAATGACGATCCTCGAGAGGGCGGTGGCTCGTGGTGGCGAAGCACCAAGGGAGTATACCCCAAGGATCCGCATCCCCGAACCCCAGGGCTTCAAAGGTACGCGCGATGAAAAGGAAATTGATAACTTTCTTTGGCACATGGAGCGCTATCTCAAGGCGTTGCGGCTGGAGGACGAAGAAGACAAAGTCCAAACCGCTTCCATGTACTTGACTGACGATGCCATGCTGTGGTGGCGTCGGAGGTCGGCGGAGGCCGAGAAGGGCCAATGCGAGCTGAAGACTTGGGAGGACTTCGTGCGCGAGCTCAAGGCACAGTTCTACCCCGAGCATGTCGAGTATCTTGCGCGGAGGCAACTTCGACGGCTCAAGCATACGGGAACCCTGAAGGAGTATGTGAAGGAGTACTCCAAACTGATGCTCTCTATCTCCAATATGGCTGAGGAGGACCGGCTGTTCTTCTTCCTCGACGGTCTCCAACCGTGGGCAAATAAGGAGCTCGTGGGACGAGACGTCAAGGATGTAAGCTCTGCCATAGCCATGGCGGAGAAGCTACCGGAGTATGAGAAGACGGAGTCTAATCGCGGCAAACCGCCTAAGGTGAGCAAGGCCAAAGGTGGGGGAGACCGTCGCGAGATCAAAGACTACCACAAGGGCAAAGAGCACATGGGCCTTCCGCAGAAAAAGAAGGTGTCTTGCTATGTCTGCGGAGGTGACCATTGGGCTCGTGACTGTCCAAGAAGGAAAGCCGTCAATGCTGTCCAAGCCGAGGAGGGCGAGGAATCTGCACAGACGAAGATGGGAGCGCTGCGACTCGTTAGCGCGATGCAGGGGCAAGCGAGTGGCGGCAAATCTCTCAAGAAGGAACTTATGTTCGTCGACGTGACCCTCAATGGGTGGGCCACTCGAGCGCTCGTGGACACGGGAGCAACCCACAACTTCATCGCAGCAACGGAGGCCAAGCGGTTGGGTCTCAAGCTCGAGAAGGACACGAGCAAGATCAAGGCGGTTAACTCTGAGGCACAACCTGTCTCAGGAGTAGCCAAGGGCGTGTCGATCACTGTAGGACCCTGGCGGGGAACAGCGAACTTCACTGCCGCAACCATCGACGACTTCAAAGTCATTCTCGGCATCGACTTTCTAGCCTCGTCGAAGGCGGTACCAATGCCACATCTTGGGGCCTTGAGCATCATGGAGGAGGCCGCCCCTTGTATGGTTTTGGCTAGCCGCAACGAACCAACAGAGACCCCTATCCTCTCAGCTCTGCAACTGCGGAAGGAAGTGAAGCGTGGGGAGGTGACTTACCTTGCGAGCATCCGCGAGGTAAGCGAGGAGGGATTCGAGGAGGAAGACCTTCCGACGGAGATTGACGCTGTCTTGAAGGAGTTCAAGGACATCATGCCCAAGGAGCTACCCAAGCAGCTTCCACCTAGGAGGGAGGTGGATCATGCAATCGAGCTTGAACCTGGTTCAAAGCCAACGGCGAAGGCGCCATACAGGATGGCTCCGCCAGAACTCGAGGAGTTACAACGCCAGTTGAAGGACCTTCTTGAGGCAGGCTTCATCAGACCGTCAAAGGCACCTTATGGAGCACCGGTGTTGTTCCAACGGAAGAGCGACGGAAGTCTGCGACTCTGTATCGACTACAGAGCACTCAACAAGGTAACTGTGAAAAACAAGTACCCTATCCCGCTAGTTGAGGACCTGTTCGATCAGCTAGGTGGAGCGAAGTATTTCACTAAGCTCGATCTTCGCTCGGGGTATTATCAAGTGAGAATTGCGGAAGGGGACGAGGAGAAGACCACGTGCGTGACGAGGTACGGGGCCTACGAGTTCCTTGTCATGCCATTCGGCCTGACGAATGCACCGGCAACCTTCTGCACGTTGATGAACAAATTATTCCACCCCTACCTCGACCGCTTCGTGGTAGTGTACCTCGACGATATCGTCGTGTACAGCAACACTTTGGAGGAGCATGTGGAGCATCTGCGAATCATCTTCCAAGTGCTGCGGGACAACCAACTCTTCGTCAAGAGGGAAAAGTGCTCCTTTGCGAAGGAGGAGGTGCATTTCCTTGGCCATTGGATCGGCCACGGTCAACTGCACATGGACCAAAAAAAGATTCGGGCGATCTGCGAGTGGGAGGCGCCTACGACGGTGTCCGAGTTGCGATCCTTTCTCGGACTCGTCAACTATTATCGTCGTTTCATTGCGGGCTACTCAGCGCGAGCAGCTCCTTTGACAGACTTGCTGAAGAAGAACCAGTCGTGGGACTGGACCCCTCAGTGCGCGGAGGCATTCGAGGACCTGAAGCGGGCGGTGACTGAAGAACCCGTGTTGCGACTTCCTGACTATCGGCAACTATTTGAGGTACACACTGACGCTTCAGACTTCGCAATTGGCGGTGTTCTCATGCATGAGGGACATCCCATCGCCTTTGAGAGTCGCAAGCTCAACGACACTGAGCGGCGATACACTATTCAAGAAAAGGAGATGACAGCAATAGTGCATTGTCTAAGGACTTGGCGGCACTATCTCCTCGGAAGCAAGTTCGTTGTGCGGACGGACAATGTCGCCACAAGCTACTTCCAAACACAAAAGAAGCTGTCGCCGAAGCAAGCCAGATGGCAGGACTTCCTAGCGGAGTTCGACATGGAGCTTCAATACAAACCTGGAAGGGAGAACCATGTGGCTGATGCACTTAGCCGCAAAGCTGAGTTAGCGGCGGTGTGCCAGCTCCATGGAGCGATCAGGGAGCAAATCCGCGAAGGGACTTGCAAGGACCCTGTAACTCAAGGACTCGTGCGACTCGTCAAGGAGGGCAAGGCGCAGCGATTCTGGGTTAGCGATGGCCTTCTCCTAACAAAGGGGCGTCGCATCTATGTGCCTAAGTGGGGCAATCTTCGACGGGAGCTCATGAAGGAGTGTCATGACTCCAAGTGGGCCGGACATCCGGGGCAAAAGCGAACTTTGGCATTGCTAGAAGCCGCATACTATTGGCCTCACATGCGGGACGATGTGGAGGCATATGTGCGGACTTGTCTTGTGTGCCAACAAGACAAGGTGGAGCGCCAGAAGCCTGGAGGCCTCCTCGAGCCACTACCAACGCCAACGCGTCCATGGGAGAGCGTCTCAATGGACTTCATCTCTGCATTGCCCAAGGTGGGGGCATTGGGATCCATTCTTGTGGTGGTGGACCGATTCTCCAAATACGGAACCTTCATAGCGGCACCAGCCGATTGCACGGCAGAGGAAGCAGCGCGGCTCTTCGTCAGCAATGTGGTGAAGCTTTGGGGGATTCCTGAAAACATTGTGAGCGATCGCGACCCAAGGTTCACGGGCAAGTTCTGGACTGAGGTATTCCGGATCTTGGGGTCGGAATTGCTCTTTTCTACAAGTTTTCATCCGCAGACGGACGGCCAGACGGAGCGGGTGAATGCCTTGCTAGAGGAATACTTGAAGCACTATGTGAGTGCTAGCCAGAAGGACTGGGTACATCATCTGGATGTGGCCCAATTCTCTTACAATTTGCGGCGGAGCGAATCAACGAACCACAGCCCGTTCGAGCTTGCAACGGGAAGACAGCCGCTCGCTCCCCATTCTGCTGCTGCGGGCGAGCAGGGCCGCAGCCCTATGGCTCTTCATTTCACCTCGCATCTCCAAGAGAAGGGAGACATCGCGAGGGCTTGTTTGGAAAAGGCGGCACATCGGATGAAGAAGTGGGCCGATGTAAAGCGGCGACCCTTGGAGTTCGCGGAGGGAGACCAAGTCTTGGTCAAGCTGCAGCCACAACAATTTAAAGCATTCCGCAAGATTCACCGCGGCTTGATACGGAAGTACGAGGGTCCGTTCACTGTGGTGAAGCGAGCAGGCAAGGCGGCGTACAAGCTACAACTACCGGCAAATTTGCGGATCCATCCAGTCTTTCATGCAAGCAGCCTTCGGCCCTTCCATGGCGACTCCGAGGATCCTACCAGGTGCGTGTCGCGACGCGCTCCCGCCACCATGACTACAGCCATTGACAAGGATGTCGAGGCCTTGCTGGACACCCGCACCATCCGTCGTCGCGGTGTCCCGCCGAGTGTCGAATACTTGGTCAAGTGGAAGAATCTCCCGCATGGCGAAGCAAGCTGGGAGAAGGCTGACACTCTCTGGAAATACTCAACCATGATTGAAGAATTCCAACGCCAGCGCGCAGCGATGGCGTCTGCGCATTAGGTGGGGGAGGTTGTCAGGGCCTAAACTTTTTGCACAAGTTTCTCCTTTGCAAAACTACCCAAACTCCAAAGGGGAAAGCCTTGAGAGGTTTTACTAGAATAATCTAGAAGCTACCCTCTAGAGACTTCCGGAGACTTCCGCTCTAGAAGCTTCTGGAAACATCAAGACTTATGCTTAACATCTTTTCTTTAGGTAGAGAGGTCTATATAAGGTTGTGACCTCCACCCCCTTTTGTAAGCAAGAAACAGTTGTAATCTTCTAACTCTAGAAATACAACCACTCTTCTTCAAACTCTCTCTCTCTCTTGCGATCCAACTTTGGGCGAGTAGGTCCAAGTTCTCAAGAGACGGTGAAGGCTTGCTCACTTCGCGAAGGAAGGCGAGCGCCGCACGGGCTAGACAAGCAAACTCGCTTAGGTCCGTGACAGGTGGCTGTGGAGGTGGAGAATACGGAGGAGGAGAGGATCGCCACCGTTGCCTTAGAAATCTCATAGAGTGGGGTGGAGAGGGGGTTCCCAACTGATTTCTTTTTCTTTAGCATTTAATCGTTATAACAAGAAATCGTTATTATCTTAGCTGGGGAAAAATCCGAACGTTGAGAGATTGACAAGAGACAATAAAAAAGAAGATAAATTTATGATGTTTTAAAATTTGCGATAAAATTTATTATATTTTAAAATTTATGATGATAAAGTATATTATGATTAATATAATATTTATTTAATTATTTAATTTTTAGTTATGTTTAAAAAAAATTCAATTTGATACAATATACTAATGAATTATCTTTTTTCCATACTTTAATCCAAAAATAAAAAAAAATTGTTTTGATTAATTTAATTTTTTAAATTTATTTTATATAAGAATTAAAATATAGTAATTTTTTAAGATGCAATCCAAATAGTAAAAAATAGAGTAATTTTTTTTATAAAGTATAAAAAATTTCAAGATGCCGAATACATTGCAAAATAAAATTTTATTTTATTTTTCAATAATTATTAAATAGGTCCTAAAATTCTAAAGTTTTCAAAATTCTAAATTAATTTCAGTATAAACAAAATGATGCAACAAGTAAAAAATAGTGTTTTTTAAAAGAAAATTGTATATTAACTAAAATAATCATTTAGAGCGGTGACTTTTTTTTTTTTTTTTTTTTTTTTAAGTTGTTACTAATGAAAAATACTAATAAAGTTATGAGACATAACAGAACCCCAAATTAATTTATTTTCATATAAATAACTTTAATTAAAATAATTGAACATTTTGAGAATGTCAATGAAAATAATACATTTGGAGAACTTATCTCAGTGAATATTTCTATTAGAATAATTATCAAATTTTTGGGATGTAATAGGTTTTGAGTTAGAATCACACTTTAAATAGAAAATAATAAGTGAGTGTGCATCACCTAGCAATTAATATCTCTTTTTAAAATATGAAAGTTAATATATATATATATATATATATATATATATATATATATATATATATATATATATATATATAGGGCAATGCTACTTATACACCCCATATGGGGTGTACATCACACACCCCACTCCATCCAAGGGTGGGGACTAATCTACCGCGGTCACTTCGAAGTGACCGGTGGAATTCACCCCACCCTTGAATGGATGGGGTGTAAGATGTACACCCCACTTGGAGGTGTACAAAAAGCATTTCTCATTTTTAAAAGTATCGAGTCAATGGTGTTTGTAGGTTTTAGCCATTGAATGAAAAGATGTGTAGTTAGAATGATAGTGGGTCTTTTAGGTTAAGTGAGTGGTTGGTGAAATAGAATGATCAAAGAGATGAAATTAGTAAAAGAGGTAGATCTAACGATAGAAAACTTATAAGTATCAATTGCATGGTGTTTGTACAAGCATGACGAACTATATATATATATATATATATATATATATATATATAGTAGAGCTTATATGCTTTCAAAAGACTTGTAAATTTGTTATCGTTGGATTTGTATTGGGATTGTGCTTTCTACTTTATTTTTCGAATTTTTTTTGAAAATGATCCTCTATGAGTGCCAACTGGGCGCCACATGTGCGCGCAACGTCAGCGGAGATTGAGTTGAGCACGCACTTTGAATATGCATGTCTAAGCACGCATGTTGAGAGTGCGTGTTTAAACACGTATGTTGAGAGTGCGTGTCTAACTCTTAACATGCGTGTTTAGACACGCACTTTGAACATGCGTGTTTAGACATGGCGGATGGAGAGGTCGAGGCACGCGTCCCACTTCGCATCGAGGTCGTAGGGCGCGGGGATCGTCGGCGGCGGCGGCGGCATATTCTTCTCTTCTTCCGTCATTAAAGAGCGCACGAGAGGTCGAGGAGGAGGGGGGAAAGGCAGAGACGAGAGTTTCCTCGGCTTTTCAGCGGAGTTAGGATTTTTTTGATTTTTTTTTTTTTTTTTTTTTTGGACCTTTCGGAATGTGCGCTGTGTTCTTTGTATATCAGTCCCTGAGATTTTGAAATTTACGTATACGTCCCTTAGTTTTGAAAATAAAGAAAATATAAAAACAAACTAAACTTATCTTTTAAAATCTTAATCTTATTATCAAATTTTTTAATTTTTATGATTTAAATCAATTAAATACATTTTATATATTTTTCTGAAAACTATAATAAATTTATTAAAATAAATAATTATTTAAAATTTTAAAGTTAAAAGGTTATCCACCGACTCAACATGCGCACGCATGTTGAGAGTGCGTGTTTAGACACGCATTTTCAACCCGTTTAGACACGCATGTTGAGACTGCGTGTTCAACTAATTTCACCTCACAAACACCGCTGACGTGGCGCGCACACGTGGCGCCCAGTTGGCAGGTATATGGTTATTTTTGCAAATACAAATTTTGTAGGGTCATTTTCAAAAATACAAATTTTTAGAGGATCATTTTTTAAAAAAACCCTTATTTTTCTCTCTTTTTAGTTGACTTTACAAAAGTATTAATCCTAATATAAATTTAATAATAAAAAATTCATAAGTATGGATTGTTATATATATATATATATATATATATATATATATATATATATATATATATATATATAGTGCGCTAAGCTGGAATACTATCGGTAACAAACGAGTTATATTGTCACCCATTTATTTTCGATTATGGAACTTTCAAAATAACGATCGATTTAGGCCATTTAAACTATATAAAAATTAAATTCTATATTTTTTCGATATTTTTTTTTGTCCATCAAATTGACATAAAAATGAACAGATGAAAATGAATGTCCATCAAAAAACGATGATTGAAATCTTATAATCAAGATCGAGAATATATATTTTGTTTTAAATAATTAAAATAAAATTTTAATCAAAATTTAATTAATTTAGATTTTTACATAGTTAAACAAACAAAAGACTAATTTCTATCATTAATATTATAAATTTTATAATTTTTTGATCATTAAATCAGTGATGTCAAAAAAATTTGAAGTTTAACTTCTAGATACTTTAAGTGGTCCTGATCATACTTAACAGTATGATCATCGATTTAAAAACTCTATCATCAAAAATAAATAAGTGAAAACGAAATCTATTTCCTACTAATAGTATTTCAACTCAATTCTCTCTCTCTCTCTCTCTCTCTCTCTCTCTCTCTCTATATATATATATATATATATATATATATATATATTTCTAAAACATAATAAAATTTTATGTGAACTTAACCATTATCAATCTATAAATATAAATTTACATATTTCATAGTTTTTATAAAGATATATTTAATAATCAAATATTGTAGGGTTCAATCAGCAATTTCAATACATTATATAAGTATCCACATGAAATTGTCTTAATGAAAAAAAAAAACAAAAAACAAAAAACAAAAACAAAGTTCATTACCACTCCTAAACTATTGTTCATATACACAAATAAAAACCTTTTGTTTTTTTTTCCTTTTCATAGTATTAAATTAGTAGGTCCCACTCCCACCATAATTTAATGGTCAAATAAAGCAAGCTTAATCATAGGATTGCTTCTATTGGTTAAATACGCTCCACGTGTCTCGATGCAATCCACGTTAATAGCGCGAGTTTAAACTCGACCCGTGTTAATGATAAGAAGTAGTCAAACGTGGGACCCACGAGTTGACCATTTATTTATATGTTTATTTTTGTGTGTATTTGCTTGCCGTATTAATTGTTGACTACGGTAGTAAAAATTAAGATTAATTTTAGGAAAATGCTATGTGTACACCCCTTTCGGGGTGTACATCATACACCCCACCCATCTAAGGGTGGGGGTGTGATGATGGGTCACTTGATGTGACCCGTAAAAAGTATCGCCACCATTAAAATGGTGGAGGTGTATGATGTACACCCCTTCGGGGTGTACAGGTAGCATTGCTCTTAATTTTATGCCACTATATTTTTTTAAAATTTAATTTTTTTTTTTAAAAAAATAAGTTTTTATATATGAAAAAAATAAAATTAACCTTAGATTAAATACTAAATTTTGAATAGTAACTGAGATAAATTTATTTTTTTACTATTTTAAATATTATACTTAACTATAAATACATTTTTTAACGGTTGAAATTTTTGGAGGGGTGTTATATTTGTAAGGACAAAATTAATATTTTACTTATTTTTTATTAAAAAATAAATAATAGGCTATCGATAATAAATCAGAAGGATATATATAAATAATTTAAGATTTTTGGAATAATAAATATAAAAAAAATAAATTTTATAGGAATATATTTATTATTCGATAGGTTCAAAAAAACTATATGAAATTAACCTTAAAAATTATGTCACAAAATAGTTAATTAAATTTCAAATTTTAAAATTTAAAATAAAAAAAAAACTTTGTAGCTAAATTCAGCCGAGGGTATGTTTGTTTCACCGTGAGTGGGGAGGAAAAAAGTGATTTTCGACGGAAGTGAATTATTTTTGCTGTTTGGTTTACCGTAAATTATTACAGTCGAATGTCCACTTCATCTAAAATACTAAAATTGACTTCACCCCTCATTTGAAGAAGTCAATTAGATGAAGCGGAGTGAGGAAGAAAAAATAAAATAAAATATTTATGAAAAAATTTAATTATGATAACATTCGGGTTATATGTTTAAAATATGATAAAATTTGATTAGTTAAATTTTAATATATCTTTTATTTAATTTATATATTTAAAATACTGTAAAAATTAATTTGATAAATGTTAATAATTTTTAATTTAAAATTTTATTTATTGTATTATTATAATTTATATATTAAAAAATTAATATGATTATTTTAAATTTTATTTTATAATTATATAGAAATATAATTATATTATTTTTTTATTTATTGTATTATAATTTATTATTTATTAAGTTTTATGGAAGATAAATTTATTAGTAATATGGGAATTGAATAATTTTCTGTAAAATAAATAAAAAAAATAAAAAACAATACTTTTTACATCATTCATTTCCTACCAAACAATAACAGAACTTTGCTTCCACAACTATTAAAACAAACAATATAAATGAAGTAATTTTCAGTCGATCTCTAATAATTCAACGTAAAGTTTATTTCAATTCAAAATCTATTTACGTCAAAACAAACAAAGCTCAAATATTTTACAATTTTTAAGCAAAATTAATTCTGTAAAAATTAATTACCTTTTCAGAATCTAAACCAAACTACCTGTCCTAAACAAAATATTTATTTTGGAAATATTTTTTACGATATTAAACTAAATAAGACGCATATAACAAAAAAATAATGCTACTCATACACTCCAAAATGTGTGTATGATGTATATATATATCCCGACTATCTAAAGATGAAGTGTCTTTTATTGATCACTTAAAAAATAATCAGTAAAATTTATTTCATTTTTGAATTGATGAATGTAAAATGTACACTTTTTTTTTTTTTTTTAATTGTGTAAGAAATATTTTCCATCAGTACAGTACAATTAGCGAACAGCACTAATATTTTTTAAAGTTTCAAAAGGTGATCCAATCATTGCACTAAACTTTTCTCCACTACTTTTATGAGGAATATTACCTGTGCATTCATAAATGGGTGTACATTTTACACTCCCACCCATTCAATGATGGGGTTTTTTTCACCCATCACTTTAAATAATGGGTGAAATTCACCCCACCCATCCAATATACACTCCTTTTGGGATGTACATTTAGGTTTTTCCTACTTTTATTTACATGAGTAATATGACAGTTAAATTTCAAATATTTTTTTATTTGTTGAATATTCTAGTTTAAGAAAAAAGAAAAAAAAAGCAAAAATAGCTAAAAAAAAAAAAAAAAAAAAAAAAAAAGGAGGAAGAAAGGAGGGAATGAATGCCTAATAAGCTAAAAATTTGAAGAATATTCATAGTATGGGGGCTACATACACACCCGTTGCCCATCACCATTACTTTTGTATTAAAGTCGTCGACGATTTTGGGGGCCAACGTTTGAATTCGGCGCCGAGATACCAAAAGGAGGACCTACACATCACCACTTCCAAAGTTGAATGCGAAATGTATTTGAATTGACTACTTTGCCGAGCAAGACAACGACATATGTGGAGTTAATTTTACTTTTATTTAATAATTTTTTAGGTATTTTTTTAATGCTAATATATATATATATAAATTTCTAGGGTTCTGTTCGAGTCAGAGATAAAATAAGGATAATAAAAATTATACTATTTCGCCAAATAAAATATTTGTTTGCCAGAATTTTTTATTTCTGTCAAATTTTGCTATTTTCGATTATTTCAAAATAGTTTGTTCAACCTTTTTTTAGAATACTACTATTCCAATATTTAATTTCAAATTTTATTAAAATTATTATAAATTAAATTAAAACTAAATTATATAGAAATAATATTATATATATATATATATATATATATATATATATATATATATATATATATATATATATATATATATATATATATATATATATATATATATATATATATATATATAATTTAAACTTATATTTTAGAATAAATTATTTTTATTAAATTTAAGTTTGAGTAGAATTTGAAAAAAAATTATAATTAAATTTTTTATTAAAAATAATAAATTATTTTTATTAAATTATATTTTATATCAAATTCAACCGTTATTTTTTTCCACTAGTCTTTATTATTTCATAAAATTAACTAAACATAATATCAGTTATTTTTAAAAACAGCAGCATTACAAATTAAATATAATTTTATTTTTATTTTTGAATATCTCAAAATAATCAACTAATCTAGGAATAAAAAAACTTATCTTACTTCTCATTATCTCCTAACCAAATGAAGTTTAGTGAAAAAGATTATAACCTTTGGATAGAGATTAAAGTTATTCGTGACGAAGAATTGGGGCTCTTTAACAAATAACAAGGCATGACATATACGTTACAACAAATTGGAGCTTTTTAACAAATAACAAGGCATCGTTGCGGAGTTATTCATACGTTTGATTCGGGTATAAGTTAGAATTATTTATTTCAGGAATAAATATAGCTCAGGAACAATAAGAAACTATTGTAATCAGAAACTACTGTTTATCCCTCCCTCTTATCCTCCCCAAAAAGGGGGGAAACTGCAGTTCCCCCCTTAACCGGAATAAGGGGGATATAGAAACTACTGTTTATCCCTCCCTCTTATCCTCCCCAAAAAGGGGGGAAACTGCAGTTCCCCCCTTAACCGGAATAAGGGGGATATGGGGGGGGGGGGGGAACTGCAGTTCCCCCCACCCATGAGAACAAGGTTGGGTTTTTTTCCGTCTTTTTTTTTTTTTTTTTTTTTTTTTTTTTTTTTTTTAATTCAAATTAAAAATTTTTAAATGTTATGATATTTAAATTTATAAAATTTAAAATTTAAAATTATTTTTATTTATAAATTTTAAAATTTTTAACTTTACTTTTTAATAAATTTAAAATTTTTAATTTTTTTTTAAAAAATTTATTAATTTTAAAATTTATACAAATTTTTAAATTTAGAGATTTTTTAAATTTTATAGTTTTTAAAATTTTTAACTTTAATTTTTAATAAATTAAAAAATTTATAAAATTTTAAAATTTATTAGTTTTAAAATTTTAAAATTTTAACTTTAATTTTTTAAAATTTTAAAATTTTAAATTCTTTCAAAATTTTAAAATTTATATAATTTTTTTATACAAAATTTTGAATTTTTGAAAATTTATACATTTTCAAAATTTTAATTTTTTTTTTGATTTTTTTTATATACAAGTAAAATATAAAATTTAATAAATATCTTAAATCAAATCTTTAAAATCATACAAGTAAAATTTTTATTTGTTTTAAAAATTATTATAGTTGAGGGTAATTTTAAAAACTTTTATTTGTTTTTATTTGATTTTGATTTTATCTAATTTTTAAATATTTTTAATCAACTATTTAAAACAATCAAATTGAAATTTTAATTTGTTTTAATACATCATAAAGGGTGAGGGCAAAAACGTTATTTTAACCAAATACTACTCTCTATTTCTCTTATTCTCCATTATCATACCAAACACAAATTCTTTTATCTCAGGAATCCAATCAAGCACTTTTTTACACTAGTTCCAGCTAGTTCCTAAACTTTATACTTATCACTGAAACAACTAGTTCTCTCTATCCCACTACCAAACGAAGCCTTTATACTTTTATTATTGGTTAGTATTAGGTATAAGAAAAATAGTGTTTGGTTTGATAATAAGAAATAAGAATAATAAGGAGAGAAAATAGTGTAGAATGACAAAAATGCCTTTCTCATTTAAAATGTTATAAAGAAAAAAGTAAATTATAAAAGGTGTAGTATTTAGGTGTAATAATTTTATATAAATAATTTAATAAAATTGATAATTTTGGCAAATATTATATCTTCATGTAATTTACATCATTTATATGAAAAATTTTAAAAAAATTAATTTGTATATTGTAAAATTCATCTAAATTTTTTTGTAAGGCAACGTCGGCTGGAGTGGTAGATCTACGAGATCTGCAGGCCGGAGGAGGAAGAGAAGAAATCACCGAGAGCTGAACGTAGCCGTATGGAACTCAGAGGCGTAGTTTGGTTGAGAATAAAAAGGATGAATGGTTTTTGCGAGGGCGAGAGGATATTGCAAGGCCGAGAAAGATGGTAGGGCCACAGAGAGGGCTTCGGGGAGATCGCACAACCAGAGAGAAATCGTCGGAAGAGAAAACTAGTCGGAGAGATGAGGGGAATGTGAGGAAGAATGAGGGTGAGAGAGAGAGAGATAGGGTTCGGTGAGGAGGAGGTGAGGGAAAAGGGGAAGAAGATTCTTGGGAATGGTGAAAGGGGTAAAATGTAGAGAGATGGTGGAGAGAGAGGGAGAGGGGGTATTGTTGTTCCTTCTTTAGCTATGCGTTTGGTTCAGATATAAGTTTGAACTGCTTATTTCAGAAATATATATATATAAGTTCAGGAAGTAGAAATAAGACAAACTTTGTGTTTGAATGAAAATTAGATTGTTTATGAGAATAAGAAAAATAGTGTTTCAATAGTTAGATTAAAATAGTCAGAATAGAGTAATTATAATTTTTAAATAATAATATTTTATCTAATTAATTAATATAAAAATATTATTTAAATAATAATTTAATTTATTTAATTAATTATTGCTGGATAATTCTAAATATTAATTGATAAAATAATTAAAAATAATAAGTATCGTTAATAAATAATTTAATAAATTAATAAATTAATTAGTTAATTATCTAATAGTTAAATAATTAATTAATAAAATAAAAATATTAAATTAATTAAATAATTAATACAATAATTAAAATTATATTTATTTTAATTAATTTTATTCTTAAGTGGAAATAAATTTGTTTCAAAAAAAAATAAATATTAAAACTATTGTTTCATCTTTATACCAATTTATTATAAAAAGACGAGAACTATTGTTTCCATCCAAATTAAATTTGTTTGAAAAATAAAATTAAAACAAAATCTTATTCCAAATTTTGTTCCAATCAAAACACAAAATAAGAATCTCATCTTAAAAAAAAAAAAAAAAAGAAAACAAATCTCTTCGATTTGACTGATATTCATTATCCACGTAGTTCCATTAATTTGCTGCCAAGATTTGGTGTCCATGGAAAATTCATTGCAAGTCACAATGTCAATTTCATAATCTTCTTTTTGTCCTTGTTAGTGGTCCCTTTGGGGAGAGATTAAATTATTGTCTATATTGAGTATATAAATATAAATATTCAACTAATGTCATGTCTAATTTTATTAAAAAAAAAATAATCTAATTTTATTTGGATGAATTAATTTTTTTTTTTAATAATATCTCTATGTAGATTTATGTGTTGATTAGGAGAGGAAGAGAAAAATAAAATTTCTTCCTAATTGCTCACTTTTTAAGCAACTAAGTTTGAAAATATTCGGTGGATTGATAATATAATAGTAAAAAATTTTACAATATAATATAATTTACATCATGAAAAACATATACAAAACTTGCTTGGATTCTGAATAATTTTGAATTGGCAAATCGATTTTTCAAAATTTTGATTTTACTGTCCGATCTTTTAATTTTATTTGCTTTGGGTCCGTTAACTGTGCTTTTAATTTTTAAATTTAAACTAACTACTTAATGAATTTATAGTCGCAACAATTGCATGAAATATACTAAATAAACTTATAAAGATAAATGCTGTATTTAAATTGTGAAGTTAAAAAATAGTTGACTAAATCAAATCAAATAAATTAAAAGGTTGAACAGTAAAATTAAAATATTGAAAGATTTGAACAAAAATGACCCATAATTATTATTTTTCATGCTATAATAATAAAAAATACACTTGAGTATAGTATTATATATTATTTTAAAATATTATTATATTATATATAATTAAAAATGTATTAAAAATTCCGATTATTAGAACACTATATATTTATTGAAATATAAAATAAAAAGAAATCCGACCGGTTCTCATAAAATCAACTTGAATTATTTATCTGATCGGATTAAAGCATATTTTAAACTGGTGCGATTTTATGGGTTGAATCGAATAGGTTTGAAATTTTGATTTTAAAATATTTAAAAAATATACTGATCATTGCTATTGCGCAGATGATAAAAAATTTAATAATTGATATTCGAGATCTCAACTTTGAAACATTTTCAACTTGCGCATATTCTGCAATCAGATCACTGATCCTGGCTTTCTCCTCACAGTACCCTCACCCACTTCCAAGAGTAAATTAAACTGCGGGCGCCCAAAATACTGCGGTCGACCAAAATACTGCGGGCGCCCAAAATTCTAGCAACAATTTCACTTAGGTCACCAAACTTTTGATAAATGTTTCCAGTCAGCACTTTCTGTCGATCCACAATAAAGTTTTCGCTGACGCGACCGCGACATGGCTGCCCTGAAATTGTCACCCAGTTTACAAAGAGTTTTCTCAGAAGCGCGCAAACTCTATCACTTCAACTGTAGG
Source organism: Tillandsia leiboldiana (assembly GCA_029204045.2). Classification (NCBI taxonomy): domain Eukaryota; kingdom Viridiplantae; phylum Streptophyta; class Magnoliopsida; order Poales; family Bromeliaceae; genus Tillandsia; species Tillandsia leiboldiana. The sequence goes on from CM055061.1 coordinate 4,685,088, forward strand.
CATAGTTTAGAGTCGACAACGCACACATAGACGACTCCCGTTCGATGATCACATGGCGGCCATGTCACTGTCGCTGTTAGCGAATTCAACAAGAACTGACGGAAAGGGCGCAATTTGAAGCAATTCCGAGTTTCATGTTTCAGGACCAAAGTGAAATTCCCCTAAAAGTTTGGCAACAAGAAGCAGAAATGAGTAGGCCATTCCAACTATACAAAGTTCTGCGAGCGAAATAGAATAAAACATCTACGTTCGGTTCTTCTCCATTATACATCAAGAAAGACATGACAAAAACAAGCTCTTTAGCATTTCGATCGAGTCTCTGTATACACTCTTGTAGATTGCAGACTTTTGCAAGAAGGACAGCTTACAGAAAGACTATAGTACAGTAGTACTGCCGCATGTAGCTACCGATCTTGGAAAGATGCATTCATGAGGGTGACCGCCGAATCCATGAACTGCAAAATGCACATGAGAAGTGAGAACTTTTGTGGCTAAGAAAAAATAATTATCATATATATAGGTAAGATGCAAAGGCTGAGATGCTGCCAAGTCTTGAAGAAAAGGAAAAAGAAAAGAAAGAGAGAGAGAGAGAGAGAGAGCACCTGAGCTTACATAAACTGCAAAACTGGGCTTATATAAACTAGAACTCTCTCTCTCTCTCTCTCTCTCTCTCTTTTTCTTAGCATTCTCAGGGTTCTCTAATTTAGCAGTCTCAGGGTCCACACACCAAACTCTCTCTCCTTCTCGGCTTAGGCATTCTCAGAGCCCTCCAATCTCCCCCGCTCTATCCCTCATACGATCTTGCATGAGTAGCTTCTTCTAGAAATTTTGCATGGTATTAAAAGAAAAACGCCAACTCATTCGCAAGAAGAAATGAGAAATATGGCTCTATCAGTCGTTCGACTGGTAAGTTCCCTGGCTACTTGCTGTTAATGCTAGGAGAAATCCTTCCTCCAACCAATCTAACTCAAAAACAAATCTCCCAAATGTTTACGACATTAGGTTATGGACGTCCTATAATTTATTATTACTTTAGTGAAAAGACTTTGTTATTATTCTCTGATTTGCTTCCGAAGATTGAATAGTCAAGTTACAAAGTTACCTTTCCAATGGACCGTAGCTCCCGTCCAACAGGTTCCATGAACTTAAAGTTGATATCAATAGGCCATACCTGCATACAATTTGAAAAATATGGTGGTGCTACTCAAAAACTCACGGAAACTCAGAATGCAAATTTTAGTAAGCACGAAATATTAAAAAGCGATAGCTGCAATATTGCGCATTTAAACCCAAATTTTAGAAAATATTGGCCACGTACCACCCTAGGGAAAATAGGACCCAATAATTTTCCTTATACTTTTTTCTCCAAATAGACATATCAAGTAAGTCATTTTGAAAGAAAATTTACTTACGTCAATCATGTAACAAGTAAAAGACGCAATATAGAATCCATACATCCATACAATCACAGTTAGGGAGAATTGCCAAACTTATTTTTCCTCCACATCGGAGGCATCGCCAAGGTGTCACAATACCGATATGTTCAGTGAGCATTTATTAGTAAGTCAAGGAGTTCAATCAACTTTCTGCCTTGAGTTCCTTCAGGCTCCTCTTTTTATCTCTCTTTCGATACTGTATTAGTAAGTCAAGGAATTCAATCGGCTTTCTCATCGAAGCAAGCATGCAACCCAACATATATTGACCATGGAGAGAGGCGCCAAACAACTCATAGGTCGAGATACATAATTTTAACTAAAAAAACTAAGAATGTGAAACCAATAACGAAAGAAATGGTCCAAAAATGGCTTGAAGATTGTTTCTGTCAACTAGGCACCCACGGTGTCTGTTTTTTTTTTCTTTTCCTCAGTATTTTAAGGCCACTGATAAAGTCTCGCTAGGCTTAAGTTTTCTTACCAAGTGAAGAAGACTACGAATACCCAAAATTCAACCCTTTTCTCAGATATTGATCAAGTCTAGTGCCTAAGTTATTTATGCAGGCCATTCACAGTCGAAACATGAACTCCAAAAAAAGGTGTTATCCTGTTGCGTAAATATAGGGTACATGAATACAGAAAGGATGAAGAGACTAACAATGTGCTCAGCCAGCAACTAGTTGGATTACGAGCAATGACTTTCAGATTCATAGAAATAGCTTGTGTGTTGCTTACAAGCTTCTAGTCACCCGGCACAACTAAAAAAGAAAAACATCAAACATAAAAAATAGCACTCTCCTCGATCACAAGATGGTAGTAACTACTTCAAATACCAGGGAAAGGAATCAGTTAAAAGACTACATTCCTTGTGACACCCCCGGAATTTGGATTAGTCCTATATATAAATGATATAATAGGACTAAATCTCTTAACCCGGCTATAGCATTTTGGATGGTAGCAAGATCCAAAAGGTTATGAGAGTTAAGCGTGCTAGAGCTAGAGTAGTTCTAGGATGGGTGACCCCCTGGGAAGTGGGGCGTCACATTCCTCTTCTTATAACCAGTTGAATACAAGGATAAAGTAAAAACACAACCACCTAAATAACTCAATACTAACAATTTTTCCAAATTGCTTAAATTTTGATTCTTTTGATTTAGGTTACTATTTCTGCGAATAAATTACTGATTTGGTTAAACCTAATGGTCATCTTGATATAAATTCGACAAGTAAAAACAATTTGGAAAACTAACAACTCCTCTCTCTACTCCCCTCTGTTGATTTCTTTCCTAGCAAACCAAACATGTACTCTTCAAAACCTATTAGCAATTTACAACAAAACAAGCACTAAAGGACAATTTTTTTTGGACAAGAAACACTTTTTTCGTCAGAAATCGAACACCATCTTAGAGAGCATAAAGAAGGAATGTTCCAACGAAGGGTTTAACTAGCACAACTAGAAAAAAAAAAAAAAAAAAAAAAAAAAAAAAAAGGGGGCTAAATTTGGGAAATTTATAGCCGAACCTTCAATCCAAGCAGCTTAACCGGCGTAATCTGCCCCGGCACAACGCAATCCGGCCCCGCCGCCTCGAGCTTCGCCTCCATGGCGAAACCCTCACCGACCGGATTCGGATGCTAGAGAAGACGAAGCAGAACGGGACAAAACACAAATCAGAGCCTCGGAAACCCTATTAAGAAAACCGCACCAAAAGAGATCGAATCGTACCCTCATCACGGCGAGGGCGTGGTCGGTGCTAGGGTTTTGGGGGACGCGGAGTAGGGGGCTATGGTGGATCCTCGGCACCGGCTTCTTCCCCCCGCCTGGGGCGACGCGCCACGGCACGTCGTCAGCCAGGAGCGCCCGCTTCGACGATGCGGCGGCTGAGGCGGCGGGCGACATCGTCGTCGTCGTCGTCGTCGTCGTCGTCGGCGGCGGCGGAGTCTCCGGATAAAGTGTAGGTGGCGGAGGTTGCGTTTGTATTATCGTACGGATATTCGAGAACTATAAAATGGAGTGAGAGAGAGAGAGATGGTGGGGATGGGTTGGGTTTTGACGCTTTGTATCTAAGGCTTTTGGGCTTTACATTTCTCTTTCTCTCATGTGAATGGATTGATGTGTTGTAATTTTGTGGACGATGGCTTTCTTCTTTGCTTTTGGGGTAAGATATTACATATAGGGATAATTGCCTGTGTACCTCTGAAATCTGAAGAAATATCTGATTTATTCCTCTTATTTTTTTCTTTTCAATATATTCCTCATACGTTCCACCGTTATTAAAAATACCCTTACCGTTTCCCTTTGTTAAGTTAACTATGGTTAAACTAGAGTTAAATAATAATCAGAGTTAAAAACTATCAGATATACCTATTTTGCTCCTATCTACCAAAACATTTTAAGGGTACATAAGAAAAATTAGTTATGGTAGAAGGGTATATTTGAAAGGACAAAATAGTAATTTTATACAGATAACGACAGCTTCAGAGGAGTAAATATGAAAACAGAAAAATTTTAGGAATATATAGGAAATTGCCCGTTACATATATACAGAGAGTCACACAATACGGACTAAAAATAAAAATAAAATTATAATTATAAAATATTAATAAATTTTATATTTACAATATAGTAAAATTATAATTTATTTATAATATTTAAAAATAATATTTAAAAATTAATTTTATAATTAAATTGAGAGAAAAATAATTATTCAATAATGTTATACTAGTATAAAGACTCGTGCGCGATGCTACGTACGGATCAAATTTTTTTATTAAAAATTTGTGAATTAAATAAATAAATATAAATATAAATATATATAAGCTAACTTCTTTTTAAAAATAATTAAAATAAAAAATATAAAAAATAATATTAACAAATTATTAAAAAATATTTCATCAATCAAATTCAAATATTATATAATCATATATAATTAGATTTAATAATATAAAAATTATAATAATTTTTTTTTGAATAAAATTACCACTCAACAGAAACAATGAAAAAATTATAAAAAAAAAGAATTAAAAAATGATAGGAGAAGAAAAAATATTATATAGATATTACCAAAAAATAATTGGAATATTGCGAGAGAATGATAGCAAATAGTTAATGATGCATTGAAAATACTCAAATTAATATTTTTAAAGTATTATTTGCCCATTACTAGGTATTAAGATTAAGTTGAACGAAGAAGCTTAAGTTGAGTGATAGATGAATTTGAAGGTGTGTATTTTTATCCATTTCTTTCTTCTTCTTTTTTTTACATGGGTTTCTGGATAAAATTTTCAATTCGATATTTCTTTAAAGAATTTTATTTTAATTCTTATAAATTATAATAATTTTTTTCTGTTAGTTGAATTAATATCTGTTATGTTTCACTAATAGCTAACATTTCAAATAAGTCTCATTAGCTAATAATGTACACTTTTATATTTCTAATAGTAATTATAATTTAATATTGTAAACCTAACTCTGAAGTATCATGAATTCAGCTTGTTTTCTATCACTAATTAATTTATCTCAATTTTATTATATGTAATATTGTATGTATCTTAAAATCAATATGATGCCTAATATATATATATATATAGAGTTGGGCTGGAATGCTATTGATAGCACCAACCCAACTTTGCCACCCATTTTTTAGCCTTTAGATCGCATTGAGATTTGTGCATGCTCTTTAATGAAAAAGAAAAGCTTTTTACTTTTTACTTTTTCTTTTTACTTTTTCTTTTTTCTCTTTTTCATTAAAGAGCATGCACAAATCTCAATGCAATCTAAAGGCTAAAAAATGGGTGACAAAGTTGGGTTGGTGCTATCAATAGCATTCCAGCCCAACTCTATATATATATATATATATATATATATATATATATAGCTAGGCTGGAATACTATTAATAGTACCAAATCATTAGTGCTATTAAGTTTTTAATCATCGGATTAAAAAAATATGTGGTTGAGATGATAGTGGACTCCTTGGATTTAATAGGTGGTTGGAAAATAGTAAAATCTAACGGGTGAAAATGATCAAAAGGATTGATTTAAGGGTAGAAAACTTGATAGCACTAATAAGTTGGTACTATTAATAGTATAGTAGTCGTACTATTAATAGTATAATAGTCGGACTCATATATATGAGTCCGGCTAGAATACTATCGATAGCACCAAACAATTGGTGCTATCAAATTTTCAGCCGTTGGATGAAAAGATATGCGGTTGGGATTATAGTGGTCCCCTAAAATTTTTACTATTAAACCAATCACTTAGTAAACCCTAGGGGCCCACTATAATCCCAACCGTATATTTTTTCATCCAACGGTTGAAAACTTGATAGTACCAATGATTTGGTGCTATCCATAGTATTCTAGCCTGATTTCATATATATATATATATTACTACAAAAAAATTTATATTTTAGTGTCATATATTATTATTGCTAAAAAAGATAAAATTGATGCTAAAATTATTAACAACATTTAATAATTAGCATTGACTATGCCCGAGTTGGTCAGTTTATATTACTAAGATAGACAGTTAGTTTATATATATATATAAACTAACTATTTATATTAGCAATTTGGTGTAAGAAATGAAGCAGAACTAAGGAGATATTTAATAAGCTCAAATACATATGGTAGAACTAATGAGACATTGAACCATGCTAAAGTCCATTTAAGAATGAAACAAACTCTACTAACGCCTGTATCTAGGCCAAAATTTTCACTCAGCATACCACTCTTCCAAAAACTAGCGATTCAGGCTGGTTCATATGAGAAGAAACGCAACAATTTTAATACTAATATAATGCAACAATATATATATACCATTGAACAGCTAGTGCTTGCACGACTGAATAAAATAACTCTTTAAGTATAATTTATTCGATAATATAATTACGTTTACTCTGAAAAAACATAATTAAAAAGGCATGTAGTACTGCTAGTTGCTTGGTGATTTGAATAGAAAATCTCTAAGAAAAATTATACAAATAATATATTTAAATATTGAATCAAATAGTGAAATACCCTATGGCCCCGTTTGGCATTTGGAACTAGGGAGGGATAACCCCTAGTTCCAGATATTTATACCCAAACAAAAATTTGAGGGGTGGGAACAAGCTGTTTCCATCCCAAACGGCGGTGGAACAACTCCATTGGTGGAGTCGTTCTATTGGTGGAGTTGTTCCACCTGCTGTTTTTTTTTTTTTTTTTTTTTAATTAAAAAATTTTAAATGGTAAGATATTTAAATTTATAAAATTTAAAATTTATTTTTTTAATTTTATAAATTTTAAAATTTTTCACTTACTTTTTAATAAATCTAAAAATATAATTTTTTATATATTTTTTAAAATTTATTAATTTTAAAATTTTTAAATTTATGCAAATTTTTTTATAATTTTTTTAAATGTATACTAATTTTAAAATTTAAATTTTTGCTTCTATTTTTTAAATTTTTTGAGATAATTAAAATTAAAATTTTTAACATTTATAAATTTTTAAATTTTAAATTTTAAATTTTATAGCTTTTAAAATTTGTAACTTTAATTTTTAATAAATTTATCAATTTATAAAAATTTAAATTTTATTATTTTTACAATTTATACAAATTATTAAATTTTTAATAAATAATTCACCAAATTTTTAAAATTTTTAAATTTATAAATTTATACCTATTTTTATATACAAAATTTTGAATTTTTAAAAAATTATAAATTTTAATTATATCATAAAAGATAAAATAGTCAATAAAAATTTATGTCTTCTCTAATCTTCTTATTCCTTTTTAATTTAGCAAACACAATTTTCTTTATACCCGGTATAACTCTTATACCCACCCAAACATAAATTAACATTAGTTCCTGCTAATACCATAACTTATATTTATCCTCGATATAACCAAATTTTTTTTATACCCGAACCAAACGCAGCCTATGTGCCGCAGCAGATATGAAATTTTTTTTATACCCGAACCAAACACAGCCTATGTGCCGCAGCAGATATGAAACTGTAGAGTGGAAGTCAAGTATTCAATTGACGGGAAGGAACTACAAAAGTAAAATGAAAAAAAGAGGTATAAATATTGAAAAATGCTATGTGTACACCCCAGGGTGTATACATTAAGTCAGTAACCTTGTTCAGTCAGTAAATCAAAGTTCCCAATACATTAAGATAAAAGGTACAAGTCCCAAGTTAATACTTAAATACAACCATACTATCAATTTATAGCTATTTGATCTTCTGATCAACTTACTTAATTCTTTTTTACAAGCACAACTAGAAAAGCAAAAACTATGAGAGCTTTAAATTATAAATTTCAAATTGTATGATTGTTTAAATTCCTCTAGTCAAAAAATAGATAATTTATTTTAGATTATAGTCATTCATTCCAACTAAGAAAGCCAATCAAATCTTATAATGTATAATTCAATTATCAGTGTTCGTGTTCGTGTTCGGTAGCTTTTGTTCTCTACTTCATAACTTACCTAGTTTTGGATTTAATTCTGTTAATCAAGAATTTTAGATTTTAGATTTAAAATTTTAAAATTTAAATTTGATCTTAAATTTAAAGTTTTAAAATATAAAATATAAATTATAAAACTTGAGATTTGAAATTTAAAAATTTAAATTTAAAATGCAATATCTAAATTTAAATTTTAAAAAATTAAAGTTAAAATTAAAAAAATTTAAAAAATTAAATTATTAATTTTTTGTTATTAAAGATTTTACCTAATTCAACTAATTGTAGATAGTCCGGCTAGAATACTATCGATAGCACCAAGTAATTGGTGCTATCAAGTTTTTAGCCCTTGGATTAAAATATGTGCGGTCGGAATTATAGCGGGTCCTAAGATTTTTACTATTCAACCAACCACCCACTAAACCCTAGGGGACCACTATTATCCTAACTGCACATTTTTTAATCCAATGGCTAAAAATTTGATAGCATCAATGACTTGGTGCTATCGATAGTATTCCAGCCTAATTCTTGTAGATAGAAAAAAATTTTCACATTGTCCCACAAGCAAAGCATATAAAAGCTCAAAGAGAGAGAAATAAAAAATTTGAGAACAGTGGAGTCAGAAGCTGGGCACTCCATCTGGACGATAACGGTGTGGAGCGGTGGGATCTTGGAAACATCGACGCCAATAATAGTAGGGTCGGAAGCTATGCGTGTACACTCCACTAGTGGACGGCAACGTCACGGTTGGAAGCGGTGGGATCTCGGAAACGTCGATGCCAACGGTGAGGTTAGAAGCCGCGTGCACTCCACTGGTAGACGGCATCGGTGCGGTTGGAAGAGATGGAATCTCGACAATGCAGATGGTGGAAACCGACCGTACGCTGGGAAAGAAATGTATGGCAAAAATATGAAGACTTTGCGGAAGGAATGGAAGACAAACATAGGAAGATGAATCGTCATGATTAATTTGAGATATTACATGAAGATGGAATGAAAGATTCGGTATAGAAAAGAATATGTTGCTAAATTATTATAATATTTAAAAATAAAACTTGCTAATATTATGGTGGAAATGTTGCTAGATAAAAATATTCAAGTTATTTTTAGTGTCATTTATATTTATGTGTCAACTAATATAACGCTGAAATAAAATATTATTGTAGTACTATATTTCATGTAACCTTTATCGAGTAAAGGTTGTTGGGTAAGATTTTTTTATAAAGTACAAATTCAACTACTAAACTAGCTGAGTACACTACTTAAGATCCGAGATTCAAATAAATGTGCATGTATAACCTAACAAATCATTATTAATATCATAGGGAGATTTGCAAACGGTTAGAGACGTCATAGAAGTAATTGTGGAGATTTAATTTCAAACGGTTGGAGATGTCGTCCAAGTAATTGTGGCTCGTTCATTTAATTGTTTGTTATTTTTTAGATATTGTATATATATATATAATTGTGGAGATTTAATTTCAAACGGTTGGAGATGTCGTCCAAGTAATTGTGGCTCGTTCATTTAATTGTTTGTTATTTTTTAGATATTGTATATATATAAAATTTAAAATTAATTGTTTGTTGAATCGAAAATGAGTTTGTTAAATTATTTATTGTCTTTGTATTATGAGTTCTAGATATTATTTGTTAAACAAAATACTTAAAATATTATATTATAAAATATTATGGTAAAATTGCAAAACTTATAAATATTATGGTAAAATTTAATTATTATATGACAACATAGCATTTTATATTATTTTTAAAGGCTAAAAGCTCTAATTTAAGTAGCATATCTAATTACAAAATAATTAAGAATTATCAGTATTTACTGCGTATGCGGGAATGAATTGGCTGATAAACATATGCAAGTGAAATAATGAAAGTATAAAATAAAGAGAAGTTAAAAAACGAGAGAGTTTGAAGGGGGCGGATATCTTCCTCCAAGATATCTTCTCCAGTCGTAGTCATCTTGCTTTTGGACGGACTGACTAATTTAAAATATAATATTCAATGATTATGCACATAAGAGCTAAAAGAATTAAAGGTGTTATGGGAAACAAAAGTGTTACCGTCCGACTTGGAAAGAGGATCCGAATCGAAATCGAATCGGTTGAGAATGTTAGGAAGATTGAAGCCAAACAGGATGTTACAGACGTTGTCCCATGATTGTTGAAATAGTTCATCGAAAAGCCCATCACCGACAACTTCGAACGTCACGGGAATGAAATTTTGTCTGAGGCGATTACCTATGGCTGTAATCCGCCGCTTTTGATACTCTCTTGATGGCGTGGCGGATTTGGTAAGTGTTGTCAGTAAAATATGATGGGGGAGTTGGAAGCGCTTGAACCAACCCAAACTAGCGAACTGCAAAGTGAGGGCAATAGACTTCGGTGGTCGGCACCGGCTTGGATCAGCTCTTCATGATGATGTGGAGATTTCGTGGGGCCAAAAAAAAAATACCACACCGCGGAGTGCTCAGTGAGTTCGGGCGAATCTTCCTGGTTTCTAATGTATTCGAAAAACTAGGTAGGGCCGAATCGTCGAGATCTGAAAGAGGCCCAATGGCCAGGAGCTCGACTTTCCTCTAGATAGAAAACTTTAAAGCATCTGACAAAATCCAGAGAATGACTTAAAGAAAATGGCTAAGGACACCCAAGAGCCTGGCCGTAAGAGTTAGTTTGTTGGGGGCGCTTGACAAAAGTGAGGCGGGACAGAAAGTGGGAAAATATTGTCTTAAGTTTAGTTGGAGAAACAAAAAAATGCCACATCCAGCGCCGATAATGACCTTGTTTTCCCGTTTGGATATCGACCTAATTGCTTAATATATTTCTTAGTACAATAAAGATAAAAAATAGGGCCCAAGAGCCATTTTCTTACTGTTGGCTAGGGCAACGACGATCAGTACGAACTCTCGGTTGATCTTTTGAGACTGAGTATAGAATAAACTATGACAAAGCCAGTATAAAAAGAAAATTGTATGCTCATCCTTTGTAACGGGACTCTCCCCTTAACCTGCAAATAATTTATGGAACTTGGAATAAGCCGAGTCCGCTTTCGAGTTTAAAAGTAAGTCGAATTTATCCATACCTTTGGTAGTGAAGGCCGAAGAGATGATGGTACCATGGGGCCGAAGTCTGGTAATAGCGGCCATGTCAAAGAGGGTTGGGGTACAAGAGCGTGAGCGGAAGAAGAAAGTATTCGACTGACGTGACCAGAAGCATAGAGCCAAGGGAAGGAGTAAGTAATCGGCTTGGAAAGGATTTCGGGAAAGCTGACTTGCGTCAAATATTCCCGTTTCCTTCCACAAATCTTCATAGGCAGCTTGAACCCCGTCGAGCCATTGTATGTAAGCTTCTGAAACTGTAGGCCACGTACGAAGGTTTTTTCCTGTGGTTTTGGTAGAGGACCACAAACTCAAGTAGACAACGTCGGCCGACAAGAGGATACATTCGGTGCAGAAGGAAAAGGTTTTCTTGTCTAGATTCTCGATGAGGGAAATGCTCATAATAAAATGCAAGGGATTCTCCTCTGACGGATGGAGAAGGCGAAAGTCGATGTTAGAGTTAGAGGAAAAAGAAGTAATGCGAGGCAGCACTATTGAAAAAGATATAAGAAAAATTGAGTCAAAGTAGAGCATTGAAGAAGGAAGAGAAAGAGAGATTGGAGAAAAGATATTTTAAGGAGCCAAAAGGGTTAGTCTTCTAAAGACGAAACTTCTTAGAGAAGAAAATAACAAAATGCTTCTTGAGAAAAGAGAGAGTTGCCACTGTTTGCGATTCCCGAGGATGGTGGCATTTATGCTGAAAAAACCTGATTAGGGCAAGAGAGAAAAGACCGGCGACCATAGGATCAAAGAATTACACATGCCGATTGATAATCAGGCATCGTCAATCATCTGAATGTCACTTCAAACCATTACCGAGAGGGCATTATTGCAATTAAAAATATCACTTCAAACCATTACCGAGATGGCATTATTGCAATTAAAAAATTGCCACGTAGCAAGAGATACGATCAGTATGATCAACCAGCTTAACCAAATTAGAAAGTGACTCGCGGTGATTCAAAATGAAAAATTTGGCTTGTGACATCCTAACTTCCCAAGGGGTCACCCATCCTAAAACTACTCTAGCTCTGGCATGCTTAACTCTCTTAACCTCTTGGGTTTTGCTACCATTCAAAATGTTATAGTCGGGTTAAAAAATTTAGTTCTATTATATCATTTCTATATAGGACTAATCCAAATTCCGGGGGTGTCACATTCTTCCCCCTTTAAGCCCTGACGTCCACGTCAGGCTCAAGCACACTCACAAGTACCAGGCGATGTGAGACTCGTCTAGCTAGCCTTAATCGACCTTGTGGGGAGCTGCACTGCACCCACAACGGTCATTAGCCGGGGAACCACGCTCTACCTGCTATATAATCTTGGCTCAGTCGAGACTCATCTCACATTTTCGGCTGGTGATTGGCTCTGATACCAACTGTGACACCCCAACTTCCCAAGGGGTCACCCATCCTAGAACTACTATAGCTCTAGCACGCTTAACTCTCTTAACCTCTTGGGTTTTGCTACCATCCAAAATGCTATAGCCGGATAAAAAGATTTAGTCCTATTATATCATTTATGTATAGGACTAATTCAAATTCCGGGGGGGTCACATGGTCAATTGGGACAACCGACTTGTACAAACTGAAAGATAACACACCATGAGCTGAGAAAAGGCGCATGGACTCTAACAAGGTATAGGCGGAAATTGACTGAGTTTAAATGTGGTATCGGTCAACCAATTTATCAACCGATTGGAAATGAGGATCGAGACTAAAACTAACTGGGCAAGTAACTCCTAAGATCAAGCGGGCGGAGTCATAGAGTATGGATCAATCTGAGATCAAGCCGATTAGAAATGAGGACCAAAACTAAAGCTAACTTGGCAAAATGCGATTTCGACCCTAATGCACTCCACCAATTGCAGCCAAGGATCGCGCCATTGCCCATTATGACAAGCGATTTTCTGAAAGAACGTGACAGAATAATACGCCATTATACTATTATGGCGAGGGATCTCCCGAAGAAACATGGCCGAATAATACACCATTACTCAAAATGGCAAATAACCTTAAGAGAAAGTTGCACTAGTATAAGTAGGTGAAATTTTCTCTAAAAAGTGATTCTGCAATCGTGCAAGTCAGAAATCATTGCTTTTACCTTTTCTTTCAATTCCTATATCTACAACTTTCTTAACCTAGTTTTACAACTTTTCTAGCATAATATTATAACTTTTCTAGGAGTAGTTCTAGTCTGAAATCAGTTGCCAATCCTTGTAACCCTTTCCGCTCAACTCTACACTACACAAATTGATTCAACTTGTTCGGCCGAGTTCATTTTATGAAATTTCTTCGAGTTCTTGGTTGAGAGTTAGTTTGGCTACTTTAGGCAGAGCTTAGTTCCGTCTTGATATATTGAGGAGAATCCGATTGAGCAGATTCCTCCTCAACCCAATCAATCATTTGATCTGAGGCGCACTTCAGATGGTCAACTCCAAGGCCGATTCTTGATCGAACACAGTCAGCAGTCAACCGTCCATTCGGCACCAATAATGGTTAAAATTATATAGATATGTTGTTAAAATATTTAGGTTGCTAAGATTATACGTGATTTGTTGAAATTTTTGTATAGTTATTAAAATTATATATAAAAAATAAAAAAAAGTCAAAAAAAAATGGTGAATTTTTTAAGGTAATATATATAGTTTTCGAACCTTTTACCAAATATTTTTTTTATAAAATAATTTAATTAATTATAAATTTTTTTAAGGGGTTAAAATGAAAAAAAAAAATCGGTCATAATCTCTCGCAAGCCAAATGATTCTCCAAGCAACGATCACCGTCCAAAGTTCGGATGATATTTTTACCACCTCCTCCTAAGATTCCATTACCTCGGAAAAGGTTCGAAAACTAGGGTTTCAGCAGCCGCTTCCTCTTAGGCGCGGGTAGGGTTTGGTTTCCTCCTCCTTTTGATTAGGGATCATTTTTCGATGATCGATTCCTCTGATTCCCCTTCTTCGATTCGCTTTTGTGGTAGGTAAAAGGTGGAAGGATCGCATCATGTCGGTTAAGGACGAGAATCGGATCTTTGTAGGTGGGTTGTCGTGGGAAACCTCGGACGATAAGCTGGAGCAGGTGTTTCGCCGCTTCGGAAAGGTTATTGAAGCTCAGGTATCGATTAAGTAGCGCGGAAACCCTCTTCTTTGATGGTAAATTTGTTCTAATTTGGTTTTTGTTGATGAATTTGTTGTTTAACGGAATTTAATATTGTAAAGGAGGGGCGATTGTGCGTGAATGGGTTTTTTGTTGACATGAAATGTGCGATTATGAGATAAAGGAGGGAGACAGGTGAAGGAATTGATCGGCTTGGATATAGCTGAGTCAATTACGCCAAAATCAGTTCAAATTCAAGTACAATTTATTTTTGTGGGTTCAAATTGAAATATTGACACTAAATGATCTTATCATAGTTTGGGCTGCAACAAAAATTCGAACTTTAGCATCTTCTATTACTAGAGAAAATGAATTTAACCAAAAGCATATGAAATTTCTAGCTAGAACTCCATGGGAGTAGTTATGTTGAACTATCCAGTGGTAGCTTAATATGCAATCAACCTTGGTAATCTGGTTTTAAATCAGTAGTCATCAGAAAGGATTTGCCTTGCTGATTTCTTTTTCTTACAGAAAGTATCTGCATATATTGTTTACATGATTTGAGTCTTTATAATTCTGTGCAAAATTATTGACTCTCCTTCAATGTGGTCCCTTTGTTATTCTGGTCTTGTGTAACGCACATCCAGGGCTTCATGGCTGGATATTTTTAGATCAAATTGCAAGAAGGCAGCCTCAATTGCAGTGATTTTAAAGTCAGATAGTTGTGAGGTGTTTGAAGTGGACATCATGAATAAGAGATTTGTTCCGTGTAGAATGTTGAAAGAGGTTCATCTGTGGTTATTAGAGTCGGTTGCTCCTTTACCTAACTATGATATGGCCATATCATGATTTCTTCAGCTGGAAGGCTACAAGTTTGTTCCTTGCCTGTGGGAAGTTGTTTCTTGAAACTTGCAATCTCTGGTCAGCCTAAGATTCAGATAATTAGTTTTCCCTTATACTCTGCAGAAATCAAAAGAGATTTGCTCTTTTGCTGCACGTTTCAGCAGATTATCATAGTGAGTGCTGTGTCATTTCTTTCAAAGTAGGAATCATTTTTTGAAAGATCTTGGCTTTTGTGCTTGGCGAGTTGTTTGAGAACCTTTTGATGACCTATGCTGGCATCGAACTTATATTTGTATGATCTGATTGATTGCGCACAGCCTGTGGTAGCATTAGAACCAGGGAAAGTATGAAAAAAATGACAGATCTTTTCAAATATTGATCATGGCTTTGCGAGACCTTTCTTTTACAATGAACAGTGGGCACCAATCCTAGACTCTCTTTTTTTTGCTGTGCTCCAGGGAGAAAGGGTTGCCTGGCTGAAATAAGGTTATATAATTACTTGTTGGTACCGTCTGAGCTTAGTACTAGAGTTTACAATGACTTAAAACTGTTGGAATGCTTGAGGGCGCTGGTTGTGATTTCTTTTGTCGTCATATGTTATAATTAACTGGTCGAAATGGGAATGAAGGGGAACAGTGCAATACAAACATTTATGTGCATTTTGATATAACTTCAGTTTCCTACTAGGATTGGCACTAGTATGTAAAACATTCTTTGAGGACTGCTGATTCATGAGTATTCTTCTTCTTTGATTTTTTTTTTTGTGATATTGGCTGTTCTTTGCTCAGCACCTTCTCAAGAAGCCAGATTTGTTGCTATCTATGGATTTAAGAGTACAAGAATCTCATTTTTGTTTTCTTCTCTTTTGGTCATTCTCAGTTTTGAACCTCTGCCGGCCATTCAATTTTACCAGTTCTGTTTAGCAGTATCATGATATCTATGTCTTCCTAACATCCGAACTACTTCAGATATGGTGATCCCTGCTTGAAGATCGTCAGAAGTTTGGGCACTTGGCAATTTTCTCCTGCCCGTTGGTAGTGGCAAACCGTAGTAACTGTGCTTAGTTTGTTATTGGGGTATTGTTCTTTGAATTTTTACCGGCTAGACTTTTTAGTAGTGATTGTCTTGTGGTTCCGGTTTTCATTCTGCTGACAACCTTCGCGATCCAGCTGCCTACTTTGAAAATTGGTTAGAAAGTTGAGAGGATGTTATCAAACTAGGATGAATAATTATGGAGATTGATGCTAGATCAGTTGCTTAATCCGTAGTTCAGTTATGCTGAAAACCAAAATTATAACCTGACCAACTCACTTGCACTCTTGGAATTTTCAGTTGTTATTGTTGATATTGTCACCTATTTTATTCCCATCGGCCATTATTGATGTTTTATGCTTTAATTTTCTCTAGATTTTGAAATTTCTTTTCTCCTTTTCGACATTTCATGGATATGATGATCGCCGGGTGACTTTGACATCCTATGTACTTGGTGGCTATGTTTTTCTTAGAAATCACAAACTTTACCATCTCAGGCTGTCCACTGTTGCTAGCTGTTGCTTTTATGATTGATGATAGATTCCATTAGAATTATTTTTAGAGCAGATTGTTGGGTAAGTGGTTTTTAGCTGCCAAGATGCAGTTGGTCCTTTTGATAGTCAAACCAAAAACTTCTTGAGTAAGCCGCATGTTGAGAGTGTTCCGTATATCTTCTTTGAGGTTCACTTAACCAGAATAATTGTCGTTGCACATTCATTCAATGAAAAATTTGCTAAAGAGAAGAGATAGATCGGGGTTTGTTCTCTTGTTAGAGGTTGAATTGATCTTTTTCTGGATGGCAGAAACTTCTTGCGAACCTAGCAAAATGTAATCATTGTTCACTGCTTCATCAGTTTGTTCTTGGTAATCTTCTGGAAGATTTCTTTGATTTTTGATGATGGTGGAATGTTAACTAGATTTGATGGATAAGAGTTTAGCAATTCAATTGATTGGCACATACTGTTATAAATCAATTGGACCCGCAATTTCTGTGAATTATCTGATCAGGTATCAGTAATGTCGTTTTTCTTTTGGAAAATGAGCATGTGTGAAAGATTCTGTTTTGAGCATGAAAATGTGTGAAAATGGGCTGCTTTAGTTAGAGCAGAGAGTGGGTGTCTTCTTTCGGAGATTAGATCCACTTAACTGATATAACAGAACTGAGAAATGGCTCTCCTTCCTTGTTCTTCATGGTCACACCTGAAGTTATTTTCTGCATTTCTTCATTGTCAGGTAAATGAACTCCACATTTATCTGTATAGTGAGATTATTGATGGTTATATCGAGTTGCATACATTTTCTCACTTCCTAAACAAATTTTACCAGCAAACAAAGTAATTATCTGTATGAATGCACTCACTTCCTTATTGAATTTTACCAGCAAACTAAGTGTGTATACATGCAATAAATATTTCACGTAATCAGTCAAGAGGGGCTTCATGCTATTCTAACCTCAATTTAGCTTATTCTAAGTTAAGAAGAATGCAATAAAGCGGCTACTACATTTAAGTTATATTATGAAGAAGAATTTGGATTATTGCTGTCTATTATTCTAGCTCTTAACTTTTCTATACATATTCATGTTTTAGAAATGCCAACTGGCTCTGTTGGTAACATAAACATTGCTTGTGATCTGTCTGTTTTATTTTATTTTATTTTATTTTTTTAAATCCTCCTCTTTCTCCTACTTCTCGGAGGAAGCATTGATTCAAATTATTGGTACTCTTGTTGTATCGCTCTTCTTTTGTATTATGCAATTTGCAGATACAAAATGACGTAAACTTGATGCACATTGTTGCCCATAATTAATATGAGGCGAGTTGTTACACGGTCTTAAATTCTTAAACTGTCTGCACCTGCAATACTAGTCCGTAAACTGTTTTGTTCCTTAAGATTTAGCACGTCTTGGTACATGTTGGCTTAGCTGGTCTGTTGTTTGTTAGAGTAGATTTAAATTACCATTTCTTGTCCTTGCATGCTTGATATTGTGTTTAGTCTGCTTTGTATGGTTATATACTTGGTTGTCAATGAGCCACAATTTCTTTTTGGCTTGTTTTAATTTGCCCTTTTGTATGACTCTTATGTTTGTTCTGATGCTCCAAACCCTCTTTTTTTTTTGTGGGAGGTGGGGTGTGGGCGGTGTGGGTGCTTCGGGGTTTCTATTTCCTTTTTGGCTGTATGTGGAATCAGGTTAATAGGGAACTACGCAGTAGTAATTTCCATTGCTCTTTAAATTGGTGAGAGGAAGAACGTCCTGTGTGGTGATGTCAGTGTTTGTGAATTACCAGTCTTGTGGATTGGTGTATCCAACGGCCACCAACTACTATGTATGATGTTAACTACTTTATCTCTAATCCATTCGTAACATCTTTGATACTGTATAGGTGATGCTGGATAGGGACACACTTCGCCCCCGTGGTTTTGGATTTGTGACTTTTGCAGAAGCGCGAGCAGTGGAGGATTCAATCGCTGAGATGCATAATCAAGAATTGGATGGTCGTACCATTTCGGTAAACAAGGCGCAGCCCAAGTTGAGCTCTGATGACACTGGCTATGGTTATGGTGGTGGTGGTGGTGGTGGAGGCTACTCATCTGGCAGCAGGGGAGGAGGTTATCGTGGTAGAGGTGACGGGCCTGCCCCAGGGGGTAACGATTGCTTTAAGTGTGGCCGCCCTGGCCACTGGGCCCGCGAGTGTCCCTCTGCTGGAGGTGGTGGCGGCGGTCGGTTGTCTTCCCGCTCTAAGTTTGGTGGTGGTGGTAGCGGCGGTGGTACCGGTAGTGGACGTGGGGACCGTGTTGGAGGACCGTATCGCTACAGTGACCGTTATATTGATGATGATCGGTATGATGGGGGCCGATATGGGGACCGAGACCGTGTCGACAGCAGGGACAGTAGGTATGCTGCTGGTGCTGGAGTACGTGACCGCTATGCTGCCAGTGATCGGTACCTGCCTAGCGGGGATCGTTTTGCTGACAGGTATGGGGCACTGGACCGTTACCCTCAGAATGGCTATGGCAAAGAAAGAAGCTATGAAAGAGATATACCACGAGGCGGTGGTGGTTATGATAGGGATGTGCCACGAGGCACCGGTGGCTATGAAAGGGAGGGACCACGAGGGGCCAGCGGGTATGAAAGGGAGGGGCCACGGGGAGGTGGCAGCAGTGATAGGTATGGAGGAGGGGGGCCGGCACGCTATGAAGGAGGTGGTTATAGGGAGAGGCCTGGGCCCTATGACCGTCCCAGCAGGGGAGGACGCCCTTCAGTGTATGATGATCGCTACTGATTTGTGTTATCTGTAGAACACCGAGGAATTGCTGTTTCTCTTTGGGCTTGTGATATGGTTATTTAGCTGTTTCTGTTAGTTCAGGGTGTATTGACTACTTAAATCAGTAGCGGACTGAGATGGCTCGGTAAGTTTTCTTCTTTGTGCTAGTTGCTGCACCCAGCTGTTTTATTAGTTTCTAATTGTGAATCAGCAGTTTTTACCCTTGTTACCGAACTGGCGGCTGATCTTCTAGTTATTTACTTTGGTGTCATCTTAGTACAGTTTAAACTTTCATATTGATGCTCTGGGTTTGATAAATTATGGGTCACTAGTGAGCTGAATATCTTATTCGAGCTAATGGGGTTTGAGTTGATGAGCAGCTGCTTAGACTAAGATTTTCCTGGCGATATTGGTTGAGTTCTTTTTGCAACCAGTAAGATGAGAAAGCTGGTTTATTTAAGGTGCTTGACCTTTGTGGTGAACCGATCATCTACTACTATCGGTTTTACGTGGCGGTAAGATCGTTTGTGTAACCTGTGGTGTAAGTAGGATTGCATATGATAGCAAGCATTTGGGATGGATTACACATTGTGATGAGAAGATGGAAAATAGCTAACTTTTATGTGTGTTAGTTGCCGAGGACTGGTTGATTTTGGCCCACGAAGGTTTGAATGCTTGATCTTGCTTAGATATAACACTACCGCTTTGCGCCGCTGATGATGCATGCCCCTTTTTTTCTGTTAAATAGCATCTTTTTCTGTAACTGAGAGTTGCTGCAGCTTGTGAATCTGAATTTTGATTGCCACTTCTCCATCCTCCCAGTATAAAGGGAAAACACTAGTACTGGAGGTGGGTTCTTGACAAAATTGTTTGGGCCTGTTCGGCATTCCGATACACCTTCCGCTCACCGGAATGAATCTTTTCCCTCCGCCGTCATTGCTCTCTGGCCTGTTTGTTGTTACTGTGGAGTGTAATCTCTATAATGAGTTGTTTTGGTTCATATTCTTTCCTGTGTTTACGAAAATCGATTGATGGAGAGAACCTTACTGCATACAGAATTATCAGCACTCATACTTGTTGATACAGTCAATATGGTAAATGATTTATCATTTGATTTCACTGAAGAGAGGAGACCTGCACTTTAGCAATATAAAAGTATAAAGCCTTCTTGTTGGCTAAATTATACAAACCACATGCACTGTCCCTTCTATCTCAGTTATAAACCTCATTTAGGGCCCTGTTTGTTTACGTTGATCTCAGAAGCCGAACTTGCGGCACCGGGATGGTTGATGGCTTATGGCTTCTGAATGTATGTGGCCGTGCGGGGCGCGAAGTCGAGTTTACGGAGCAGAATCTCCCCACTAACAAATGTATGTGTCCGTGCGGGGCGCGAACCTGAAGTCGAGTTTACGGAACTCACGAGCGCCTTACTCTCCGACTGGGAGGCTTCCAAACATATCCCTTTAATGGAACAAACTTTTCTGAACGAAAATTACTGTCACCTCCAAATTGCAAAAACCTGCCCCCCTTCTATCCAAAGATTAGCTGTGTAAAATTAGTTTGCTAAACCACAAACTTTGTCCTCTCTCTACTTCAATTATAAGATTGTGTATCAATCAGAGGGATTGTTATGGCTACTGAATTTGGAATTCTTAAATTCATATATATTTTTTCATTTGTAATATGTAAGGTTTATCTTTTATGTGAATCTTTGTTCTTTTCCAAATAGAACAATGCTGCATCTACTCTTGTGAGTATATGGGTAGAGAGATAGGGCTGAGTAATTATTTTATTATTTTGACTGTAAAATATAATTTTATAATTCAAATTTTATTCTAATCTACTTTTGAGAAACAGTACAACATTAATCAGTCAACATATCTTCTACTATGTTCTAAATAATCTACTAACAGTGAGGATCAATCATGATTGGGTCCACCTTTCTTTCTTTTTCTTTATTTTTTGGTCTAAATATCTATTCATATGTATTAATCCTTATTACTCTTCTAATAACTACTTTTCTAATCACGATCGGGTTCACCTTTCTCTTTGAAGATGACAAAATTTAATTTATGATGCTTCAAATGTTCTAAATCAAGTTTAATAATATCAACAACAACGACATAGTAAAAAAATGACTAATCCTCTTAAGAATATTTTAGTCCATCTCTTTATAAATAACTCTGATTAATCCTCAAAACTTGGAATAATTTGTCACAAAGAACCAAACCACGAGTTATGATAGAGTTGCTGAATCTCAATTATTATTAATTAGTGTATTATTATTACAGTACAAAATGATGATATAATACTTTTTTTTCCTTTTTCAAACTAATTGTATGTTGTTGAATTATAAGAAAGAATCGTTATTATTAATATTTATATTTAGTACTTTTCTCTCTACGTGGGCTCACTCCTTTGATTAATTATATATAATTGTATGTGATTAAATTAATATATATATATATATATATATATATATATATATATATATATATATATATATATATATATATATATATATAGAAAGATGCATATGAGACAATTATTAATGAACAAGTATGAACACAGGAGAAGGGAAAAGTATTAATAATTAATAATAAGTTAAGCTACAGTAGATATGTTGGGACGCGGTGGAGGGAATATGCTTCAAAATCCAATACAACAACTAAGTCTCTTTATTGACACAACACTTCAATATATATGTATTAATTAATTGTATTAATTTATATATATATATCTAGGGCAAATGCATTTATATCCCTGTAAAGTTTTAAAATTACGGATTAACGTTAATTAGGAATTAATATTGTTACACGCTAGCTCTTGAATTTTATTTTATTTAGATTTTAAGAATTTTGAATTTGCAGTTCATATGAATAATATGAGAATTACATCCATTAGAAAGATAAAATAATGATTTTTTTTTTTTTTTTTTTTTTTTTGAAAGAATAGTAGTCTGGTTGGCACTTGATTTTTCTTTTAGAAATAAAGTTGACTATAAATATAAAGTAACTATTTTCGATATTGAAATATCAAAATACTGCTATCTATTTATATTTATTTTTGATGATGAAACTTTCAAATCCATGATCGGCATCGCTGAATATGATCTAAATTACTGAAAGTATTTAAATTTTTTTCAATATTATTGACACAATGATCAAAGGTTACAAAATTTATAATTTTAATGATAAATACGAGTCTTTTGATCATTTAACGTTGTAATAAAATCTAGATTAATTAAATTTTTATTAGAAATTTTTTTAAACTATTTAAAATAATATTTAAACTCTCGATCATAATTATAAAATTTTTATCATCACTTTTTAAAAAATATTTATTTTCAGCTGTTCATTTTCAGATTGAAAAAGTATGAAATTTAATTTTTAGATAGTTTAAATAGTTTAAATCGTATTTAACGATACCGATCATTGATTTGGAAGCTCCATAATAAAAAAATAAATGAATGGCAACAGAGCCCATTTGCTACTGATTGCATTCCAACTCAACTATATATATATATATATATATATATATATATATATATATATATATATATATATATATATAGTCCGGCTGGAATACTATCAATAGCACCAAGCAATTGGTGCTACCAAGTTTTCAGCTCTTGAATGAAAGAATATGCGGTTGGAATTATAGTGATCTACTAGAATTTTTACTATTCAACCAACCGCCCACTAAACCCTAGTGGACCACTATCATTCTAACTACACATCCCTTAATTCAAGAGATAAAAAAATTGATAGCACTAATAACTTGGTGCTATTAATAGTATTCCAGCCTAGTTATATATATATATATATATATATATATATATATATATATATATAGTTGTGCTGGAATGCTATTAATAGCACCAGCCAAACTTTACCATCCATTTTGTAGCCCTTAGATCGCATTGAGATTCGTGCAAGCTCTTTAATTAAAAAGAAAAGTTTTTTACTTTTTAATTTTTCTTTTACTTTTTCTTTTCTCTTATTTTCATTAAAAAACCTCCACGAATCTTGATGCGATCCAAGGATTACAAAATGGATGGCAAAGTTGTGCTGGTGTTATCAATAGCATTCCAGCAACACTCTATATATATATATATATATCGTAAGGCTACTCTACTCTTATGAGTATAGACCTCTTTGTATTCATAACTTTTTCGTTCTTGGATGAAGGAATGTGCGGTTAGGATGATAATAGTCCTCCAAGGGTTTAGTGGGTTGTTAGTGAAATAGTATAAACCCTAGGGAACCACTTTAATTCTAATTATACATTCCTTCATCCAAGGACTGAAAAATTATGAGAACGAAGGGATCTATACTACTCATAAAAGTATACTCATAAAAGTATAGTAGTCAGACTATATATATATATATATATATATATATATATATATATATATATATATATATATATATATAGTCCGGCTAGAATACTATCGATAGCACCAAACAATTGGTGCTATCAAGTTTTCAGCCGTTGGATGAAAAAATATGCGGTTGAAATTATAGTGGTCCCATAGAATTTTTACTATTCAACCAACCACCTAGTAAATCCTAGGGGACCGCTATAATCCCAACCGCATATTTTTTCATCCAACGGTTAAAAACTTGATAGCACCAATGACTTGGTACTATCGATAGTATTTTAGCCTAATTATATATATATATATATATAATCTAGCTATTATGCTATCGATAGCACTAAGTATTTGGTGCAATCAAGTTTTCCACCGTTTGATCAACTTCTTTGATCATTTATAATTCGTAGATTATACTATATATCGCTATAAGAAATTTAGTATTTAAGGACAAATTTTTTTTATACTTAATGATATTTAAAAGCGTCTTAATATAGTTTAGAGTCGCATTTGAAAGCGTCGATTAAAACGTCGGCAAATGAAGTATCGCCGTGTATATAATGACGCTTATGCTAGGCGTTGGTAAAATATATTCTGACGTTTTAAAACGTCAAAATTTTCTGAAGTTCTGACGCTTTAAAACGTTGAAAAATAAAAAATAATAATAATATTTATAACTTAATAAATTAGTTTAATATAATAAAAAATTTATTTGACAATATTTGTTGAAACGCCAGTATTTATTATATTGTAGGAACACTTAAGGATACATTTTTTAAGCGTCATCTAAGAAGCGTCATTATATTATGAATTTTTTTACAGTGTATTTAATCAACTACCCATTAAACCCTAGGGACTACTATTATTCTAACCGTATATTTCTTAATTCAAAAATTAAAAACTTAATAGTATAGTACTCTAGTTATATATATATCAACTACCCATTAAACCCTAGGGACTACTATTATTCTAACCATATATTTCTTAATTCAAAAATTAAAAACTTAATAGTATAGTACTCTAGTTATATATATATATATATATATATATATATATATATATATATATATATATATATATATATATATATATATATAGTTGGGCTGGAATGCTATTGATAGCACCAACCCAACTTTGCCACCCATTTTTTAGCCTTTAGATCGCATTGAGATTTGTGCATGCTCTTTAATGAAAAAGAAAAGCTTTTTACTTTTTACTTTTTCTTTTTACTTTTTCTTTTTTCTCTTTTTCATTAAAGAGCATGCACAAATCTCAATGCGATCTAAAAGCTAAAAAATGGGTGGCAAAGTTGGGTTGGTGCTATCAATAGCATTCCAGCCCAACTCTATATATATATATATATATATATATATATATATATATATATATATATATATATATATATATATATATATATATATATATATATATTACCTCACAACATGCTACCTTTTTCTTTGTCAAAAAAAATAATAATAATAAAAAATAAGAAAAATAAAAAAAGTACCTCTCAACTGCTTAAGGGGAGGCTATAACTGGTGATTAATTAATCAGCATACATCGCTACCAAGAATTTAGGGAAAAATAAAATATAAAAAATGATGCTTAAGATGTCAAAAATTAATGAGTCGGAGACAACAAGTGGGAAGTTGATCACCGGCAAACAGTGGCCAAATTGGGAATTAAGGCCACGAGAGTCATGAGTGGTTGTGACTTACGTGTGGAATTTTTCTAAGGAAAATGCTACTTGTACACCCCATTTGGGGGTGTACATCGCACACCCCACCCATCCAATGGGTGGGGTGTGGTGAGGGGTCACTTCACAATTTGTGAAGTGACCCCCCCACCCTTAGATGGGTGGGTGTAAAATGTACACCCCCTTTGGGGGTGTACATATAGCGTTGCTCTTTTTCTAAATTAATATGGCCAATGAAGTGAGCTTAATTAGGTCAACAAGAAAGATTTGTGGGCCTCTAGCTACAAGCTGGTCCTGTAGGTTCTGTCATGTTGTTACTCAGGATATCTTTATAAATTTAACTTTTTCATATGAGCAATGCTACATGTACACCCCCAAAGGGGGTGTACATCTTACACCCACCCATCTAAGGGTGGGGGGGTCACTTCACAAATTGTGAAGTGACCCCCTCACCACACCCCACCCATTGGATGGGTGGGGTGTGTGATGTACACCCCCAAATGGGGTGTACAAGTAGCATTTTCCTTTTCATATATATATATATATATATATATATATATATATATATATATATATATATATATATATATATATATATGGTACACCCCATTTGGGGTGTACATCTTACACTCACCCTATCCTAGGGTGGAGTGAATTTCACTCGTCACATCGATGTGACGAGTGGATGAATACTCATCCCAAGATGGGGTAGGTGTAGGATGTACACCCCATTTGGGGTGTACACCTAGCAATGCTCTATTTATATATATATATATATATATATATATATATATATATATATATATATATATATATATATAGTTGTAAGTTAACCCAAGGGGCTCACTACCTTTCTAACCACAATTATATATATAATAACACAATTATATATATATATATATATATATATATAGAGAGAGAGAGAGAGAGAGAGAGAGAGAGAGAGAGAGGCTTGTGTGCTTTTAGAAGCACGAGACCTCTGTGCTCCTAAGTTATTTTCAATATTAGAATTTCTGAATGGACGATCAATTCCGTTAAACTTGATTTAGAATATTTAAAAAACGAAAGAAAATAAAGTTCGTGATTTTTTGATATCATTTACCTAATAATTAAAGAGGCTCAAAATCAGCATCTTTAATGATTGTGGTGAACCGTTTGCAAGTTTAACAGTATAGAAATATTCAAATTATGTAAAAATCTGATAAAAAAATTTTATACTATATAAAATAAGATCAATATCTTTGATTTAAAATTTTAGTATCATATCATTATATTTTGTAAACTTTTTATTTTCAGTCGTTGATTTTGAGCCATTTCGATTACTAGATAAATGATATCGAAAAATCACAATATTTATTTTCTAGATATTTCAAATATTCTATATCAAAATTAATGGAGCCGATCATCCATTCGGAAGTCCCAATATCGAAAACAACTTGAGAGCACAGATGCCTCCATACTTCTAAAATCGCATAAGTTGGACTCTCTCTCTCTCTCTTTATGTATAGATC
>CM055061.1:4711912-4731727 GCA_029204045.2 Tillandsia leiboldiana
TTGTAAGTTAACCCAAGGGGCTCACTACCTTTCTAACCACAATTATATATATAATAACACAATTATATATATATATATATATATATATATATAGAGAGAGAGAGAGAGAGAGAGAGAGAGAGAGAGAGAGAGTAGAGTTTATATGCTTTTAAAAGCGCAAGCCCATCTATACTTGTGAATTTTTTACCATTGGACTTGTATTGGGATTTGTATTTTTCTAAAGTCAACTAAATAGAGAAAAATAAAGTAAAAAGTATAAATCTCAATACAAATTCAATGATAAAAAATTTACAAGCATGAATGTAATTGTACTTTTAAAAGCATATAAGCTCTTATATATATATATATACTTAGGCTACTATACTAATAATAGCACCAAATTATTTGTGCTATTAAGTTTTTGACCTTTAGATTAAGGGATGTGTGATTAGGATAATAATGGTTCCCTAGAGTTTAATGAGTGGTCGAAAAAATAGTATAATCTAAGAGATAAAAAATAATTAAAATGGTAGATCTAATAACGAAAAATTTAAAGTGCTTGGTGCTATTGATATATATATATATATATATATATATATATATATATATATATATATATATATATATGGTCCGGCTACTATACTCTTATGAGTAAAATTTTTTTGTATTCATAAGTTTTCATTCCTTGGATTAAGGAATGTGCGGTTAGGATTATAGTAGTTCCAAAGATTTTTACTATTTTCCCAACAACCTAGTAAATCCTAGGGGGACCACTATCATTCTAACCGCACATTTCTTCATCCAAGGATGAAAAAGTTATGAGTATAAAAGGGTTTATACTCATAAGAGTATAGTAGAACTACTATATATATATATATATATATATATATATATATATATATATATATATATATATATATATATATATATATATATATATATATATATATATATATATATATATATATATATATATATAAGGTTTAGGGTTTTAAGGTTTTTAGGATTTAAAGTTTAGAATTTTAGTGTTTAGGGTTTAAGTTGGAATACTATCGATAGTACTAAGTCATTGGTGCTATCAATTTTTTAGCCATTGGATTAAGAAATATGCGGTTATGATAATATTGGTCCCCTGGGATTTAGTGGGTGGTTGGTTGAATAATAAAAATTTTAGGAGACCACTATAATTCCAATCGCACATCCTTTCATCCAACGGCTGGAAACTTGATAGCACCAATTACTTCGTACTATCGATAGTATTACAGCCAGACTATATATATATATATATATATATATATATATATATATATATATATATATATATATATATATATATATATATATATATATATATATATATATATATATATATATATATATATATATATATATATCAATAAGAAGACATGAATCGAGAGTTTTCGATGCTTACGTGTCAACCTCTCCGCTCTCCGAGTTTTTGCTACAAGTTTTCTGTGCTTACGTGTCCTACTTGTACACAACCTGTCATCTCCCTCTCCGTGCTGCTACACAACGTGCTCCCCTACTGCTACACAACCTATCCTCTCCCTCCCCTGCTGCTACACAACGTGTTGCTACAGTAGTACTTACCAAATTTGCAGGGGCTCCATTCCCGTTGCACTCCCACCTTCTCATCTGACCCTTCTCCTCTTCCCGTTGCACTCCCAACTTCTCCTCTGACCGCCTTCCTTCTTCGTCTCCTCTCCTCTTACTGTTGCGTCACCTCCTTCGGCCGATCGTACGGAAGAGCTGCGCGCTGCCACCGTCATCACTTGCTGCTCACTTCTATACAGGTGCTAGTGGCCGGTGATGATGGGATTGGTCGCCTCTGACCTGTTCGCCCCACTCCATCTTTCTCCTCCTCGGCTCGGCTCCGTCTCTGACCGTCCTCCCTCTTCACCTGTTATCCTCTTACTGTTGCATCATCTTCTTCGGTTGACTGTACCGATCTGTACGGTACCAACGTGTTGCTCACCAAGTGTTCGACGGAATGCCTCTGTGACTCTGAAATTTATGTTGTTTACCATCAGGAAATGCTGGTGGCCGGTAATGATGGGATTGGTCGCCGTCATCACCTGCTGCTCACTTTTATACAAGTGCTGGTGGCCGGTGATGATGAGGTCAGTCGCCGTCGTCACCTGCTACTCACTTGAGGTTGGTTGCCATCGTCACCTGCTACTCACTTCTATAGAAGTGTGCCCTATCCCTGTGCTGGTGGCCAGTAACCTGCTACAGACTTCTAACCTACTACTCACTTCTATACAACTGTGCCCTATCCCTGAAGCTTCTTGCCTGTATGCTATAAATATGGGTGCCCCTTCCTTACAAGAACATAGGATAGTCCATATCCATATTTTGGTGGAAAGGTTGGGTATTCCTCTAAGCTTTTCTCAAAACTTTTCTATGTGGGATTAACTAAAATAGTGTGTTATTTTTATTTGGTAGGGCACTCTAATTAGCATCATCCAAGAGCCCTTTAATTCTACAGGTATTCCTTCGTTTTCTTTCTTAATTATTTGGTCTCTACACCATTTGATATATGAATTTGTGCTAATGTTTTCCACTCTTTCTTCCTGTATTTGGTAGGTCGCAACAGGGAGTCTCTTGCGATTTGTGTGCAGCTCTCTTCCTTCCTTTCCGTTTTGCTCCTTTGCCTTCTCCTCTGTTTAGTACGCCTTCTCTACTTACTTATTCTTGGTGATGGTGCATTGATGCGTTATTGCTACTTTATTTCCTGTGATTCCTTTGCTTAGGTTCAGTTTCTGATGGCTTTAATCTGCAGTGTATAGTTTTACTGTGTGGATTTGTGTGGTTGTGGTGCCTTCTACATGCAACTTTCTCTATTGCCTTCTACATGCAACTTTTACATGTGTATCTAATTCACTTTATAGTGCGTGCACATTTCAAAAAATACCAGGATCCAAGAGAAGGTAATTAAAAGAAAAACAACTTTCATGTGGAAGTTTAAGCTCTCTGTTAAAGAGAAAGTAATTAAAAGAAGAACAACTTTCGTGTATCTTTATGCTCTCTGTTAATGTATGCACATTTTTTAAAAAAAGATCATCCAGAGACTGAATCAAACATGGAAGCATCAATTAATTTGTGAGGAAATCAACTGAATATATGAAGCATCAATTAATTTGTAAATGAGCGCCTCTATTCCACTTCACATTTAGAAAAAGACCCCTCAGACACATATAAAAAAAAAGGGGGGGGACTATGGTTTTCCCTATGTGAAAGAAACTGTTTGCATGCTCTGTTTGCATGCTATGCAGCAGGCAGTCGATACTTGGTTTCGTCTTGGGACACTTTGTAGGCTATTAGTTTTACATGCCTAAGAAACTGCATACATTACTATGCAGTGCACTATCTAATTAAGTATCTTTGTGGGCTCCCTAAGAACATACTTGGTTGATTTTTTCCCATGGCCTGCATCAATCGGTGAGCCTATTTTGGAGTTGCCTAGGAACATACTTGATTGATTTTCTCATATGTGCTTTCTTTCTTTGGTGCTTCCATATTACGTTGCACGAGTTGTTTGGTTGAGGCAATGATGATTTGTTATATTATGAAAACCGGGGAATAAAAAAAGAGGGGTTCTTGAAAAAAAAGAAGAAAAAAATAAAGACCTACATGATAACGAGGATGGTTGCTTACTCTTTCTCATTGTAGTACTTCAGATTTTTTTTAAGAGATACCGGTTGTTGGTTCTATTTTTTCCCCTCTGAATGTGTTTTCCTGATTTTCCAACAAAATTTTAACATCCTTCACTTCTCTACCTTCTATTTGTTCCTTACTGTTTTTAGTTTTTTGGGAGGGGGGTTTCTTATATGCCTATGCTAATTGCTCCTTATATATCTCTAATTTTTGACGCACTTCCCTATGGAGAATGGTATGCAACTTATCAA
Organism: Tillandsia leiboldiana; assembly: GCA_029204045.2. Lineage (NCBI taxonomy): Eukaryota > Viridiplantae > Streptophyta > Magnoliopsida > Poales > Bromeliaceae > Tillandsia > Tillandsia leiboldiana. Next base: position 4,715,821 of record CM055061.1, read on the forward strand.
CTTTTCGGTGCTAACGAAGATGCATGCATACTATGCATCAATCAATATGAGCCTCTTCGTGCATCGCCTTCCCGGAAATTTTAATTTGTTTTTTTTTTTTTGCCTTTTCCTGCTCTAATTCTCTGATCCTATTTGGTTTTGTATTACTGCACTTGGCCCTTCAAACTGTGGATTTGTTTCATTTTTTAATATGTTTAAGAAAATGCATTAATTTTTGAACTACTTTCCTACGGAGAATGGTATGCAACTTAGCCGTTATCCAATGCTAGAGAAGATGCATTCATACTATGCAGCAATCAATCTGAGCCTCTTTGTACACAACAAGATATTATCAGTCCTGACGAAGAGATGCAAATGAATAGAAAAACTATTTCTGAAATCTTAGCTATGGACTCACCTAATATTCAAGTAAGTGATGTATTTTTATGACAATTTACTTTTCCTTCTCTTTTTTCGATTAAAATTCTTTTCCTCTATTTTTTTTCCCCTCTATAGAATGTGATGTTTACCTACGAAGCAACAAATCATTTTTTTCCTATTTTCTTTTTCTCGATAGAGTATGAAGTTTACCTGTGAAGCGACACTGTTGGACATAGATACGTCATATGGTTGGTGGTATAAGGCTTGCCATTATTGCAAATCAGCGGTGAAGTCATACGACCATATTTTTTATTGCCCACATTGTGGAAAAAATGACAAACCTCCTATGCCTTGGTAAATACTCTAACATAAAGGTTTATCATCTAAATACATTAATTTAACTTATTTCTTCCTAACAATTGTGATTATAAGGTACAAGCTAAACGCCACCGTCGCAGATGATACTGATGTTGGAACTTTTATAATATTTGGAAGAGTAGCGCAAGATTTAATTCGCATCCCAGCACAAAATCTTGCTGCAGCAGTTGATTCAGACAGATTCGTCTTGCCTCCAGCCATTAAAACTATTATCGGTCAAAAACATATTTTCCAAATTTCTCCAGACTCACAAAGATTTAGTGCAACAAACCCCTCTTTCAAAGTTAACAAACTTTATACTTCAAATTATGATGTAAAGGGCAAATTAAGGTCAACTTGGAAAGGACCTACATATTAAATGTGAAGAACAACTTCACTCAAGCAAAAGTCAACTTGGAAAGAATCTACTTAATTATTAAGTGTGAAGAACAACTTCTGTCATCTCCAAAAGGAAAACAAATTCAAGAAGAATTATTTCAAGAAACATCTCCAACTCCAAAAAAATCTTCAAGGTATCCTTATTTTATATTTATTTTATTCATTTGATATAATATACTTTTGCCATTTTTATATTTAAATATTTAAAAATGACAGTCCTCCAGTTCATGTGAAAAATTTAGATCAAGTTCCATTGGCAAAAAGGCAATGTATTAGGTAATAACAATTAATTTATTTATTTATATTTAAAATTATCTTTCTCTTTATTTTCTTTTTTTTAATGATTTCATTCTTCCACCTATAGATTTCCTCATGATGCTCAATCAAGTCATGATGATCAAGCAAGTGATAATGCTCAAGCAAGTGAAGAAGCAAGTGAAGATAAATAATGCATAATCATATTCCATATATATCTAAGCAACATAACTTATTTAGAATTACATTATGCAAACAAAGAATTATAAGAAATTTGTACTTTCAACCAACAACTGTATTTCAACTATTTAACTTCGTTTTGTTATGTTGTAGTTTGTTGTAATTTGGCAATACCAATTTACTATTTACCGTAGTTTGTTCCGTACACTTCTTTATAATTTAAAAATTTTGTGTGACGCCCCCAATAGTCCCACATCGGATGTGGATGGATTTGTGATTGGGTTTATATGAGACTTGGACACTAGTAATAATAACTGGGCTTAAGCATTTTGGGCTGTGGTTTGGGCCCAACGAGTTATTATTGCTAGTGGGCCGGGTCGTTACATTTTGTTAATAATTTTTGTTATACTTTGGATATTCTATTCATTTCCGCTAAATTTTACTAACTCACTAATGCCGCGGCGTAGCGCGGAGTAGTCACTAGTATATGTATAAAGAGAGAGATGATATTATAATTAGAGTAGAGCTTTTATATTTTTAAAAGCACAAGCTCATCCATCCTTGTGAATTTTTTACCATTAGATTTGTATTGAGATTTGTGTTTTTATAAAATCAACTACAGAGAGAGAAAGATAAAGTAAAAAACACAAATCTCAATACAAATCTAATAGTAAAAAATTCACAAGTATGAATATGCTTATACTTTTGAAAGCATATAAACTCTACTCTTGTGTGTTTGGAGAGATAAGGGGATATCCTCTTATCCCCCAAGCAATTCCCGTTCCAAAGTGGAATAGGTATAATTGGTATAGATAAGAACAAATCAATAATATACCGTCGGTATGTGCTTATCCTTATCTGTTATTTTTAACAATATAATAAGCAATCAAGTCAACAGCAATTATACCGAAATTCTTATTAATAATGGTTCAAAAGATATTAAACTTCATCGGTTAATTAACATTTAAATTTTAACAGTTTAGTTTTAACATTATAAAATATTTCAATATAAGGACGCATTTTAGATGACCCATGAAGAAAGTATCAAATATCACATTACATAAGTATCAAATGTCACATTACATATGAACATCATATATAGTGCCCATATATATTGTTGAGTTTTCGATCTTTAGATGAAATAATATATGGTTAGAATGATAATGGTCTTCTAGAATTTAATAGGTTATTGGTGAAATAGTATAAACTCTAGAGGACTATTATAATTCTAACTGCACATCCCTTCATCTAAGAGCCAAAAAATTAATAGTACCAAGTGCTTGGTACTATTGATAGTATAGTAGCCTCGTTCTATATATAGTTCGGCTATTATACTATCAATAGTATCAAACACTTGGTATTATTGAGTTTCCGACCCTTAGATGAAAATATGTATAGTGGTCTTTTAGGGTTTAGTAGGTTGTTGGTGAAATAGTATAAACTCTAAAGAATTACTATAATTCTAACCACACATCCCATCATCGAAGGGACAAAAAATTAATAGTAGCAAGTGTTTGGTACTATTTATAGTATAGTAATCTCATTCTATATATAGTTCGGCTACTATACTATCAATTGTACCAAGCACTTGGCACTGTTGAGTTTTTGACCATTAGATGAAAGGATGTACGGTTAGGATGTTAGTGACCCCTTAAAGTTTAGTGGGTTGTTGGTAAAATAGTATAAACTCTAGGGGACCACTATAATTCTAACCGCACATCCTTCATCGAAGAGCCAAAAAGTCAATAGTATCAAGTGCTATGTACTATTGATAGTAGAGTAACCTCGTTCTATATATAGTTCGGCTACTATACTATCAATAGTACATACCAAGCACTTGATACTATTAAGTTTTCGACTCTTAGATGAAATGATGTACGATTAGGATGATAGTGGTCTTCTAGGGTTTAGTGGGTTGTTGGTGAAATAGTATAAACTCTAGGGGACCACCATAATTTTAACTGCGCATCCTTTCATCAAAAAGCCAAAAAGTCAATAGTACCAAGTACATGGTACTATTGATAGTAAAGTAACCTCTCTCTATTGATAGTAAAGTAACCTCTCTTAGATGAAATGATGTACGATTAGGATGATAGTGGTCTTCTAGGGTTTAGTGGGTTGTTGGTGAAATAGTATAAACTCTAGGGGACCACCATAATTTTAACTGTGCATCCTTTCATCAAAAAGCCAAAAAGTCAATAGTACCAAGTGCATGGTACTATTGATAGTAAAGTAACCTCTCTCTCTCTCTCTCTCTCTATATATATATATATATATATGGCTACTATACTCTTATGAGTATAGAGCCCTTCGTACTCATAAATTATTTTTGATGATAGAGCTTTCAAATTAACGATTCATACCGTTAAATATGATTTAGAGCATTTGAAATTTTTAGAAAATAAATTTCGTAATTTTTTGAAATTATAATTAAGTTTATCAATTGAGTATAAAATGAACGGTCAAAATTGAATGACCTCCTAAAAATAGATAATCAGATTTTTTTATTTAAGATAAGAGTTATTGATTTTTATCTAGATAATAAATAAAATTTTCTATCAAAAATTTAATCAATTTCAATTCTTTTACACCGTTAAACTAGCAAGTATCATATATCGACCATTAACATTGTCAATTTTGAGATCTTTCGATCGGAAGGTGTAGGGATCGAAATTGTCGGTCGTCGATCGGCCCGGCTGGGTGGTTGACCATCTTGATGTGATGTGCCGCGTGCCAAAAAGAATCAAACGATCGGGCCGAGGAGGGATATGCTCGGCCGGGTTCTTCTCAATAAGTTCTCGCGACCGTCCGGCTTAGAATAGCCGAATCGGGATATGGAGATTGAGATAGAGAGGCAAAAATGTGCCAAAAAATAAACGACTAAACAGCCGATTGTGGGGATTGTATTGAGTGGAAACAAGGGGGTTACTGAAGTAACAAGTAGCCAATTACAATTAATCTACTCTTAAAAAATACAGTAAATTTATCTAGAAAAGCAGTAAAGAAATGAAAAAACAGGAGGTGGTCCTGGCTTACGAGGTTGCAGGACCATTATTTCTTCGATGGTTTGGATATTTATACACTCCCCGAACTATATTTATAGGCGCCGATTTGAAATATCGGCAAGATTTGGGGAAATCATCGTAAAATTCTCAACTACTTCCTTTTGAGTTGAAACTTCCTCAAATAGGGCAATACTCGTTCTTCCGTCCAGGTTCATCCCCTTATTATCACGTCGAAGCGTGATCTTCAGCGCTTTCCAACGCTGGACGCCGCTTGCCGCTTTGGAATCCGTTACGAGATTTGTGCCCCGAATCTTGCACTCTTTCTTTCCAGAACCCTTCCTTCTTCGGCTTGATAAGACGAATGCTGACTCTGACTCCGCCTTCTTCGTCGGTTGGCCGGGCGGTCTGATGTCCTTCGCTGTCCGAAGTCGATCCTAGATGAAGCAAAACTCTTCTCGTCGGCTGCTTCTCCTATCGGCTTACGTCTTCAGCCGATGGCATACATCGCGTGTCGCATTATCACGCGACTGAGATCGGTCTAGATCATGACGCGAATCCTTCTTCGGCTGACCCATCCCTTCATCGGCTGATGTCCTTAACCGACATTATACGCCATGTGCTTAAGTGACGAAAATTTTGGTCTCAACAATGCCCTCTCGGCAATCGCCTAATGCGTCGTTTGGGTGATTGTCGAAGTTGAGTAAAAAATCTGACGTGCATAACGATGTCCATGATCATCCAGTCCTCTGGCAAGATATTTGCCCACTGCCCGAGGGATTTGTGAACAGGAACTGATCTTTCTTGATTTTCGGCGAAACAATATTCCTCTGTTTCTCTAATAAATGCCGCTATTTCCCATTGCGCTGTTATCATTCCGCTCTTTTTCGCTGGCCTATAAAAATACCTCCTTGCAGCTCTCTATACATCGTCGTCTTCCCTCATGACGATTCCAGTGTCATCGCTTCACCGAAGCAGCTTCTTCGCTTTTGGGAGAAATCTCGAGGCACTCTCTCAATTTGAATCTGGCGGCGTCGTGACGCCGGCAATCGAAGGTTTCTTTTCAACTCAGGGTTCTAATAGGGTTTCTTTCGATGAACCCCCTACCGACCTAGGATCTTACGACCGATGGTTTAGCGGATTTTCGGCTACTAACGGTTGGTTGTTGCTAAGAAGCTCCTTCTGGGGAAAGGCTGACCTTTTGCCTCAATCTCTCGGAGTTGGAGGAATTTGAGCCGTTCGAACATCCAGCTTCCCTCGGGGAGACGCCTTCCCATGCTTCGACCGGCTTTTCCGCGCGGTCAGGTGACTCCTTCTTGAGGAGGAATCGCATGATCTTCTCCCGTTGGATGCAAGGATTTGGGGAGCTAATCGTTACCTTGTATTCTCTCTCCCACTCTTGACGACTCCAATGGTGGTCGGGTGTCTCACTTTCCAACAAGTAGTGTTTGATCCTGCAACTTTGGTCGCTGCCAGCTTGAAGGCGGCCGTGTATTTCGACCCCCAACCGAGTATTCCGATCACGATTTTTTCTTTTCTGAAACACTTTTGTATTTGCTCTTTTTTCGAGTTGTATACGTGTCGGTTTATTAAATGTAAAGTTTTTGTTGTGTTCCTTGCTCCACATCCTCCCAGAACCGATGGTAATGTTTCAAATATTTTCCTTCGATTGGCTTATAGCTTTCTGATCTTTTCAAAGTTTCCAAGTAGCAGGAATTTCTTTTAACTACTCAGCTGATTCGAAAATGGTATTTCCCAATTTGGGGATTGTTTCCCAAGTAAATCGGCTCTTATTTGCCGATGGGTAGCCTTAACTTCGACACCAATTTCCGACGCCGAAGAGCTTTGCCTTTCCCTTTCTCTTAAACGCATTCCAAACCCGACTCTGATAGGCCCATATATAATTGAGCGCTTTTAGCCGGATTTCGCACGTCTTCTTCCTCGGCCCTCTTGGCCGAATCTTCGGCCCCTGGTGGGATAACCGAGTTTTATTCTTTTGCTTGCTTCTTTTCCTAAGGCCCCGCTATAGCCTCATCTATTGGCCCATCACGTACTATTTGATCCATGATGGGGGCTCGTCGCCTGCCGTCATTCGGCTGGTCTCACTAAGGAGTTCACTTCTACTCCCTCTTCAGACACCCGGACGAATGAGATCTTGTCCGAATTTTCATCGGCCCAATCCACGTGGCCGATCGCTTTGATACTTACGTCTGCCAATCTCGGCCTTCCCTCGGTCGTGGCACCATAATTGCGTACGTCGGCTCTTATCCTTTGCAGCCGACGCCTCCGCGCTTTCGGCATAACCGACCCTTGTTAGCGGGCCGGCCCCCTGGAGGTGAACCATTGCTCGACTGTGCCCTCATTTACCTCAACCGAGAATTTACCAAATATTGGCCTTTTCTAATCGGTCAAGTATGGGTATCCCATACACACATCCCCGTTCGATGGTTGTGGGGATCTGGAAACTGGCAGTATCTCCGTCCTGGCCTTTGTGTCGGGTGTATTTTTTACTTCTTCTTCCTGAGCCTGTAGCTCAGTGTTTTCCGCCGGGGATGTCAGGACCGCCGGCTATACTGGGTTTACATCAATGGGAGGCGACACAACTTGCCCCCCCCTCTCGATTTTGGGTACCCGAATTTGGGGCGTGACCCCTATCTATCGTGTCCCTAGTTTGGGACTGTCGAACGGCTACCTACTGGTGGCCGATGCTCATGCTTATCGGCCTTGATTCTATTGGGCAAGAATTCGCTTGCGGTTGTACTGGCCCCAGCGGCGGCGCCGTCAGGAGCGGAGCGGCTTGCTGTGTCGTTGTTCGAACCTATTACAACGACAACATCAAGTTCGCCGTCGGCGACCTAGGTTGGCGGTCCTGATTCCGGGTAAATCTCTGATTCGAGACCTGCCCGTTATTCTCGTTGCCCTCAACCTGGGGTTGAACGACCAGCTGGGAAGATAGAGCAGGTGCACTTCAAAGGGCTTCCTACTGGTGGCCGATGTTTGGACCAGGAGCCGCTTGCGGCTGTGCTGCCCCCAGCGGCGGCGCTGTCTGGAGCGAAGAGGCTTGCTGTGCCGTTGTTCGAACCGATTGCACCGGCGACGTCAAGTTCGCCAGCGGCAACCCAGGTTAGTCGTCCTGATTCCGGGTAAATCTCTGATTCGAGACCTGCCCGTTATTCTCGCTACCCCCAGCCTGGGGTTGAACGATCAGCTGGGAAGATGGAGCGGGTGCACTTTAAAGGACTTCCTACTGGTGGCCGATGTTTGGACCCATCGGCTTATAACCCGCCTGGTATGGAGCTATCTGCAACTATTCTGCCCCCAGCGGTCGAGCCGTCTGTAAAGGTGCCATTATTTCCGATGCCGTCTGGATCGATTGTATCGGCCATGACTGTGGCAGGGTGGATGGAGGTCCTTGCAGGCCTCCGTAGTATAGTTCATATCGGGCTAAAAACAGCCCGCGCCAATGGATATTGTCACTTGAAGCCGTGATGGCGGCCGCCGCCGTATCTAGGCGAGTGTTGCATGCCTAGCTGCTTTTCTCGATCCACATTTGTATTTTTTCGAGAGAATCTTGTGCTCGGGTCATTTGCTAGTACGCCTCTGCTAGGGTCGACTCCTTTTGAGCCGATCGTCTACTGATACTACTCTTTGCAGACATTTTTTTGGTAAGATCAAGGCAACAGTTTACCTGAGTGTCCCACCGAGCGTGCCACAAAAGTTGTTGGGGTTGAAAATGTCGGTCGTCGATTAGCTCCGCTAGATGTGTCACGCCCCGGAACCCGGGCTCGCCAACAGATCCGCCGTGCACATGGGATTTCCCGAGTACACGAAGCGCTGGTAACCTGCTCCGATATTATATAAACAATAAAAGAGCATAATACAGAGCTGAAGTGGAAGAACCACATAGTATCTCATACTGGGACTAAAAATAAACTGTGATATGTACAATAATCTCCCAGCTCACCAAAATAATACAACCAGTCGGCGAAAGCCAGACTCAAAATAAAAGGAGAATACCACAGTCTGAGTGAAGGGTACAACGTCTATCTACAGCTCTCAGTCTCCCAGGAGATCTATCTATTTAGCGATCCCCTTACATCGATCAGCTGCCGATGGCCTAGCAGCTCCCGCAGACGACTCTGCAAAATAAAGGAGAAGAAAGAGAAAAACAGTAATGGGGGTGAGAACTACCAGATAAACCAGTAGCCTCCCCTAGTGGGCAAAACCTCAACTCTGACGCACCCACTAGGACTACTAGAGGCCAGAAAGGAATAAGTGGTAAAGCTGTAAACAGAACTGCTGAATAAAGGGAAACCACCACTAGTATGCCTCTAAATGTCATGTAGCATGAAATGACTGTATGCAACAATACCAAACATGCCTGCCTGAAATAACTCAGTCTTGTGTCACTGGTACTGCCTGCTGTGCCTTGCCAAATCGGGTATGCTGGCCAATGCATAACACCGATAGGGGATAGTGTTTGCCAAATCGGGTATGCTGGCCAACGCATGACACCGATAGGGAATAGTGGTTGCCAAATTGGGTATGCTGGTCAACGCATAACACCGATAGGGGATAGGAGTCTCAAGGACTCAAAGTCTGTCTGTAACACACTCCGGAGTGGCACTCGAGGGGAGCGACCCACACGAGTAAAATATCTCAGTAATAAGTATCAGAAGTGCCATAAAACAGCAGGACTGGATCATGACTATGATCAAAGTGGGAAAAAACTATCCACTAAAGAAAACCCCGATCTGATGCCATAGTACTTAACAAGTGGGAAACCATCCACTAGGATAACCCGATCCTCAGCTGATGCAAAATAGACCAGACTCATCCCTAATCTGATGCAAGGATAAATATCTGGTCGACCGCCTACTGTCCGCGGTCACCGCAATACCCCACAAATCCATAATCTAATGCAATCTCGACTACACTATCCCAAACCCCTGCTCACACTTGAGCAACAAGCCTCTGGATGCACAGGACAATAATGAAACATGTACAATTCCCAAGATGATAGTGTAGCAATAAATAGTGGCTAACTAGATGAGCAAGAAAGCATGCCATTATTTAAAAGCTGTAGAAAAGTGTCAAATATTTATAAAAAAGATTGATTGTTATGAAAGTTATTGCATGCGAGATTATAGCCTTTGTCCCAATCACAGTGTCCCAATATAAGTCATCATATAATTGGTGGGGTTATATTAAATTTTAGGAGAGTTCGTCCCAGTGGTTCTCATCAATTGTCCTGTTAGTTGTCCTGTTAGTAGTCCTGTTAGTAGTCCTGTTAGTAGTCCCAATGGTTCTCATCATTTGTCATATTAGTTTATCCCAATTGTTCTCATCAATTGTCATATTAGTTTGTCCCAATTGTTCTTATCAATTGAATTTTAGGGGAGTTCCAGTAATCCCAGTGAGCTTGTCAAAAATGAGGTAAGCAACAACCGCCCACCTCGAACAGCTCAAATCACACCAAGATAGTCTCCTGGCTGTCCACAGTCCCCTAGAACTGCTGTCTGCCGAGAACGGTGCCCTACAGCAACACACATTGCACAGGGTGTAACTATATTATTCATAAAAATACAGCTTTTGCTGTTATTCAAATAGCACGAAAAGAGAGGAGTTTTTCACCTCTGTATAGTGCTCAGAAAAATCCAGAAAAATTACGGTTGCGTTCCTCGCGAAGAGTAGATCAAAATCGACTCTTTAAACATCTCGATCTGATGCTCCTACACCAAGATAAAAATCGGAGAAGTTGACACTGTCCAGAAATTTCCACAGCAAAAAGGGGGGTCAAAGAGGCCTCGGGAATCGTGCCAAAAGTACGAAATAGTGCAAAGTGATCAACACGGAAATCGAAGCCTTACCTCTTAGGAACGCGCTGTCGCAAAAATCATCCAAAAATTCCTCCTGGTTAGCCCACAGGGAATTTTCGACGGAACTGCGACGGGAAATGGGCCGAAAAAGAAAACCGTCGCAGTGCGCCGCGTCGCAGATAACTCACTAACTGTAACTCCAAAAATTCTGAGATTTGGAGGAGAGAGAGAAGAGAGAGAGAGGAAGAAATTTTGTAAAGGGCACATGCCCTGATTCTCACTCTAAGGCCCGCAAATCGAGGTGGGAATGAGAGGGGGTGGGGATTGCTATTTATAATGGGCTGGGGCTCCACACAGGATCGGATCCGAACAGGGAACACCGAAACGGGCCAACCAAAACGCGCCACGTGTCCACAAAACAGGGAACAGCCGGTGCAAGGGCCACTCAGAAGCTGCCACGTGTCCACGTGGTGCACGGGCCCGGTCCCCGCGCCGGGTCTTCCGGAAGATGTCAGCCAATAGGATCTTGCCACGTGTCACAGTCCCCGTGGGCTTCTAGAAGCCGGCCAGCCAATGGGAAGCTGCCACGTGGCAGATGCAGGGTTCGGTGCTCCCGGTGCACGCCAGGCCCATGGACCGCGCACCCGAGCCCCCCGCCCGCGCCTGCGCCGCCGCCCTCTGCCGCTGTGCCGCCGCTGCGCCGCCGCCCGCCGCCGCTTGCCGGTCGCCGGAACAGTAATTCCGGCGGCCGGAGTTACTGTTCCGGCGTGAACAGTAATTTTGCGCCGAAAAAAATAAAGTAAATATACCATTCGATCGTTTTCGCGCGCTGAGTCCAAATCCGCTGTCCATTTTGCCAAATTCTCATCCGAAATTTTGCCGAAAGCTCCCGGAAAATTCCATTTGCTCCGATTTTCGCGCAGAGTCTATATTAAATGTCCAATTTCGATTCTACAAGCTCTGCTTCACCGAATAAGCTCCCTACAGTCACTGTTTAATGTTGCACAGTTCCTGCGGGAGTCCGGATCATCACATCCTCCCCCACTAAAAAGAGTTTCGTCCTCGAAACGAGACTAAACAATAATCCTCAGTCCGATGTCTCGAATAAGTAGGGGTGAGCATCCCTCATCTCCGACTCGAGCTCCCATGTAGCCTCGCGCTCGTCATGATTGGCCCATTGGATCTTCACATAGGGAATGGCCCGATTGCGCAATTTTTTCACCTCTCGATCCAGAATTCGCAGTGGGCGCTCCTCATACCTCAAATCCTCGCTGATCTCAAGCGGTGTGAAGTCGATGACGTGCGACGGGTCGAAGATATACTTTCTCAAAGTAGAAACATGAAATACATCATGGACACCAGCAAGCCTTGGAGGAAGTGCGAGTCGGTAGGCAACTGGCCCGATACGCCCCAATACCTCAAAGGGTCCAATGTATCGGGGGCTAAGCTTTCCACGAATGCCGAATCTCCTGATTCCTTTGGACGGCGAGACTTTCAGGAATACATGATCTCCAACTTGAAATTCTAGGTCTCGTCGCCGAACATCGGCATAACTCCTCTGTCGGCTTTGGGCGGTCTAAAGATGCTTTCGAATCACCCGGACCTTCTCTTCTGCCTCTATCAAGACATCTGGTCCCAAGGTCCGCCTCTCGCCTACGTCACTCCAATAAAGTGGTGATCGACACTTGCGTCCATACAATGCTTCAAACGGAGCCATCTGAATGCTCGCTTGAAAGCTATTGTTGTACGCGAATTCAGCCAAAGATAAATGCCGAATCCACCCTCCGCCGAAATCCAGGACACAAGCCCTCAGCATGTCCTCCAGGATTTGTATCGTCCGTTCTGACTGTCCATCCGTCTGCGGATGAAAAGCAGTACTGAACCTAAGCTGAGTTCCCAAGGTTGTCTGCAAACTCATCCAGAAACGTGAAACAAACCTCGGGTCTCTATCTGATACAAAGGAGGCGGGGACTCCATGCAATCTAACTATCTCATCTAGATATAGCTGGGCTAGTCGCTCAAGTGGCCACGTAGTCTGCATGGGCAGAAAGTGCGCCGACTTGGTAAGTCTATCAACAACTACCCAGATAGCGTCTGCTCCTCCCTGGGCCCTCGGTAGTCCGACCACAAAGTCCATTGTAATGTGGTCCCATTTCCACTCGGGGATTGGGAGACTTTGTAACTTGCCAGCTGGCACTCGATGCTCAGCTTTCACTTGCTGACAGGTTAAACACTGCGCCACAAATCTCCCAATATCCCTTTTCATGCCTTTCCACCAGAAGTGTGCCTTGAGGTCCTTATACATCTTAGTCCCACCAGGATGTAGGGTATAAGGTGTATAATGGGCCTCTCGCAATATCTGTTCTCTAATCTCCACATCTATTGGCACACATGCTCGGTTCCTGTACCTCAGTATTCCCGAGGCATCTATCGTAAAGTCCCCTGACTGATCACTCGGAATATGATCTCTAATCCTGGCCAAGTGGGGGTCCTCACTCTGTTTCTCTTTGATCCTGTCCAGCAGAGTGGGCTGCAAGACTAAAGATGTCAGTCTAGCAGTGACCCCAGGGGACACAACCTCTATCTCGAGTCGTCTCATTTCCTCTAATAGCGGTGCCTGGTCTGTGATTAACATAGACAAACTTTGCACCGCCCTCCTACTCAAGGCATCAACGACCACATTAGCCTTGCCTGGGTGGTAGAGAATATCTACATCATAATCCTTTAATAGCTCTAACCACCTACGTTGCCTCAAATTCAACTCCTTCTGCGTGAACAGGTATTTTAGGCTCTTGTGGTCGGTGTAGATTTCACAATGCTCCCCATATAGATAATGACGCCAGAGCTTTAGTGCAAAAACCACGGCAGCGAGCTCCAAGTCATGGGTAGGGTAATTCTTCTCATAATCCTTGAGTTGCCTTGATGCATAAGCAATTACCCTCCCTTCCTGCATCAACACACAACCGAGTCCACTGTGTGATGCGTCGCTGTAGATCACATATCCCTTTCCCATCACAGGAAGGGAAAGGATAGGAGCGGTCATCAGTCTATTCTTTAGCTCCTCAAAGCTCTTTTGACAGTCCTCACTCCAGATAAACTTCACTCCCTTACGCGTCAAGCGAGTGAGGGGTGTGGAGAGCTTCGCAAAGCCTTCCACAAACCGACGGTAATACCCAGCTAAACCCATAAAGCTACGTACCTCAGAAACCGTCGTCGGTCGGGGCCAATCACGGACTGCCTCAATCTTCGCTGGGTCCACTGCCACACCTGCAGCGGAAATCACATGGCCCAAGAAGACTACCTCCCGAAGCCAAAACTCGCACTTTGCCAGCTTGGCATACAACTTCTTCTCTTGCAGAAGTTGCAGCACGATCCTTAAGTGCTCCTCATGCTCAATATCACTTCGGGAGTAAATCAAGATATCATCAATGAATACTACTACGAATCGATCCAAGTATAGTCGGAAGATCCGGTTCATTAAATCCATGAATGCGGCAGGGGCATTAGTTAGCCCAAAAGGCATAACTGTAAATTCATAATGCCCGTACCGTGATCTAAATGCCGTTTTCGGAATATCCTCGGCCTTCACCTTCAACTGGTGGTAACCAGACTGCAAATCTATCTTAGAGAAGACACAAGACCCTTGCAGCTGATCAAAAAGATCAGCGATGCGCGGCAAAGGGTACTTGTTTTTGATGGTCACTTTATTTAATTTCCTATAGTCCACACACAATCGAAGTGACCCATCCTTCTTTTTCACGAATAGCACCGGCGCTCCCCAAGGCGACACACTCGGCCTAATAAAGCCCTTGTCCATCAAATCCTGGAGTTGCGCCTTAAGCTCTCGCAGCTCAGCCGGTGCCATCCGGTACGGAGCCTTTGAGATTGGCGCAGTTCCCGGAACTACGTCAATCACAAACTCAATTTCCCTATCTGGCGGCATGCTAGTAAGCCCAGGGGGAAAAACATCCGGGAACTCGCGGGCAATAGGGATATCCCCGAGTCCCGGCGCCGCCGTAGGCCCTTCAACAACACTAGCCAAAAAGGCTACACATCCTCGATGGATCATCTGCCTCGCTCGGGAAGTCGAAACCATAGAGGCAAAGAAAGTACTCTGACATCCCCGGTATACCAACATCTCCTGGCCAGGTTCTCTAAAAGTGACCGTCCTTGCGGCACAGTCAATAGTCGCGAAATACCGAGCCAGCCAGTCCATCCCGAGGACCACATCGAAGTCCTTCAATTGTCTCAGGACCAACAGGTCAGCTGGCATAATCCAGGACTCGATTTGCATCGGGCAGGACCAACAACACTCCTCCACGTGCAAGGTGTGATCGGGAATCCGAACCTCTCGTGCACGTGGCAAAAGTCCTACCTCTATCCCATGTAATGATGCAAATGATTTACTAATAAAAGAATGCGATGCTCCAGTATCAAATAATGTACGAGTCCTAATGCCAGAAAGTAAGGTGATACCTGCCACCACGTGATCTGCTGCCGAAGAGTCCTCTACCTGTGCAGCATACACTCGCCCACTTTGAGCTGGAGGGCGATACTCCGTGGGATGGGAAGAAGATGGCCAGCTTGCTCGAGCATATGGCAACTGAGCCGTCGACCTTTGCTGAGACGGAGAAGGAGCAGATGCTGAAGAAGGAGCCGTCGATGGTGCATATGGGCAGGCAGCTCGGAGGTGGCCAGACTGTCCACACCGATAACAGCGGCCAAACCTCAGATCACAAGCATCAGAGTTATGCTGTCCCTGGCAGAAAATGCACCTAACCGTAGCCTGGGGCTGCCTCGCCTGCTGCCTCTGTCGCGGAGGCCCTTGCTGCCGCGACTGCGATCTCTGCTGATGCGAATGCTGTTGCTGCTGATGCTGCGGTGGCCTCTGGGATCCCCCAGGCCCTCGCCGCTCAGAATGCCTACGGCCGGAAAACTGAGGCCGTGGCGGTCGTGGCGGCCTCCAAGAACTGGCCTGTCCCCCGTCGTCCTGCGCTGGTCGCTTCCTGTCTGCGCCTTGAGCGACCAGGCCCCCACGTCTGGCGACGACGTGGTCTCCCCTCTCAACCCACTGGGCATGCTCTGCTGCCTCCTCCAAGGTCTGTAGTCTCTGAGCATGCACCAGAGTATAGATTTCTGGGCGCAGGCCCGACTCAAAGAGCTCCACCTGGTGCGGTCCGTCCCTGGCGACGTAAGGTACGCAGTTGAGTAACCGCGTGAACTCCTGAAAGTAGTCCAATGCTGTCCGGTCGCCTTGCTGAAGATTCTTCAAATCATCTTCCAGCTTTTTCTTCATACTCGTGGAAAAGTACGTATCCAGAATCATCTTCTTGAACTCTGACCAGGGTAGCTGTCGAGTGATCTGGAACTCCAGAGGCTCTACCCGACGCCACCATGCATCAGCGTCCCCGTCTAAGCAGTGTACAGCCATATGTACCCTGTACTTCTGGTCAATGAAGAAGTCCCGGAATAACTTCTCCATTGACGAAAGCCAAGTCCCGATCTCCACGGCTGGGTATTCCGCCCTGAAAAACC
>CM055061.1:4731827-4757576 GCA_029204045.2 Tillandsia leiboldiana
TCGCACTTTGCCCAGCTTGCATACAACTTCTTCCTCTTGCCGAAGTGCAAGCACGCTCCTTAATTGCGCCTCATGCTCAATATCCACTTCGGAGTTGACACAATCAAGATATCATCAATGAATACTACTACGAATCGATCCAAGTATAGTCGGAAGATCCGGTTCATTAAATCCATGAATGCGGCAGGGGCATTAGTTAGCCCAAAAGGCATAACTGTAAATTCATAATGCCCGTACCGTGATCTAAATGCCGTTTTCGGAATATCCTCGGCCTTCACCTTCAACTGGTGGTAACCAGACTGCAAATCTATCTTAGAGAAGACACAAGACCCTTGCAGCTGATCAAAAAGATCAGCGATGCGCGGCAAAGGGTACTTGTTTTTGATGGTCACTTTATTTAATTTCCTATAGTCCACACACATCGAAGTGACCCATCCTTCTTTTTCACGAATAGCACCGGCGCTCCCCAAGGCGACACACTCGGCCTAATAAAGCCCTTGTCCATCAAATCCTGGAGTTGCGCCTTAAGCTCTCGCAGCTCAGCCGGTGCCATCCGGTACGGAGCCTTTGAGATTGGCGCAGTTCCCGGAACTACGTCAATCACAAACTCAATTTCCCTATCTGGCGGCATGCTAGTAAGCCCAGGGGGAAAAACATCCGGGAACTCGCGGGCAATAGGGATATCCCCGAGTCCCGGCGCCGCCGTAGGCCCTTCAACAACACTAGCCAAAAAGGCTACACATCCTCGATGGATCATCTGCCTCGCTCGGGAAGTCGAAACCATAGAGGCAAAGAAAGTACTCTGACATCCCGGTATACCAACATCTCCTGGCCAGGTTCTCTAAAAGTGACCGTCCTTGCGGCACAGTCAATAGTCGCGAAATACCGAGCCAGCCAGTCCATCCCGAGGACCACATCGAAGTCCTTCAATTGTCTCAGGACCAACAGGTCAGCTGGCATAATCCAGGACTCGATTTGCATCGGGCAGGACCAACAACACTCCTCCACGTGCAAGGTGTGATCGGGAATCCGAACCTCTCGTGCACGTGGCAAAAGTCCTACCTCTATCCCATGTAATGATGCAAATGATTTACTAATAAAAGAATGCGATGCTCCAGTATCAATAATGTACGAGTCCTAATGCCAGAAAGTAAGGTGATACCTGCCACCACGTGATCTGCTGCCGAAGAGTCCTCTACCTGTGCAGCATACACTCGCCCACTTTGAGCTGGAGGGCGATACTCCGTGGGATGGGAAGAAGATGGCCAGCTTGCTCGAGCATATGGCAACTGAGCCGTCGACCTTTGCTGAGACGGAGAAGGAGCAGATGCTGAAGAAGGAGCCGTCGATGGTGCATATGGGCAGGCAGCTCGGAGGTGGCCAGACTGTCCACACCGATAACAGCGGCCAAACCTCAGATCACAAGCATCAGAGTTATGCTGTCCCTGGCAGAAAATGCACCTAACCGTAGCCTGGGGCTGCCTCGCCTGCTGCCTCTGTCGCGGAGGCCCTTGCTGCCGCGACTGCGATCTCTGCTGATGCGAATGCTGTTGCTGCTGATGCTGCGGTGGCCTCTGGGATCCCCCAGGCCCTCGCCGCTCAGAATGCCTACGGCCGGAAAACTGAGGCCGTGGCGGTCGTGGCGGCCTCCAAGAACTGGCCTGTCCCCCGTCGTCCTGCGCTGGTCGCTTCCTGTCTGCGCCTTGAGCGACCAGGCCCCCACGTCTGGCGACGACGTGGTCTCCCCTCTCAACCCACTGGGCATGCTCTGCTGCCTCCTCCAAGGTCTGTAGTCTCTGAGCATGCACCAGAGTATAGATTTCTGGGCGCAGGCCCGACTCAAAGAGCTCCACCTGGTGCGGTCCGTCCCTGGCGACGTAAGGTACGCAGTTGAGTAACCGCGTGAACTCCTGAAAGTAGTCCAATGCTGTCCGGTCGCCTTGCTGAAGATTCTTCAAATCATCTTCCAGCTTTTTTCTTCATACTCGTGGAAAAGTACGTATCCAGAATCATCTTCTTGAACTCTGACCAGGGTAGCTGTCGAGTGATCTGGAACTCCAGAGGCTCTACCCGACGCCACCATGCATCAGCGTCCCCGTCTAAGCAGTGTACAGCCATATGTACCCTGTACTTCTGGTCAATGAAGAAGTCCCGGAATAACTTCTCCATTGACGAAAGCCAAGTCCCGATCTCCCACGGCTGGGTATTCCGCCCTGAAAACCTGGGCGGTCCCCGCTTACAGAACTGAGTAAGTTTGTCAGCAATCTCCTGCTCCTCCGCCGGAGTCAATGGCCGGATTGCTCCCTGAGCAACAGGGGATGCCGTGGTCACCGGTCCAACTGGGGAAGCCACAGCAGGGGAGGGTGGTACGGGAGAACTCTCAGGGGGTGCAACAACAGGCTGCGCCCTCTGTTCTAACATCTGCGTCAGCCGACCCATGGCCTCCTCCTGACGCCGCACGGCCTCTGACATCTGGGCCATCTGAGCCTGCAGCTCCTGCACCTCACTCTGCTGGCCCTGCTCGGACTCTTCCGGCTCGGGCTCAGGGGAAGAAGGCTGCGAACGCGTCAACATTCTACGTTGCGGAGGCATCCTACCACAAGAAACCACCCTTAGTATCCAACCCCCACACGACCCATTCTAGCGAAAGTCAAAGACATTCTCCTATTTCTGTGACTTTATGTTGTCTGCAGCCAACATAACAGTCTACCAGAAGTAGGCTATGTCGACCCCTCTTCCTTTATTGGAAGAGTTAAATAAGTAACACAACGACTTCCGCAAAATTGCCACGTCTCTCGCACCCTATCATCCTAGGGTATGTCAAAAGCCTAGGGTTTCCTAAGTCCCAACTGACCTATCCCTAAGCTCTGATACCAACTTAATCTGTCACGCCCCGGAACCCGGGCTCGCCAACAGATCCGCCGTGCACATGGGATTTCCCGAGTACACGAAGCGCTGGTAACCTGCTGCGATATTATATAAACAATAAAAGAGCATAATACAGAGCTGAAGTGGAAGAACCACATAGTATCTCATACTGGGACTAAAAATAAACTGTGATATGTACAATAATCTCCCAGCTCACCAAAATAATACAACCAGTCGGCGAAAGCCAGACTCAAAATAAAAGGAGAATACCACAGTCTGAGTGAAGGGTACAACGTCTATCTACAGCTCTCAGTCTCCCAGGAGATCTATCTATTCAGCGATCCCCTTACCTCGATCAGCTGCCGATGGCCTAGCAGCTCCCGCAGACGACTCTGCAAAATAAAGGAGAAGAAAGAGAAAAACAGTAATGGGGGTGAGAACTACCAGATAACCAGTAGCCTCCCCTAGTGGGCAAAACCTCAACTCTGACGCACCCACTAGGACTACTAGAGGCCAGAAAGGAATAAGTGGTAAAGCTGTAAACAGAACTGCTGAATAAAGGGAAACCACCACTAGTATGCCTCTAAATGTCATGTAGCATGAAATGACTGTATGCAACAATACCAAACATGCCTGCCTGAAATAACTCAGTCTTGTGTCACTGGTACTGCCTGCTGTGCCTTGCCAAATTGGGTATGCTGGCCAATGCATAACACCGATAGGGGATAGTGTTTGCCAAATCGGGTATGCTGGCCAACGCATGACACCGATAGGGAATAGTGGTTGCCAAATTGGTATGCTGGTCAACGCATAACACCGATAGGGGATAGGAGTCTCAAGGACTCAAAGTCTGTCTGTAACACACTCCGGAGTGGCACTCGAGGGGAGCGACCCACACGAGTAAAATATCTCAGTAATAAGTATCAGAAGTGCCATAAAACAGCAGGACTGGATCATGACTATGATCAAAGTGGGAAAAACTATCCACTAAAGAAAACCCCGATCTGATGCCATAGTACTTAACAAGTGGGAAACCATCCACTAGGATAACCCGATCCTCAGCTGATGCAAAATAGACCAGACTCATCCCTAATCTGATGCAAGGATAAATATCTGGTCGACCGCCTACTGTCCGCGGTCACCGCAATACCCCACAAATCCATAATCTAATGCAATCTCGACTACACTATCCCAAACCCCTGCTCACACTTGAGCAACAAGCCTCTGGATGCACAGGACAATAATGAAACATGTACAATTCCCAAGATGATAGTGTAGCAATAAATAGTGGCTAACTAGATGAGCAAGAAAGCATGCCATTATTTAAAAGCTGTAGAAAAGTGTCAAATATTTATAAAAAAGATTGATTGTTATGAAAGTTATTGCATGCGAGATTATAGCCTTTGTCCCAATCACAGTGTCCCAATATAAGTCATCATATAATTGGTGGGGTTATATTAAATTTTAGGAGAGTTCGTCCCAGTGGTTCTCATCAATTGTCCTGTTAGTTGTCCTGTTAGTAGTCCTGTTAGTAGTCCTGTTAGTAGTCCCAATGGTTCTCATCATTTGTCATATTAGTTTATCCCAATTGTTCTCATCAATTGTCATATTAGTTTGTCCCAATTGTTCTTATCAATTAAATTTTAGGGGAGTTCCAGTAATCCCAGTGAGCTTGTCAAAAATGAGGTAAGCAACAACGGCCCACCTCGAACAGCTCAAATCACACCCAGATAGTCTCCTGGCTGTCCACAGTCCCCTAGAACTGCTGTCTGCCGAGAACGGTGCCCTACAGCAACACACATTGCACAGGGTGTAACTATATTATTCATAAAAATACAGCTTTTGCTGTTATTCAAATAGCACGAAAAGAGAGGAGTTTTTCACCTCTGTATAGTGCTCAGAAAAATCCAGAAAAATTACGGTTGCGTTCCTCGCGAAGAGTAGATCAAAATCGACTCTTTAAACGTCTCGATCTGATGCTCCTACGCCAAGATAAAAATCGGAGAAGTTGACACTGTCCAGAAATTTCCACAGCAAAAAGGGGGGTCAAAGAGGCCTCGGGAATCGTGCCAAAAGTACGAAATAGTGCAAAGTGATCAACACGGAAATCGAAGCCTTACCTCTTAGGAACGCGCTGTCGCAAAAATCATCCAAAAATTCCTCCTGGTTAGCCCACAGGGAATTTTCGACGGAACTGCGACGGGAAATGGGCCGAAAAAGAAAACCGTCGCAGTGCGCCGCGTCGCAGATAACTCACTAACTGTAACTCCAAAAATTCTGAGATTTGGAGGAGAGAGAGAAGAGAGAGAGAGGAAGAAATTTCGTAAAGGGCACATGCCCTGATTCTCACTCTAAGGCCCGCAAATCGAGGTGGGAATGAGAGGGGGTGGGGATTGCTATTTATAATGGGCTGGGGCTCCACACAGGATCGGATCCGAACAGGGAACACCGAAACGGGCCAACCAAAACGCGCCACGTGTCCACAAAACAGGGAACAGCCGGTGCAAGGGCCACTCAGAAGCTGCCACGTGTCCACGTGGTGCACGGGCCCGGTCCCCGCGCCGGGTCTTCCGGAAGATGTCAGCCAATAGGATCTTGCCACGTGTCACAGTCCCCGTGGGCTTCTAGAAGCCGGCCAGCCAATGGGAAGCTGCCACGTGGCAGATGCAGGGTTCGGTGCTCCCGGTGCACGCCAGGCCCATGGACCGCGCACCCGAGCCCCCCGCCCGCGCCTGCGCCGCCGCCCTCTGCCGCTGTGCCGCCGCTGCGCCGCCGCCCGCTGCCCTGCGCCGCCGCCCGCCGCCGCTTGCCGGTCGCCGGAACAGTAATTCCGGCGGCCGGAGTTACTGTTCCGGCGTGAACAGTAATTTTGCGCCGAAAAAAATAAAGTAAATATACCATTTCGATCGTTTTCGCGCGCTGAGTCCAAATCCGCTGTCCATTTTGCCAAATTCTCATCCGAAATTTTGCCGAAAGCTCCCGGAAAATTCCATTTGCTCCGATTTTCGCACAGAGTCTATATTAAATGTCCAATTTCGATTCTACAAGCTCTGCTTCACCGAATAAGCTCCCTACAGTCACTGTTTAATGTTGCACAGTTCCTGCGGGAGTCCGGATCATCACAAGATGGTTGACCCTCTGGATGTGATGTGCAGCGTGCTAAAAAGGATCAAGCGATCGGGCCATGAAGGGATATGCTCGGCCGGGTTCTTTTCAATAAGTTCTCGCGACCGTCCGGTTTAGAATAGCCGAATCGGAATATGGAGATTGAGAGAGAGAGAGAGAGAGAGACAAAGATGTGCCAAAAAGATAAACGACTGAGCAACCGATTGTGGGGATTGTATTGAGTGAAAAAAAGAGGGTTACCGAAATAACAAGTAGCCAATTACAATTAATCTACTCCTAAGAAATGCAGTAAATCTATCCAGAAAAGCAGTAAAGATATGAAAAGCACGGGGTGATCCGGGCTTACGAAATTGCAGGACCATTATTTTTTCGATGTTTTGGGTATTTATACACTCCCCGAACTATGTTTATAGGCGCCGATTTGAAATATCAACAAGATTTAAGGAAATCACCTTGAAATCCTCAACTATTTCATTTTGAGTTGAAACTTCCTCAAATAGGACAATAGTCGTTCTTCCGTCCAAGTTCATCCCCTTATTATAGAGCCGAAACGTGATTTTCGACGCTTTCCAACGCTGGACGCCGCTTGCCGGTTCAGAGTTCGTTACGAGATTTGCGCCCCGAATCTTGCACTCCTTCTTTCCAAAGCCCTTCATTCTTCGGCTTGATCAGACGAATGCTGACTCTGACCCTGCCTTCTTCATCGGTTGACCGGGCGGTCTGATGTCCTTCTCTGTCCGAAGTCAATCATGGATGAGGCAAAACTCTTCTCGTCGACTGCTTCTTCTATCGGCTAACGTCTTCAGCGGATGGCATATATCGCGTGTCGCATTCTCACGCGACTGAGATCGGACCGGATCATGACGTGAATCCTTCTTCGGCTGACCCTTCCCTTCATCGGCTGATGTCCTTAGCTGACATTATACGCCACGTGTCGTTTCCTTAAGTGGCGGAAATTTTGGTCTCAACATAAGGTAAATAATGTCAAAAAATTATAAAATTTTATGTTTATAATTTTTATTTGCTCTAAATCATATTTAACGATTTGGATCGTCGATTCAAAAGTTTTATCATAAAAAATAATTTATAAGTACGAAGACGATCGTACTAATTATAATAATAAAATAGCCGGGCTCTCTTTTTCTCTCTGTGTGTATATATATATACAGAGAGAGAGAGAGAGAGAGAGAGAGCACCAAATATTTGGTGCTACCAAATTTTTAGCTATTAAATCTATTCTTTTTTATAATTTCCAACCATTAGATTATACTATTCCCCCACACATCCCTTAATCCAAAGGCTAAAAACCTAATAGCACCAATGACTTGATGCTATCGATAGCATAGTAGCCTAGTTATATATATATATATATATATATATATATATATATATATATATATATATATATATATATATATATATATAAGACTTGTGTGCTTTTAGGAGCACGGCGCCCTCCGTGCTCTCAAGTTGACTTTAATGTTGGGACTTCAAAACAGACGATCGGCTACGTTAGACTTGATCTAAAATATTTGAAGTATCTAAAAACTAAATTTTGCAATTTTTCGATATTATTTATCTAATGATCGAAAGGGATCAAAATCAACGGTTCAAAATAAAAATATCACAAAATGTGATGATATGATACTAAAATTTTATATCGAGAATATTGATATTATTTTATATAGTATAAAAAATTTTCAATCAAAATTTTACGTTATTTGAATATTTCTACACCGTTAAACTTGCAAATAGTTCACCACAACCATTAAAATTATAGATTTTGAACCACTTACTTTGATCACTATCCAAATGATGTCAAAAATTTGCAAAATTTAATTTTTAGGCCTTTTAATTACTCCAAATAAAGTTTAACGGAATATATCGTCCATTCGAAAGTCTCAACATTGAAAATAATTTGAGAGCACGAGAGCCTCCGTACTTTTAAAAGTATGCAAACCTAACTCCATATATATATATATATATATATATATATATATATATATATATATATATATATATATATATATATATATATATATATATGGCAATTTCCTACATACCCCTAAAAATTTCTCTGTTTTCATATTTACCCCTCTTAGAAGGCTAATATTAAAACTACCCTTCTTACGTTCCAACTTCTTTCCAAAATACCCCTGAAGTTAAACTCTGTTAGTGTACCGTTTGGAACTGCCGTTATATGTGTGTAATTACTATTTTGTCCTTTCAAATATACTCTAAACCCTAAAACCCTAAAACCCTAAACCCCTAAACCCTAAACCCTAAACCCTAAACCCTAAAACCCTAAACCCTAAACCCTAAAATCCTAAAAAACCCTAAACCCTAAACCCTAAAACCCTAAACCCTAAACCCTAGAACCCTAAAAAACTCTAAACCCTAAACCCTAAACCCTAAAACCCTAAAAAATCCTAAACCCTAAACCCTAAACCCTAAACCCGGGCAAAATAGGTATATCTGATAGTTTTCAACTCCGATTATTATTTAACTCTAGTTTAACCCTAGTTAACTTAACAAAGGGAAACGGTAGGGATATTTTTAATAACGGTGGAACGTATGAAGGGTATATTGGAAAGAAAAAAATAAGAGGGGTAAATCAGATATTTCTTTATATTTCAGGGGTACATAGGCAATTATCCATATATATATATATATATATATATATATATATATATATATATATATATATATATATATATATATATATATATATATATATATATATATATATATATATATATATATATATATATATAAAATTGAGCTTCTATACTTTTAAAGTATTAAGTTATTGGTGGTTATAGATTTTTAGCTGTTGAATTAAAAAATATGTGGTAAGGATGCTAATGGGATCCTTGAGTTTAGTGGATGGTTAGCAGAATAGAATAATCTAAAAGATAGAATTAATTAAAAAGATAGATCAAATTGTAAAAAATTTACAAACATCAATTATTTGATATACAATAAACGAAATATATATATATATATATATATATATATATATATATATATATATATATATATATATATATATATATATATATATATATATATATATATATAGTCCGGCTAGAATACTATCGATAGCACCAAATAATTGGTGCTATCAAGTTTTCAGCCGTTGGATGAAAAGATATGCGGTTGGGATTATAGTGGTCCCCTAAGATTTTTACTATTCAACCAACCACCTAGTAAACCCTAGGGATCCACTATAATTCCAACCGCATATTTTTTCATCCAACGGCTAAAAAATTGATAGCACCAATATTGGTTTAATGCTATCTATAGTATTCTAGCCTAATTCTATATATATATATATATATATATATATAGAGAGAGAGAGAGAGAGAGAGAGAGAGAGAGAGAGAGAGAGAGAGAGAGAGAGAGAGAGAGAGAGAGAGAGAGAAGAAAAAATGTTTACAGTTAACTAAGGGGCATATGCATGCAAATGGATAAAATTTTGAAAGAAGAGTACGTACGCTATGGTTGGTGACGCATCTCTATCACACTGATTGAAGGAATAACAAAATGACAAAGAAGATATATTTACTGTGTGCATGCGGTACCAGCTCGATGAAGAAATTGGAAGCATCAACTCATCTTCTATTTAATTCAATATATAAATATATATATATATATATAGAATCAAGCTTCTGTATTTTTAAAAGCACTAAATTATTAGTACTTAATTATAAATTTTTAATATTTGGATAAAAGGAAGGATGGTTAGAATAATGAGCAACGCTATATGTACACCCCCAAAGGGGGTGTACATCTTACACCCACCCATCTAAGGGTGGGAGGGTCACTTCACAAATTGTGAAGTGACCCCTCACCACACCCCACCCATTGGATGGGTGGGGTGTGCGATGTAGACCCCCAAATGGGGTGTGCAAGTAGCATTTTCCTAGAATAATAATGCACTCCTAAGATTTAGTGAGTAGTTAATAAAATACATGCTTATAAATTTTTTACCATAAAATTTGTATTAAAATTTATATAATTGTACTTTCTTTCTCTCTACTTAAATGTCTTAACAAAAATAAGGATTCCATACAAATCTTATGATAAAATATTCACAAATATAGATGAGATTATACTTTTAAAAGTATATATATATATATATATATATATATATATATATATATATATATATATATATATATATATATATATATATATATATATATATATACACACACACTATGAAAAAATTAGGTTATAGAAATACATTTTTGGAACACATTACAATAATAGCGACACTAATAATAAGTGTCGATATTTTTGTCAGCGACACTTTTTTTAGCTTTTAGAAACACTTAAAAATATCGGTATAACATAATTTTGTTGTAGTGGTAACTAGACTTGAATACTATCGATTGCAGTAAATCATTGGTGCTACCGATTTTTTAGCCATTGGATTAAGAGATGTGCGGTTAGGATAATAGTGATCCCCTATGATTTAGTAGGTGGTTGGTTGAATAGTAAAAATCTTATGAGCCGCTATATTCCCAACCGCACATCCTTTCTTCCAAGACCTGAAAATTTGGTAGCACCAATTGTTTGAATATATGCTTCTATACTATTAATAGCATAAACTCATTAGTGTTATTAGGTTTTAGACACTTGGATGAAAGAATGTGCGGTTAGGATGATAGCGGACCCCTTAAGTTTAATAGTTGATTGGTGAAATAGTATGGTCTAAGAGATAAAATTAATTAAAGAAATAGATCTAACGGTAGAAATCCTATAAATTCCAATTATTTGACACTTAAAAAACAAAAAAAATAGCCTGACTATATATATATAGCGTAGAGCTACTATATTCTTATAAGTATAAACCCTTTTATACTCATAACTTTTTCGTCCGTGGATGAAGGGATGTGCGGTTAGGATGATAGTGGACCCCCTAGGGTTTACTGGGTTGTTGGTGAAATAGTATAAATTATAGGGGACCACTATAATCCTAACCGCATATTTCTACATCCAAAAGCCAAAAATTTATAAGTACAAAAAAATTTTACTCATCAAAATATAGTAGTCGGACCCATACATATATATATATATATATATATATATATATATATATATATATATATATATATATATATATATATATATATATATATAAAGAGAGAGAGAGAGAGAGAGAGAGAGCGAGAGAGAGTTAGTCTGGAATACTATTAATAGCACCAAATCATTGGTGCTATTAAGTTTTTAACTCTTGGATTAAAAGATGTGTGGTTGAAATAATAGTGGACCTCTTGGATTTAATAGGTGGTTGAGAAAATAGTAAAATCTAACGGATGAAAATGATTAAAAAGGTTGATGTAAGGGTAGAAAATTTAATAGCACCAAATATTTGATGCTATCAATAACATAGTACCCCCTTCTCTCTCTCTCTCTCTCTCTTTATACTCAATATTTGAATCACGAACTTTCATCAATTAATGTCTCTTTTATGTCTCTAATCTTTTGATAATATTTTACATTTTGGTTCTTATCTAAGATTTTTTTATTTTTTTATTTTGTTTTTATTTTTTTTTTTTAAGGGAGAGAGAGAGAGAGAGAAAGAATAGTATGTATGCTACCCGCTTTATCTTCTTCTTCTTCGCCTTTTCGACAGAAAACCAATTATTATTTTATTTATTTTTGTAAATATAAACTTAATTAAAAATATTAAGCAATTACATTTCAAACTTAATATCTTAAATATCAAATTTTAAGTTATTTATTATTTGTACTGGCTAGGTAACACGCTATCTGCTTTATCTTAGAGTAAAATTTATTATTACATTCAGTTCACGTGTGTATCTATATGCCATGAATTTGTGGGTACTTAATCTATCTTCCAATTCAATTATACAATTTGTAAGTTGAGGAAAAAAAAAAGTTGTATAACACAATAGGTGGTAGAATTGAAATGCGACCAAGAAAAGGAGCTGAGAATTGTGTGGTACATATATATATATATATATATATATATATATATATATATACAAATCAATGCACTTTATATTAATTAATGTACTAATGCACTCGATGTAGGCAAGAGATTAAATTATTTGCCCTTTAATAATAGATTCGCATGTCCAAATTGAAAGTTCAAAAACCAATATAAATTGATTATAGATCTCCTCATCAATGCTTAATTAATTATTTCTTAAAATGATTTTCAAATAGGAGCATTTTTGTGAGTAAAAGGGTGTGCATGCATGCTTGACTAAGAAAATTAAATTTTTGAAGAACGTACGTACGCACATGAAATTTCAGATTTGAAAGAAATATATTTTTGAATTTACAATTCCATACAGCAATTAACACACATGTAATAATTAATTAGAAACGAAAATAATTTGCCATGCGCGACAACATTTATTAGTGGAGTATCCTTAGCCCATCTCATTGGTCAAAAGAATATTTAAACAAGTTATTTTTTAATTTCCTAGTTCAGTTTAGTAGGTTTAATTGTTCAAAGTTGTTAATCTAAAAAGTTGATTACAGTGCCAAATCTTAATTTAACTAATGAAACAATGATTGCAACTATTGACTGATGTGGACATATACCAAAATTATGCTTATAGATTAGATAAAATAGGAATACTTTGTGTACATTCGAAATCGGGTGTACGATATATATTTTATTTATTTTAAAATAAAATAAATTTTATTAGTCATTTTTAAATGACTAGCAGTTAAATCTTCATTATAAAATTTCGAATATACGAATATTAATTATTGCTCACATAAAATTTAGAAGCAATTAATTACTTGTATATCCCTTAAAAATTTCTTTCTTATTTACTTATACCTAAGTAGAAGTTTAATATTAAAACTATTTTTTTAATATTATTTTAAGTTATTTTAAATATATTTTTAAAATTAAATTTTATTAGTGAATTATTAGCAACTGGGCCGTTATTTATATAAAATTATTATTTTATCCTTTTAAATATATTACTGTCACTATTATTTTTTTTTTTTGCCCTTAAGTACTAAGGATAAAAAAAATATTGTAATTTTTTGTTTTTTCAAATATATACTTTTTTTACCGTCATCAATTTTTTTTATTTATCCTTAAATTAAAAATAAAATAATTATTTTAATTATTTTTAATTCCGATAAAAATTTAATTCGAATTTTATTCGAGATAATTTAACGGAGTGAAAATATTTTTGAATAACGAAACAAATATACAAAAGGTATATTTGAAATAAAAAATAAATAAATAAAAGTAAATAAAATATTTCTAAAGAATTAAAAAGTATATAGGAGAATTGAGCTTATTTATTTTTAAAAGCACAAGGTCATTAATGTTTATAAATTCTTGACTCTTGAATAAAAAGATGAACGGTTAAGATAATAATAGACATATATGATTTAATGAGTGATTGGTTGAATAATACGATCTAACAGATAAAATTAATTAAATAAATAGATCTAATGACGAAAAACTTATAAATACTAAAGGATTGATACTTTTACTTGCTATCATAGCCGAATTCGCATATAGGATATTATTTCCTAAAGTTTTTGTGACTTAATTGGTGGGTCTTTCAACAACTTATTGTTGATGTTTTAAATATGCAGTTTCAAACTTTAAATTACCCAAGTAAAAAAAAAAAGATAAAAAATAATTAAAAAAACATGATACAGTAGTGATACATGCTTCTTATACAGAGTAGAGCTTATATATTTTTAAAAATGCAAGTTCATTCATATTTATAATTTTTTTATTATTATATTTATATTGAGATTTGTATTTTTTTTTTAATTAACTTTATAAAATTATAAATTTCAATACAAATTTAATAATAAAAAATTTACAAATATAAATAATTTTATACTTTTAAAAATATATAAGCTCTACTCCTACTTTTATATATATTATAAGAACTTATGAATTGGCAACCCAGAAGAGCTCTCTCCGGACTTGGCGGATACGGCGGGCCTCTCTGCATTCCATCGCTGTGAAGCCTGCAATACAGTACGAAGTTCATACCACCAATTTGACGTATTTCATATTACCTCTTATTCCTCTGTCATACACAGTACGAAGTCCATACTATCGATTTGACGCATAACATATCACCTCTTATTCCTCTGTCATATATAGTACGAAGTTCATACCACTTATTTGATACATCTCATACCACCTCTTATTTTTCTGTCATACAGTATGAAGCCCATATCCTATTCCATTATATTTTTTTTCGGTACCTTTTCTAAATCCCACAAGCTACGTACCAACAACTTTCTCTTCTCCATCCAATCCCACCCGCCGGCCGCGCAATAGCCAAGCTCCTCTCCGATCCATCCTCCTCCGCTTGCCTTCCTTCGGATCCAAGGGATCATCCAGCGGCGCCCACGCGCGATCGCTCTCATATTACTACAATAAAATTATGCTATAGTGATAATTTTAAGTATTTTTAAAATTTAAAAAAAATGTCGCTGGCAAAATACCAACACTTATTGTTAGTGTTGCTATATGTGCCGTTGCTAGGATATATAGCGACATATTTTTGTAAAATATCCTAAAAATATATTCCTATAATTTAATTTTGAATATCGATGAAATATAAATATGATACTTATACAAAAATATCACAAATATATATTTTTATAATCTAATTTTATTATAGTGTACCCATTAAATTCAAAACCTTTTCAATGAGCACAACCCATGCGTTGCACCGTGTCAATGTTTCCTTGTTTATTAAATTGAAAACCTTTTCAATGGGCACAACCCATGCGTTGCACCGTGTCAATGTTTCCTTGTTTATTAAATTGAAAACCTTTTCAATGAGCACAACCAACCTTTTCAATGGGCACAACCCATGCGTTGCACCGTGTCAATGTTTCCTTGTTTCTCACTAAATTAAACCGTACGTCAAACTCGATCGGCCAACCGGTTGTGGCCGGTTCCCTCGATTAATTTGCCTTAATTTGCCTCGACCAAAAGCATGGACCTTAACATAATTAGGTTATAGTGATATATTATTATGACACTTTTGTATAAGTGTCCTATATATATTTCATCTATATTTAAAATTAGATTATAGAGATATATTTTTGGGACACATTATAATAATGTATGGCTATATACCTTAGCGACTGCACATATAGCGACACTAATTATAAGTGTCGGTATTTTTGCTAGCGACACCTTTTTCATATTTTAAAAATATTTAAAAATATCGCTATAGCATAGTTTTATTGTAGTACCTGTTTTATATATACTGCACATTTGGTTCTCAAAATATAAGGTGGTCGCGCACTTTATTCCCCAAACTTTAATTTACTATAATTTTTTATTCAAACTTAATTTTAAAAATATTACAATATTCAAGTCATTCAATCTTATTAAGTTTATTAAATATTAATAAATTATTAATATAAAAGTGCCATCAAAATATCTTGATTAATTAATGGTGCGATAATAATTAAAATGTTATATTATTTATCTATTAATAATTTATTAATATTTAGCCAATTAAATTAAATTATGAAGCTTAATTAATTATAATAATTTTAAAAATTTAAATTAAAAATTTTATAATAAATTAAAATTTGATAACTAAATATGCATTTTATCCTATAGGTTATTTTACTTTTGGGTGGTGGCATTAATTATAGATGCCCCGGTCAACGGATAATGTACTAGATTAATTAATTAGTAATTGATATATTTGTTTCTCGTTTTTTTTTTTATAATCCATATATATTAATTAGGCTTCATAAATACGTGCATCATCGGTGCATGCATGGTCTAGTTAATTAGCCGTACGTGCAGGCCCTCGCATGTAAAGTACGTGTATATATATTATTGCGTGCATCAGATCCACCAAATAAGTCCGTGAACCGCATTTTATTGGTTTTTCATCTTATATCCTAGTTTCAATTTAACTAAATTAATTTACATCAATAATAAAAAAAGTTATAATTCATGACTACGATAATAATCAAAGTATGAGATAGAATAAATCACTTAGGTTCTGTTTAGCTCGGGTATAAATTTAAGAGGTATACATTTTTTTATATCCGGAATAATTAAGTATAAAAGTTAAATTGTGTTTCGTTCAAAAGTTTCTATTCTTTCGAATAAAAAAAATTATGTTTGGTTAAAATTATGGAATAGCAGAGAATAGTGAAAAAAAAAATAATAGATTTTTTTATCAAAAGGTTAACTTTGCACTTATTTTCTATATATATAAATTAATTTTAATTGTTATAAATTAATTAAAATGACAATTTAATTGTAAATAATAAATTATATTTTATCTAAACAAAATAATTTTTTATATTTTATAGTATATTTTAGTAATTAATAATTAGTAAATAAAATAATTTTTTATATTTTATAGTATATTTAAATAAATAATAATTAGTAAATAATAATTAGTAAACAAAAATAATTACATAACCGCGGATTATATAGTCTCATATTCATATAGTCTCAGTTTGGAAGGTAAACTAATTATATAAAATAAAAAAAATAAAAAATTATTTACTGCCCCAGGTATAAACCGGCATCAAATTAAGATGACTTAGCGCACCATATTTAATTAAGCAAATAATTTCTCCTTCATATGGTAAAAATATGTGCAAACTCCCTAGGTATAAATATTTTAATTCAATTACCCACAAGATTTATGCAAACTAATTAATTTTTTATTTTTTTTTATTTGGATCATTTCATACCCCTTCTATCACAAAATTTACACGTGAATTATATATATGCGGTGCTCTGATCAAGCCCTTTAAAATCAATGCTACACGCAAATTTAAAGTAAAAGAACAAATAAATGGTTCAAATTAAAGGAATTAAAAAAATTAAACAGCAAAATCAAAATGGTCTCAGGTAAGTTTATACATTAATTTTTACATAATTAAATTCCGTAGGAACAGGCTTATCATTTTGTAGGAAAAAAAATAAAATATTAGCCATAAAATATTAGATATATTTTTAATACCTCTCTATATATATATATATATATATATATATATATATATATATATATATATATATATATATATATATGTTGCTGGTCCAGCTGGTGCATATATGTACACACAACCTGCATAGCAGAGAATACAATTTTGGTAATCGATTAGATAGATACTATTTAATACAAATATAAATTAATTATGTGAAGCTGTATATTAATTAATTGTAGAGAGAATATGTTATATGCGTGAGAAAATAATAGGTAAATACACTGTTTATACATTACAGAGATATTAAGTATTATAAATAAAATATTTTATTGTATTTCGAACATACATAATATCGCATTATATATATATATATATATATATATATATATATATATATATATAGAGAGAGAGAGAGAGAGAGAGAGAGAGAGAGAGAGAGCAGAGCTTATATATTTTTAAAAGTACATGTCACTTTATACTTGTAAATTTTTTATCATTGAATTTGTATTGGAATTTGTGCTATTGTAAAATCAACTAAAGAAAGAAAAAAAAATAAAGTAAAAAATACAAATATGAATGGACTTGTACTTTTAAAAACATATAAGCTCTACTATATAATATATATATATATATATATATATATATATATATATATATATATATATATATATATATATATATATATATATATATATATATATATATATGAGTCCCGCTAGAATACTATGGATAGTACCAAATAATTTGTGCTATCAAATTTTCAACCGTTGGATGAAAAGATATGCGGTTGGGATTATAGTGGTCTCCTAAAATTTTTACTATTCAACCAATCACCTAGTAAATCCTAGGGAACCACTATAATCCCAACCGCATATTTTTTCATCCAACGGTTAAAAACTTGATAGTATTGGTGCTATCGATAGTATTCTAGCCTAATTATATATATATATATATATATATATATATATATATATATATATATATATATTAGAATAAAATTTTAAATTTTTTCTATACAATTTACTTTATAATTAAACTATTTTAAAATTATCAATTTTAAATGATTAATATGACAAGTTTATAATTTAACGGTATAAAAAAAATTAAATTTATTCAAATTTGGTTAGAAAATACTTTAAACTATCTAGATTAATGTCAGCATTCTTGATCTTAAATTTTAAAATTCTATTTTTAAATTTTAAAAATTATTCAAGTTTTTTTTTTTTTAGCATAATTTACTTATTAAATAAATGAAGTCGAAAAAAAAATAAATGAGCCTCAATTATCATGCATGCATGAATACTTAAACACAGCAGCGCTAGCGTTTGGTAAACTCGGCACTTACTGTGGGTCCTTATACTAATCGTCGCCGAGTTTAGTAGTCGAGGGAGTAGCAAATCCTTATGAACGAGGCCATGTTGTGGTCGAAGAGCGACACGTAGGCCTCCACACTCCCATCCCCCATGAACGAGGGCAATAGGAAAAGGGTCCCCTCCATGGGAGAGTACGTGGGCATGAAATAGAAGGGGCTCCCCCCTCCGAAATCCAGGTCGTAGAACGGAAACCCTAGCCAGCTGTCCAGTTCCAGGTTCGGACACATCACCGCCTTCCCCGCGTCGGCCGTCGGCACCAGCCCCTCACCTTTCGCCGCCCCCAACGACGCGAAGTCGACGAACGACTTGAAGTACCCGTCGTCGACCCCCGCAACCGCCTCGTGGATGAGCCCGGCCGCGTGCCGCAGCGGCCGGCCCACCAGCTCCTCTGCGGTGGCGCGGGGGAACGCCCAGAGGACGCAGTTGCCGAAGAACTCCTTGGGCACGCGCGGCCTCATTCGCGCGCGACCGTTCACTGATATGCGTATGAAAGTTGTCTGGTGGTTGCGAAGAGCGCGTGCCTTCGTCACGGCCCGCCACAGGTGCGCCACCAGGCTCTCGAAGGTGGTGAATTGCCGGTGGGCCCCGAGGGACGCCTTCGCCTTGAGGATGGTCAGGAACTCCCGGGTGAAGTGCGCCTTGTGGACGGCGATGTTAGGGTTTCCGTCGGGGGCAGCCGACGGATTCTCTTCTTTCAGGACCGCGAGTTGCTTTCGGGTGGTGAATTCGATCCCCCGGTGCTCGAATTCGACCCTCGGAGGGTCGCGAGGAGCGAATAGCATCGTTCGGTCGCTGAGAGGGGACCGCGGGGCGATCTCCAGGCCGCGCGACGCCAGGCCCCAGGCGACGAGGAAGTTGCTGGTGGCGTGGCCGTCGGCGACGTGGTGGTGCGCAGTGAACCCGACTACCAGCGACCCGCACGAGAACCGCGTCAGCTGGACCTGCACCAGCTCGGCCACGGCCTCTACGCCGGGGTGCAGGGCCAGCAGCGCTGCCGATGGTTTGACTAACGGCACGGCACGACACAGCGGCAAATCGACGTAGGCCTCGACGAACCTCACGCCCTCGTCGTTGAGGAGGATTGCGGGGTTGCCTTCGTCATCGGCTACGAGTCGACCGGCCCACTCTCGGTAGACGGCGAGCGCCCTGGCGAGGCCCGTCTGTATCGCGTAGTTAGAAGGGTTCGGTGGACGGAAGGCGTAGAGAACGGCGATGTGCGTGTCGAAGGTGACGGTGTCGAAGACGCCGAGGGGAATGTAGGCATGATCAGTGGAAGGGTAGTGCTCCCCTTCGTAGAGAGGCTTGAGGATCTTTGAGCTCTCTAGTTTAACCTTCATTGCTTTGGAATTAATGGTTTCTGAGAGAGAGAGAGAAATAGAGTTTTAGGTTAGTGGTCACTTATTGGCTAACAAGTTATGTTTGATATGAGAGAACATTAATTGGTGTAATATTTATATATTTATAGTAACAGCAAAAGAGACACGTAGCATTTCTCTTACAATAGAGAGAGAGAGAGAGAGAGAGAGAGAATAGAGATAGTTAACTATTAATTCCAACCAGGTAGGGTTGAAACACAGGGGGGCTGCATCTGGACTAGAGGAATATATATATATATATATATATATATATATATATATATATATATATATATATATATATATATATATAAAAGAGTATGGTTTATATACATATTTTATTATTAAATTTGTATTGAGATTTATATTATTTATTTTTTTATTTTTTTTTAAAGTTAACTTTACAATATTATAAATTTCAATACAAATTTAATAATAAAAAAATTATAAATATAATTGGATTTGTACTTTTAAAAATATATAAGTTCTACTCTATATATTAAGCCTATATATATATATATATATATATATATATATATATATATATATATATATATATATATATATATATATATATATATATATATATATATATATATATATATATATATATATATGTGACTTTGACTGGAATACTATTGGTAGTAAAAGAACATTTTTACTATCGATTTATTTTTTATGATGAAGTTTCCGAATAGATTATCGGCACCGTTGAATATGATCTATGTCACTAGAATTATCTAGAAATTAAATTTTAAATTTTTCGATATCAATAGTCTAATTATCAAAGGGTTGTAAAATTTATAATTTTAATGGTAGATATGAGACGTTTGCTCGTTTAACGGTATAAAGAAATCTAAATCAATTGAATTTTTGTTAGAAAATTTTTTAAACTATTTAAAACAAGATCTATACTCTCGATCTTGATTACAAGACTCCTATCATTATTTTTTTGAATAATATTCATTTTCAACAGTTTATTTTTGTGTTCACTTGATGAATAAGAAAAAAAATATAAAAAAAAATAATAAATTTGATTTTTAGATAATTCTAGTGGTCTAGATTATATTCAACGGTGTCGATCATCGATTCGGAGGCTCAATCATCGAAAATAAATCGGTAGTAAAAACATCCATTTACTACCGATAGTATTCCAAGTCAAACTCTCTATATATATAGAGTTCGGCTACTATGCTTGTACAAGCACCAAGCAATTGGTGTTGGTAAATTTCCTACAGTTAGATCTACTCCATTGACTAATTTTATTATTTAAATTATTTTATTCCACTAACCACTCATTTAATCCAAGGGGCCCACTATCATTCTAACCACACATCTTTTCATCCAAGAATTAAAAACCTACAAACCTACAAACACCAATAACTTAAAATTTTTAAAAACACAAGAGCTTAATTATATATATATATATATAGAGAGAGAGAGAGAGAGAGAGTCCGGCTAGAATACTATCGATAGCACCAAGCAATTGGTGCTATCAAGTTTTCAGCCATTGGATTAAAAGATGTGCGGTTGGAATTATAATGATCCCCCAAAATTTTTACTATTCAACCAACCACCTAGTAAACCCTAGGGCCATATTTGGTTGGGGGATAAAGGAGTGATAACTCCTTTATCCTCCCTTTATCCTCTAAACACAAAAAAAAAAAAATGAAGGGATTTGTTATCCCTCCCTTAGCGGGCTATTCTGGAATAGCCCATTAAGGAGGGGGATAACAATTCTCCCAATTGGTAGGAATAAGGTTGTTTCCATCCGGAAACAACTTTCCTTCTTTTCTTTTTTTGATTTTTTAAAATTTAAACTAAAATTTTTAAAATTTTAAATTTAATTTTTTTTTTGTTTATAAATTTTAAAATTTTTAACTTCAATTTTTTATAAATCTAAAAATTTTAAAAAATTTTAAATTTTAAAATTTTAAAATTTATACAAATTTTGTATATATAAATTTTAAAATTTTTTTATAGAAATTTATAATTTAAAAATAAAAATTTTTGCATCATCTTTTACACATTTTTCGAGATACTTAAAATTTAAATTTTAAAATTTAGAGAAATTTTAAATTTTATAGCTTTTTAAATTTGTAACTTTAATTTTTAATAAATTTATAAATTAAATAAATTTTAAAATTTATGTAAATTTTAAAATTTTTAACTTTAATTTTAAAAAAATTAAACGGTATTATTTACTAAAATATAAACTTTAATTTATACAAATATTAATTATTATTTAATTAATATTTTATATTAATTAATTAGATAAAATATTATTATTTTAAAATTATAATTACTCTTATTTTTTCACTATTCTCGCTTATTCCAATAAATTAACTTAATACAATTTCAGCTATTTCTAAAAATAACAGTTTTACAAACCAAACACTATTTTTTTTTTATCCCTGACTATCCCGGAATAGCAAGCTATCCCAAGAAAAAGGAAAATTTATCCCCAAGCTCATAATCCCCGAACCAAACGGTACCTAGGGGACCACTCTCTCTCTCTCTCTCTCTCTCTCTCTCTCTCTCTCTCTCTCTCTCTCTCTCTCTCTCTCTCTCTCTCTCTCTCTATATATATATATATATATATATATATATATATATATATATATATATATATATATATATATATATATATATATAAAGAGATAGAGTCTGGTTACTATACTATTGATAGCATTAAATA
Organism: Tillandsia leiboldiana; assembly: GCA_029204045.2. Classification (NCBI taxonomy): domain Eukaryota; kingdom Viridiplantae; phylum Streptophyta; class Magnoliopsida; order Poales; family Bromeliaceae; genus Tillandsia; species Tillandsia leiboldiana. Next base: position 4,754,204 of record CM055061.1, read on the forward strand.
TTTGGTGCCACCAAATTTTTCGCTGTTAGATCCATCCACCTTAGATTATTTTCATTCCTTATATCACTATTTTTTTCTATTACCCACTAAATTTTAGAGATTTTTATTTGTGAACTATTATGTATAATCCAAAAATTATTAAAATTTATTCAACGATTAAAAATATTATAGTGTCAACACTTTAATATATATATATATAGTAGAGCTTATATACTTTTAAAAGTATAAACTAATTTATGCTCGTAAATTTTTTACCATTGGATTTGTATTGAGATTTGTGCTATTGTAAAGTCAACTAAAGGGAAAGAAAGAAAAAATAAAAAAACACAAATATCAATACAAATCCAATGGTAAAAAATTCACAAGCAGGGATGGACTTGTACTTTTAAAAATATTCAAGTTTTTAGCTCTTCGATTAAAAGATGTGTGGTTAGGATGATAGCGGTTCCTTACGGTTTAGTGGGTGGTTGGTTGAATAGTATAATTCAAAGGGTGGAAATGATCAAAGAGAGAGATCTAATGGTAAAACAATTGGTAGCATCAATTGCTTGGTATTATCGATCGATAGTATTCCAGCCGAACTCTCTCTCTCTCTCTCTCTCTCTCTCTCTCTATCTCTCTCTCTCTCTCTCTCTCTCTCTCTATATATATATATATATATATATATATATATATATATATATATATATATATATATATATATATATATATGAGAAATGCTTCTGTAAATTTTACTATTTAGATTTTAGGTCAACCTAATATAAAAAAAATAATTTTTTATAAATTTTAATTATTAAATTAAGATTTAAATTTTTTAATTTCCTATCAATTTTACACCTAATAGTGAAAATGAAAACCTAACTTGTTATTCACGAGCCAGCTCGTATTCGGCTCGTTAATAAACGAGCTGAATACGAGTCGAATTTTTCTACTCGATATTTAAATGAGTCAGCTCGTGTTCAACTCATTTATTAAACGAGTCGAACACGATCCGATCCCAGCTTGCTAGTATTCAACTCGTTGACACCCTAAATTCCTAAATATAAATAGCACTGATAATTTAGTGCTACTAATAGCATAGTAGCCCTCTCTCTCTCTCTCTCTCTCTCTCTCTCTCTCTCTCTCTCTCTCTCTCTATATATATATATATATATATATATATATATATATATATATATATATATATATATATATATATATATTCTTCATGAAAATAAGAACGCGTATATATGAATGTAAAGTACGTGGGGCACCATGCATTCGACGCCTAAGCAATATATTATGTGTGCTCGATCGAAGAATAATAGTAGAACAATATCCAAAAACTAATTAATTATTAATAAATTATATATATATATATATATATATATATATATATATATATATATATATATATATATATATATATATATATATATATATATATATATACCTGCATGCATGTAAGATTATATTTCTTTATATGCATGCAAAGGAAGAGTTAATTTTTTATTTATTAATTATATAAAGCTGGTTAACATGCATGGTACTTATAATATGTATGTACGGAGTCAAAAATCTAAAAATTAAATTGTTGATTATGGTATTGGATAGATAATTAGTTGTGCAATATACGATAAGTATCATTAACAAGACGTTTTTATTCATAGATTGATGCATAACTCAGAAAGAGATTTGTGAATATTATTTTCTTGAATAATATATATATATATATATATATATATATATATATATATATATATATATATATATATGTATATATATATAGTTTACTACTATCTTTGTAAAAATACTAAACAATTGATACTTATAAATTTTTTACCGTTAGATATATCTCTTTGACTAATTTCACCCATTAGATCATACTATAAAATGCTTTTTTTCTCTCTCTTAAAAAATAATAATAATAAAATGAAACAGGATAACAGATAAGATGCTTTCTTTCTCTCTCTTAAAAAAATAAAATAATATTAATTTTTATAACTTTCAGGAAATGTCGCTAGCAACATAAATAATTTGCCCAATAACTTTTAATTCTTTAAGTAGTGGATGATGGTGAGCTATTTGGGTTTAGTGGGTGGTTGGTGAAATAGCTCACCATCATCCACTACTTAAAAAATTAGAAGTTAGTGGGAATTTATTTATGTTGCTAGCGACATTTCCTAAAAGTTATAAAAATTAATATTATATTATTTTTTTTAAGAGAGAGAAAGAAAGTATTTTATCTGTCATCCTATCTGTTTTATTTTTTTTTTATTTTTTTAAGAAATAAATTTACTGTTAAATTTATCTCTTTGACTAATTTCACCCATTAGATTATATTATTTCACCAACCACCCAATAAAATTTAAGGGGCTCACCATCATTCCAACCGCACATCTTTTTATCTAAAATCTAAAATTCTACAAACACCAATAACTTGATACTTTTATTAAAAAAAAAAAAAAAAAAAAAAAAACTTATATATATATATATATATATATATATATATATATACCAATTTAATTAATTTCGTCGGGATATATAAAATTATAAAATTAGCAATCTCCCTGATGCATGTTGTTACTGTTGATTTGGCACGTTATTATACATATAATAACAGTTGGAAAATATGTACTCCAATATTCCTTGGATGAAATTAAAATGTCGGCAATGATCTGAATAGTTTGATTAATTAGCCTTAATTAAAATTTTTGGAGTTTAATTAACAAAAAAAAATTAAGTGCAGCAACATTAAAGTTTCAGGAGTTACTTTGAATTTATCCTATTATAAATATATAAACGATCTCTTAAAAAAATAATAATAAATTGGTGTATTTGATTCATTGACCAAGAGACAATTAGAACTGGTTGGCACGCAACATGCTCAAATATTGTTCCTTGAGTGTAATCAAGTTCTCCGATATGATTTTTTTTTTTCTTTTTTTGTCTTTTTTTTTAGATGAAGCTCATATGATTGTTCTTGTGATCAAGTCCTCTAATATTGTTCTAAAGATGTGAAGCAAATGTTTACTTTTTATTTTTGGGGATAAGGTGATATTTGGTGAAGGAAATTAATCAGTGATTACATAACAATAATTTTCCAGGCAACATTTTTTACTCAAAAAATATTCAGGGAGAAGGATTTTTCAAGGATTAATTAATCTGGTCGTGGTTCAGTGAAAATTAATTAACGTACGAAAAATTATTTTTAAATTTTTTTTATTAGATTTGCAGAAAAAGAAACTGAGGTGAGAGGGTTACCTCGTTAGTTGTGGGTGAGACTTCTTTTGCCATGTTTCGTTTGCATGGTTACAGGATTGGTTGTAGATTCGGTGTAGCTTATTTAATGTTGGTGGGAAATGCTATTATATATATATAGGGTAAATATAAG
>CM055061.1:4757586-4987241 GCA_029204045.2 Tillandsia leiboldiana
GAGAGAGAGATAGAGAGACTAGAGCTTATATACTTTCAAAAGTATAATCTTAATTATACTTACAATTTTTTTATCATTAGATTTGGATAAAGATTTATGCTTGTTGAGACCAGAATTTGTCGGCACCTGAGGGAGCGACGCGTGGCGCCTTCCATCGGCTAAAGATATCAGCCGGTGACCGAATAGAAATTCGCATCCCGAAAGAGACTGGGTTCGGACACGCGAAGAAGTCTCCCCCACAACTATATATTAGGTTATTACGTTACCGACAGCATCAACATTTTGGTGCTATCAAATTTTTTATTTTTTGAATTAAAAGATGTGTGGTTAGGATAACAGTGGACCTCTTAGGTTTAATGGGTGGATGAAAAATAAAATGATTTAAAATGTGAAAATAATCGAAGGAGTAATTCTAACAGTAGAAAACTTGATAGCACCAAGTGCATGGTATTACCGATAGCATAGTAACAAGACTCATATATATAAAGTAAAGCACAAGCCCAACTATACTTATGAATTTTTTACCATTAGATTTATATTGGGATCCGTGTTATCGTAAAGGCATTTAAGAATAGAGAGAAAGAAAGTGCAATTATACAAATCTAATGGTAAAAAATTTACAAGTATGAATGGATTTGTGCTTTTGAAAGTATATAAGCTCTCTCTCTCTCTCTCTCTCTTTCTATATATATATATATATATATATATATATATATATATATATATAGAGAGAGAGAGAGAGAGAGAGAGTGAGTGAGAGCTTATATATACAGTATAACAAAATTATGTTATAGCGACACTTTTAAATGTTTCCAAAATTTGAAAAAAGTGCCGCTAGCAAAATACCGATACTTGTAATTAGTGTCGCTATATGTGCAATCGCTAGGGTGTATAGCGACACATTATTGTAATGTGTTCCAAAAATGTGTCCCTATAACCTAATTTTGAATATAGATGAAATATAGATATGACACAAAAATATGTCTCTCTAACCTAATTTTGTTGTAATGATATATATATATATATAGAGAGAGAGTATGTGTTCAGCTACTATACTCTTATGAGTATGATTGACTCATACTCATAGGTTGTTTTCGATAATAGAGTTCTCGAATTGGCGATCTATATCGTTAAACATAATTTGGAGCATTTGAAATTTTTAGAAATTAAATTTTATAATTTTTCAACATCATTTCCCTTACGATCAAAAAATCTCAAAACTGATAATTTTTAATGGCCGGTATAACTGTATAAGATACTTGCTAGCTTAACAGTGTAAAAGCGTTAGAATAGATTAAAATTTTGATAGAAAATTATATTCACTATTTAGATAGAGATTTATAACTCCGATTTTAAATTGAAGAATCCGTTTTTCTATTTTTAGGAGGTCGTTCGATTTCGATCGTTTATTTTATGCTCACTTGTAGTATAGTAGTCTTACTATATATATATATATATATATATATATATATATATATATATATATATATATATATATATATATATATATATATATATATAGTCCGGCTACTATACTCTTATGAGTAAAATTTTTTTGTACTCATAAGTTTTCATCCCTTGGATGAAGAAATGTGCGGTTGGGATTATAGTAGTCCCTAGAATTTATACTATTTCCCCAACAACCTAATAAACTCATGGGGGACCACTATCATCCTAACCGCACATTTCTTCATCCAAGGGTAAAAAAGTTATGAGTATAAAAGGGTTTATACTCATAAGAGTATAGTAGCCCTACGTGTGTGTGTGTGTATATATATATATATATATATATATATGGTTAATTGCATACGGCTCCCTGTAAACATATCGAATAGCAGATATATCCCTACAAAGTTCAACTTTTCATATTTATCCATTCAAAAGTCCAACGTTATTCATATATATTCATCCGGTTTATTATCGTTAGTTTACTGTTTATTTTTTAACAGATTATATGTAAAATAACATTTTTGCCCTTTTAAAAATGTCCTTCCAAAAAATGATACAAAAATATCTAGAAGGGTAAAAAGGTAAATTTACCTCACTAACTAATCAAGTTTAAGTATTTAACCTATGGTTAACTAGATTTTTCTAACAGAGATATACGGTAGGGATATATATATGAATAACGTTGGACTTTTGAAGGAATAAATATGAAAAGTTAAACTTTGTAGGGATATATCTGCTATTCGATATGTTTACAAAAAGTCGTATGCAATTAATCCATATATATATATAATTAGGCTAGAATATTATCGATAGCACCAAGTTATTGGTGCTATCAAGTTTTTAGCCTTTGGATTAAAAAATGTGTGGTTAAGATGATAGTGGTCCCCTAGGGTTTACTAGGTGGTTGGTTGAATAGTAAAAATCTTAGGGGACCACTATAATCCCAACCGCATATCTTTTCATCCAACGACAGAAAACTTCATAGCACCAATTGCTTGGTGCTATCGATAGTATTCTAGCCGGACTATATATATATATATATATATATATATATATATATATATATATATATATATATATATATATATATATATATATATATATATATATATATATATATATATATATATATAGTGCTTTGCTGAAATACTATCAGTAGTAAACAGATTTCGTTATCACCCATTTATTTTTAATTATAGAGTTTTCAAAACGACGATTGACATCATTAAATATGATATAGACTATTTAAACTATTTAAAAATTAAATTTTATATTTTTTCGATATAATCTTAGGGGACCACTATAATCCCAACCGCATATCTTTTCATCCAACGACAGAAAACTTGATAGCACCAATTGCTTGGTGCTATCGATAGTATTCTAGCCGGACTATATATATATATATATATATATATATATATATATATATATATATATATATATATATATATATATATATATATATATATATATATATATATATATATATTGCTTTGCTGAAATACTATCAGTAGTAAACAGATTTCGTTATCACCCATTTATTTTTAATTATAGAGTTTTCAAAACGACGATTGGCATCATTAAATATGATATAGACTATTTAAACTATTTAAAAATTAAATTTTATATTTTTTCGATATTCTTTTCTTATTCATCAAGTTGACATAAAAATGAACGACTGAAAATAAATATAGTTTTAAAAGTAATGATAGAAGTCTTGTCATCAAGATTAAGAGTATAAATTATATTTTAAATAGTTTAAAAAAAAATTAAATAAAAATTCAATTGATTTAGATCTCTTACACCGTTACACAATCAAAAGGTTCATATATATAATTAAATTTATAAATTTTACACTTATTGGACCATTAAGTCAATAATGTCAAAAATACTTAAAATTTAATTTCTAGATACTTCATTCCCGTGATCTAAATTATGTTTAACGATTTCAATCATCAATTTGAAAGCTCCATCATTAAAAATAAATAGATGGTAATCAAGCAGATTTGTTACAGATATTATTCAAAAAATTTATGAATTAATTAGTCGTATCTAACGCAATTCGCTGAGAATTAGATCGTTGATAATCAGAACGTTAAATTCGAAACTTTATATTTTTAAAAGAGCAATGCTATATGTACACCCCCAAGGTGTACATCTTACACCCACCCATCTAAGGGTGGGAGGGTCACTTCACAAATTGTGAAGTGACCTCTCACCACACCCCATCTAAGGGTGGGATATGTGATGTACACCCCAAATAGGAGTGTACAAGTAGTATTTTCCTTTTTAAAATTTATATATAGCGAATAATATATTATTAATTTTTTGTAAAAGAAATTGAATTCTGAAGCTATTCGGCTCGAAAGTGTTTTACATCCAAATCGTACTCGACTTTATCGTACTACAAATCACATCATATCACATTCATGCAATCCCTTCTTTCAATCCAATCGTACTCGACTTTATCCAACTTTTGGTATCACCCTTCAGTAGGTCCTGCTTTATCTGTTTGCGGAGAAAATTTTCGTCTCAAAAGGCAAAGTTTTTGCTGTAGATTGATCGCGCGATCCCATCAGCGTTAAGATCAGTTGGTCCCCCATGTGTTAGAAAACTAGTGCCAATTTAAATCCAATCCCGTTTGCTAATAAAATAAAACAGAATTATTTATTTCAAAAATAAATATAAAATATATAATTAGTGTAAAAAAATATTTGGAATTATTTCAGAAATAAGAGATTTTGTGTTTGGTATGAGAATGAGAAATAAAATGAATAAAGAGTTTTAATTGGTATAAATTAACAAACTTTATTATGTAATAATGAAATGAGAGATGGTGCCTCGGTAGACGTAGAAAAATATTTAAAAAAAATATAAGAGGGTGGTTGAGAAGAAACGAGAACAGTAATTCTCATTTATTCTAGTTGTGCCGAAACAAACTATACCAATTGATTCCTGATACGTTTGGAAAAATAAGAGAGATATCCCTTCTATTTTCGGTTTTATACCGAATCCAAACAGACCAAATTTGATAATTAATTATAGAAAATAATTATAACTTTCCAAACTCAATAATTAAAATCATAAGTAATTAAGATTCCTTAATTATATATCTCTTAATTAGTAGCATGGTTTCAATGAACATGAACATTGATCAGGAAAAAGTGTATGCACTTAACCATGCTAATTAAGCCCATATATATATATGAGTAATGCTACATGTACACCCCGAAGGGGTGTACATCCTACACCTCCACTCTTTTAATAGTGTTAATATTTTTTACGGGTCACATCAAGTGACCACTCATCACACCCCCACCCTTAGATGGGTGGGGGTGTGAGATGTACACCCATTACGGGTGTACAAGTAGCATTTTCCTATATATATATATATATATATATATATATATATATATATATATATGGGGCAATTTCCTACATACTCCTAAAAATTTTTCTGTTTTAAGATTTACCCCTCTTAGAAGGCTAATATTAAAACTACCCTTCTTACGTTCCAACTTCTTTCCAAAATACCCCTGAAGTTAAACTCTGTTAGTGTACCGTTTGGAACCGCCGTTATCTGTGTGTAATTACTATTTTGCCCTTTCAAATATACCCTAAATTCTAAACCCCTAAACCCTAAAACCCTAAACCCTAAACCCTAAAACCCTAAACCCTAAACCCTAAAACCCTAAAAAATCCTAAACCCTAAACCCTAAAATCCTAAACCCTAAACCCTAGAACCCTAAAAAACCCTAAACCCTAAACCCTAAACCCTAAAACCCTAAACCCTAAATCCTAAAACCCTAAAAAATCCTAAACCCTAAACCCGGGCAAAATAGGTATATCTGATAGTTTTCAACTCCGATTATTATTTAACTCTAGTTTAACCCTAGTTAACTTAGCAAAGGGAAACGGTAGGGGTATTTTTAATAACGGTGGAACGTATGAAGGGTATATTGGAAAGAAAAAAATAAGAGGGGTAAATCAGATATTTCTTCATATTTCAGGGATACACAGGCAATTATCCTTATATATATATATATATATATATATATATATATATATATATATATATATATATATATATATATATATATATATAGAATTAGGCTAGAATACTATCGATAGCACCAAGTCATTGGTGCTATCAAATTTTTAGTCTTTGGATTAAAAAATGTGTGGTTAAGATGATAGTGGTCCCCTAGAGTTTACTAGGTGGTTGGTTGAATACTAAAAATCTTAGGAGACCACTATAATTCCAACCGCATATCTTTTCATCCAACGGCAGAAAACTTGATAGCACCAATTGCTTGGTGCTATCGATAGTATTCTAGCCGGACTCTATATATATATATATATATATATATATATATATATATATATATATAAAGGTGTCAAATTAAACTCCCAACTAACCATTAAATTAAATCATTCTTATTCTTAAAATAAGTTTATCATCCTCTTCCTCAAGCATGCAATAAAAGTTATTTAAAAATGCTATCTTCAAGTTGTAAATGTTGACCTTTTGCTTACATTAAGAAGCAATATAGAAAAATATGTCCTCCGGCTTTCTCATACCAAATATATACTACAAAAAAACATTTATATATAGAGGGAGTAATCCCAAACAAAAGAAACTAATATATGTTTAGATTTATCAACTGTCCCTAACGCAAGTGACAAAGGACTTGATGTTTGATATCCGAGATCCAAATTTATCTTGAACAAAATCTATATATATATATATATATATAGAGAGAGAGAGAGAGAGAGAGAGAGAAAGAGAGAGAGAGTCGGACTACGATGAGATCAATAGCACAAAATACTTGGTGCTACTAAATTTCTACCATTAAATCTACCATTAGATTATTTTTATCTTTTAGATCATACTATTTTTTCAACCACCCACTAAACCCAAGAAATTCACTATAATTCTAATCACACATTTTCTCATCCAAAAGTAAAAAACTTAATAGCACCAAGGATTTGGTGCTATTAATAGTATAGTAGCTTGATTATATATATATATATATATATATATATATATATATATATATATATATATATATATACTACTATGCTATCGATAGCACCAAGTCATTGGTGCTATCAAGTTTTCAGCTCTTGGATTAAGAGGGTTTAGCGGGTGGTTGGTTGAATAGTATAATACAATGGATGAAAATGATAAAAAAAAATAGATCTAATGATAAAAAAAATTAGTAGCACCAATTGTTTGGTGCTATCGATAGCATTCCAACCAATCTCTTTCTCTCTCTCTCTCTCTCTCTCTATATATATATATATATATAGAGAGAGAGATATATATAGTCAGGCGGCTCTATTTTTAAAAATGAGCAATGCTACATGTACACCCCGAAGGGGTGTACATCATACATCTCCTGTCACGCCCCGAGTTTAAAAATCAGGTCTGAAAATTTTTTTTTTTTGATTAAATCAGAGTTTGCAAAACAGGCGTAACAGACCGCCACACATATAGGAAACTCTCTATTCCGCGAACAGAGACTCCCCTATATATGCACGGCTAGGCTAGTAATCAGCGACAGATATCTCAGTACAACTACGAATCTACTCAACAGGAATAATCAAAATTAAGTTATTACATCATCAGTTTTAAATGTCTAAATCAAGATAAACTGGAATGGAATGCGGAAAGTAAATATCTGCAGGAGTCATCGATATATAATGCTCATGGGGACAGCTCTATCGTAATCGGCTCACTGGATCGTCCCGACATCTCATCACCCGACGGACCTACAACAGTCACCCGAGGGTGTGAGATACACCGGAGTGTATCCCAGTGGGCACGACGAGCCGAGAAATAGCTAATCGTAGCTACTGGGTACTAAAATCTGCGGATAGTAAAGATCTGTAGGAAAAGCTGGAAACATAGATGTCTACTAATAATCAGAAATAAAACTGCAGGTAAGAATGCTGAACAATCAGGGTATCTCAGAAATAACTATCATGAAAACTGTAGGGCATGCATGCTTGAAATCAAAAGTCAACTACCAGGATCATGTATAAGAACTACAAGTGATACAAGCATGTCTACAGATAATAGTGCTGGAAACAACTGAGCAGCAGTACGAGTAAAAGTAATGCGTCAAAGGTAGAAAACCAAGTATCCAATCATGCGCCATATTGGTCTCGCAGGACCTCAGGCAATGCCACTGTTCGGCACCTTTTTCGGCTGACATAACCTTGTCGAGGGCTCACGGGTCTATCATCAGACCACTTTACCGGTAAAGAACAATCTCCACGGGGAGCTACCCCGGCCATGTTCGTGAAGTACAGCAGTGCATGGCAAATCATAATGATCAATCTCACGGTCTAGTGACCGGGTAGTCGGCAACATGCCGAGATCCCAACAGGGAATCATCTGTCTATATCTATCCATCGGAATCAATCAATCATGCATATCGAGTAGTGTCTATCAATCAGGATCAATCAATCATGCATATCGAGTGGTATCTATCAATCAGGATCAATCAATCATGCATATCAATAATATCTCGAATAACATCTCAATGACAGGAATCAACAGGTGTCATCTAATCATGCAAATCTATATATATCAATCAATCAGGATCAGTCAGGAATAATCAGGGATCATGTAGATAATAATCGGCTGACAGGAATCAACAAGTGTCATCAAATCATGTAGATCTATATACTGAAAAAGCTGATGAACAGATATGTATATGGTATGTCTCATGAAGATCAAGGTCTATCAGAAATATAAAAACTGATAAACAGGTACGTAAGATATGTCTCACGTAGATCAAGATCTATCAGGACTAATCATAGGGCATGTCAATACAATCATCAAGGCTAATCTAGATAAAATCAGCAGGTATATATGATGAGTCTAAAAGAATCAATGTCTATCAGGGGATCATGTGATATATATGCAGTCATCATAGGTCGTATCGGTATAATTCGCAGGCTGATCAAAAAAATGGGTGTCCGACTGGACTAAAGCAACCAGAGGACCGAATAGATCAAGCCCGGACCGAAGATAACCCACCTGAGTGTAGGCCGATCCACGAACTCCCGCACAGCTACTGGGAGGCTGGTGCTGAGCAATTGGGCCCTGTATCAGAAGATATCATCAGTAATAGACTCACACAACCCTTTCCCGACGATGCTACACTAACGGTAAGCTTAAACGGGTCAAATCGGCCAATTTATCGATCGATATCTGATTCCTGGTCAACGAGGACCTTCGGAACCCTAACAAGATGGCTAGGTAGTGTGTAAATACTGTCTAAGGGTAGCCAATGGGTTACATTTGCGAATTGGTCCATAAAATAATAATAATCGCATAACATCGTCAAATTAATTGTCCGTTTCAGCTCGTTCTTGCAATCCGGGAGTCCAAAAGCAAATCTGTAAATTTCAGCGCGTTCGTTACGACGAGACGAACGCCGTGCTCACAGAATTGGACTGCCACGGATCCCGAGAATAAAGTTGGCCCATAAACCTTTTTGTGTCCAATTCGCAACTATGCTAGTACACAACCTAGACTTGATCAAATCTAAAGTTAGATGGAGCATCATGTTAAGCATGTACTGTGGACAGCGGGGCTCACCTGAGGGGGGGGGGGCCGGAGGTCGGCCGGAGAGTCGCCGGAGCAAGGTGAAGCAACCACCAAAAATGAGCAAGGCTCGGCTTGGGCAAGTTGGGATCAAACCAGGCTCAGACCTGCAGCGAGGGTGAGCATCATGTTAGGACAGGTTTCAGAAGCTGTTCGGTCCAAGTGGGGTCGAGCCCCGGCGGCCGGAGGCGGCGGCGGCCGGAGATAAGCCCGAAAAGCTTAGCTCGGGTGCAAGATTTGGATCCATGAAACAGAGGTCCTTTTGATCCAAACAAAAATAATGGGACTCTTATAAATGGCATTTAAGGCCTACCTGCACGGGTGGCCGGAGCCCGAAGCGCCGGCGATGGCCGGAGAGGAGAGTTGAACCGAGCTCGGGTGCAGTCCTGTAGGTCAAAAGTCCCGACGTCAAGACCCCCATGCAAGGCTATGAATCATCTTAAAATGAGGTGCTGGACTTACCTGCACCGTTTCCCGGCGTCCGGGGGCGACGGCGAGGCGCGGCGGCCGAGCTCGGGGAAGCTCCAATGGCCTCTAATGGCGGAATCCGGCGCGGCGGTTCCGGGCCGGAGCAAGTTGGACCAGAGGCTTCGTTTCCACGCCACGAAGCTTGGTGCAGCGGTGGCCGGCGTCGGGAGGCCGCGGCGGCGCCGGACGGCCGAGGTCGGCCGAGCTTGAAGAAACCGGGTTCTAGGGCTTCTCCGCGCGGGCCCGATCTTCGTCCGATCACCCTCCGCTCTTGAGGAGATGTTGCAGTCGTTCAGGGGAGAAGATTCAACGGTGATGATCTCCGGTTTGCCGGTCGGATGGCGGTGGCGCTGGGGATCGGTCACGAGAACGATAATCCGGCGGGGTTGCTCCCGCCGGCGATCGGGACGGCGGCTGCAGCGGGGTCTTCACCCGAAGGGTGGCCTCGATGTCAGGAGTGTAGTGGTCGTGCCCAAAACCCCGAGAGACAAAGAAAGTTGCAAGAACTTACCTTGCCGGAGCAATGGAAGGAGAAGGTCGCTCCTGCGGCGGCGCTCGGCGGCGGCGCGGCGCGGGGTCACCTCCACTCGTCTTCTGCTACGTCGATGGTCACTCCAGAGAAGGTTGGGACCCTCTGGAGCTCCTGCGTGGATCTCACCTTCTCCAACCCGAGAGGAGGAGGTATCTTGATCCCCTCTTCTCCGGCGGCTGGGGGGCGGCGGCCGGTGCGGGGAGGTTCCGGGAGGTGAGGCAGAGGGGAGGAGGTTTGTTGCAGGTGCGGCTAGGGCTGAGGGCTCGGGGGATCTAGGGTTTTCTTTCCAAAACCCCACATGTACATATATATATATGCGAGGTCACCTTGCATAATTGCAATAACACCCCTCCACACTTGGTATTTGCAGTACAGTCCTTCACAGTACTTAAGTCTCACACTCAAGTCCCTCCTCATGCAGTGGCACGCTTTACGAGGCAGGTTTCATAGGGATTTGTATGCAAAAAAACTGTATTTTTGCTATATTTCACGCTTTTCGAGGCATTCTGGTCGTCGAAACGAAAAATGGACTGCGCCATGACGTCCGGCTCGACGAGACCTATCAGGTAGCGATCTCTGATTTTCGCGAAACTGCCCGGATAAAATCTCGGTCCATAATAACTGTGTCAAAATACAGTTTTCGCGCTTTTCGAGATTCCAGAGTCGTCAAACAGAATTTTCGACTGCGCCATTGCGTTCAGAACATCGAAAATAGCTAGAATTGACTACTCGAATTACTATATTAGGAGTCCAGATAGTAGATTGGCCAACGTTGGCGCGAAGGGGACTCTAAAATAGGGTTTACTGTTCACTTGTACCCGCGACTTAAGTCGCGGGTCCCGCCGGCTTCAACGCCGATTTCTGGGAGATCCGACCGTCAGATCTGAACAAGTTCAATATGGTTTTCACTCAGTTCGACGAGACGGTCGCACTCGTGGTCTCGGATCTTCGAGATCAGGCTCGGATTGAAAGGTGATATTTCTGGCCCATTAATTGTGCAATTTACACTGCAGAAAAGGGGCATTTTGGCTATTCGTGCATTTCATGATCCCAATTCAACTGGACTTCAATCATTTTCATTTATTTATTTATTTTCAAAATTCAAGTTCTTACATCTCCACCATTTTAATGATGGCGATATTTTTTACGGGTCACATCAAGTGACCCATCATCACACCCCCACCCTTAGATGGGTGGGGGTGTGAGATGTACACCCCTTACGGGTGTACACATAGCATTTTCCTTTAAAAATAGCAATCCTCTTTTTTGGGAAACTCTAAGTGTACACCCATAAGGGGTGTACATCTCACACCCCCACCCATCTAAGGGTGGAGATGTAGGATGTACACCCCTTCGGGGTGTACACATAGCAATCCTCTATTTTTTTTCTTCTTTCTTTCTGTTTGTTTGGGATTACAGATTGTATCATATATTATGAGAAAGTACAATAAAAAGTATATGTTGTGCATATCACAATAAGTTTTATTTTGATATATTTTTTAGAGCAATGCTGCATGTACACCCCAAAGGGGGTGTATATCCTACATCCATTCATCTAAGAATTGAGGGTCACTTCACAAATTGTGAGGTCACTTTACAAATTGTGAAGTGACCCCTCACTACACCCCACCTATTGGATAAATGAGGTGTGGGATGTATACCCCAGATGGGATATACGACTAGCATTTTTCTATTTTTTATTACATGCACCCTTCTGTTAATGGAGAAATATATTTCTATATACTTTTATCTAACTCTATTTTATCTAATAGCTTAATTTCAATAGTTCTTAATATCAAACAAGTCCACAGACAAGAGTATCAATTAGCAGCTATTTTCCTCCTAGAGGCCCCTATTGAAAAAACCACCGAAACAAAATTTTAAATTATTTTACTCTGTATTTTAAAAAATATTATTTTTTTATTAGTTAGTCCGTTTGGATGACCCAACAGTATAAAAACATTACAACATAAAATTATTATTTCGAAATATTTTTAGAGAAAAAAAAAAAAAGAGGTTAGATCAGATAAAAAAAAATTTCTATTTCGCATATCACTTCTCCCTCGCCCTTTTTCGCATTTCGCACCTCTTTAAAAATTTAAAATTTAAAAATTTAAATTTAAATTTAAAACTAAAAAATTGAAAATTTTTAAAATAAAATCTAAATTTAAATTTTAAATTTTGAAATTTAAAATTCTATATTATAAAATTAAAATTTAATATTTCAAAATTAAAAGTTATTATTTTAAAATAATAAAATTTTATGTTAAAAATTTTAAATTTAAAATTAATATTATAAAATTTTAAATTTTAAATTTTATTTTTGATTTTTAAATTTTATATTTTATATTTTTTAATTTTTAATTTTTAATTTTTAATTTTATATTTTATATTTTATATTTAAATTTTAAATTTTAATTTTTAATTTTATATTTGAATTTTTGAATTTTAAATTTGAATTTTTAAATTTGAAAATTGAAATTTAAAATAAAATTTCACATTTAAATTTTAAAATTTAAATTCGATTTCAATTTTAAAAATTTTAAATTTGAAATTTAAATCCTAATTTTAAAATTTTGCAACGTTTAAGTGTTACTTTGTTAGGTGATGTACAAGTAGCATTTTTCCTATTTTAACATGCATATGTTACTCATGACCCAAAAAAGGAGTCTATATGAAGACCAACACGACAAGAGTGCCCAATATATACGACCATGCATGGTAGGTACGTAGGGTCCAAGCAGAGCAGTAGTGAAAGAGCTCATTTAATTCTAAGGGCAATTTATGGAGCATGCATCAAACCTACTGTTGACTTTGTGCCAACCAGAAAAAAGTCTATGTACAATTGAAACTTGGAAAGGTGATAACTAGGAGAGGTTGGAAAGGTGATAACTAGGAGAGGTTTGTTCTCTCTCTCTCTCTCTCTCTCTCTCTCTCTCTCTATATATATATATATATATATATATATATATATATATATATATATATATATATATATATATGGATAGAGATGTGCAACCAATTTAACCAAAAATGACCAAGTGTAACAACAATGGATAAACAAAATCTTATAATTAGGGACTGTTTGATTATAATGTTATTTTTTTAATTACATCAAACCAAACATCCTCTTAATCCTCTTAATTGCATACGAAGCATTCCAAGCTATTTTTCTTCATCTTGTTCGAATGCTTTTGTCGGAAAATAGCACATTCAAAATCAATCATCAAAATAACCTTTTTCTAATTATATTTCTTAACTAATTATTGATAAAATTAATTAGTAGATACCAACTACCTAGTCAGAGAAAAAACATCTAACCTAACTTGATAACATCCTCAATATTAATTGCCCCTTGATGTCACACCAAAGGCCAATACAATGTAGGTTCTCCACCAACCTCCATCCTCTCTCTCTCTCTCTCTCTCTCTCTCTCTCTCTAGATCTCTCTCTCTCTAACTGTACTAAAAAACTTGAAAACGTTGCAAAGGTCTTTTTCCACAAAAGATTTGAAAACGTTGCTAATTAAGGCCTTATCTAGAGACATGGACAGCATAGGATAATTTTTTGTTGAGTTTTGAGCATTGAACCAAAAATATGTACAAAACCAAATTAAATTACTCGAAATTAAAGATGTGGTGATATATATACAGGCTAGGGAAGGGAATATGCATGCTGTGTACGTCCAAACACACTATAGAGCCACTATATATATATATGGCTTAATCTATCAATCTTTTTTAATTCTCTTTTTTTTAAAAAAAAAAATTGTAAAATAAATTAAGTTTTAAACACAATTTAACATCACCACTCAAATATTGAAAATAACACCAGTTTATATGAACAATACAATTATATATATTTGTGAAAACAGACATGCATGCACCTCCATACATATATAGGGTATTATGCATGTGCAAATGAATTAGAGCATACTATATATTGAGTTGATTTTGCATCGTTAATTTGGACAATGTGTACACTGATTATCTCAAATTGCGCTAAACTTTGTTTTTCTAAGTGTTACTATAGACACCCTCTAAGAGGTATTGAAAGATCAATAATATGCAGGCAATCACTCATATAGGTTCCTTGCTCATTGATTCACGTGCGCACCTAAAAACGTTACCAATATATGAAAGAGGTATTTAGGCCCAAGTATTAGCATTATTATTATTATTATTATTATTATTATTATTATTATTATTATTATTATTGTTAAATGTTAAAATATAAAAGTATTGTTCTTTACTAGCTAGCTTAAATTTTTAAAGAATAACGGTTGCTTCATATAATTTAATATGATATCAGATCAGAAAATTCTTAGTTCGAGTTACATAAGTTCCTAGCAATGAGCTTGTCACGTTCCAAGCCCACAGCGGAAGCCTTCGGGCACGTAATAGACCCGCCACGTGTGTGAGGACGCGTCCCACACACGCAAAGCGTCCAAAACTATCCTACAAAAACACTATAATCTACAACTGAACATATATTAGAGCGGAAAAGTAAAACTATACTAGCATTTATCACTGTACAAGAAAGAAAAAAAATAAAATACAAGATCCATCTCTCAAAAGAAATAAATATAAGTAAAGGGCCCTAACCTGGCCAGTCCCCAAGTACAGTGAACAAAAACTAAACTATCAACATAGTGGACTGCCTCTATCAAAAATATGCCGGATAAGGACTGCTATCTACGGCACAACCCTCTTACCTCGATCCGAAACTGGCTCGGATGGCCTTGTAAAGTAGACCACAAGCGGGCGTGAGAACTACAAAACAGTAGTTCCCAGTAGGTACGTGCGGTCGGTGACAATCACGGCCTACCTACTAGGTCTACCAGAGACAAGATAGTAAAATAGCAAAGTAAGCGAGTAACTGAGCATAAACGAAAATACACTACTATACTATAATGCCTCTACAACTAAACCCCAAACATCTCTACCCAAATCCAAACGAAACAGTAAGCCAACACTAGCTGTCCCAACATTACACCGGACCCAATCCTAAACTGACCATCTCAATAGTCCGGTCAAGCCTGCGCCGCCTACAAATAGGCCACTATCCATCTCTGCCTACTGTCCGGGTTGCACTTCAGATGGTGACCCGTCAACAGTAAACGCCACCCTGCCCTCCTAACACCAATCATCTGGCCCCTATGCCGGCAAGTCTCTCGTAAAGCTCGAAGTGGCATGCAAATTATGATCAACAGTGACTCCTCAGATCACCGACGACACCAGATGCGAACCCCAAGGTTAACTTACACGTCCCCAACACGAAAATACCGTACATCTCGAAACCCGTGCCCCTAGCACGCACAACCACGCACACTAGCCCACGGCTCACGAAACCCCAAGATATATACTATATCCACTACGTCAGCATGACGTGGCTCAAATATCACTATCAAAGTACCCCCTATCTCAAACAACTAACAACACAACCGAAGGGTCAACTCATATCAACAATATGGTTTTCCTGACAAGCAGACTAACCGAAACCTGCTATAAAGATAGCATCTACCCCGGAATCCACGCATACAAAAGATCCCTAAAAGTCAACTAGCAATAAAATAATTATAATCCTAAACCACGGGTCCCAAACAGTTTAAGAACAGGTAAAACATGCAATTTCTACAACTAAAGCAATAGTAAAGCAGATAAAATTTCTACATCTAGCATGCATACATAAAAGGTACTCCACCAACCCACATGTAAAGCAACTCCTGGCAAAACTCGGTCGGCGGCAGATTGCACGTCCAACGGTGATCACCACACGCGAACGGCACAATCCGAAAAATTAATTAAACGATATAGAAACTCGACCCTAACAGTTAAAAAGGATACATGGTTCACAATCAAAGACTCTAACGGGCAAAACTTATAACATCTAAAAAATGTACCGAAAAATACAGCAAAACCCAAAAATATAAAAGAAACTTACCCCCAAAGTCGATGGGTCGTCGAAACTTATGCGCACGCATCCGTTTGGCTCCTCCGAACACTCCGCGCATGCTCCACGGCACTCCCGGCGCGCTCGCGGCTCTTCTCTTCCTCTCCCTCGTGTTGCCTTTCTCTCTCTAAAACCCCTCGGTTCGAAGAAAAAAAAAAAAAAAAAAAAAACCGGAGAAAGGAGGTTCCCGGGTTGCTAGGATTCGGGCGCCCGGAAAATCCAGGCTGCTACAGTAGACGCCCCGGGCGCCTGCTTCACACGCAACGGCCAATCCGGGGCCCCCACATGTCCCAACCCACGCACCCGCGCTCGCGCCCATGCCCGCAAGTCACCGCTCGCGTCAGCGACACGACGTGCACGCGTCAGCGACACGACGTGCACGCGTCGCGTGGCATGGCACGCCCAACAGGGCGCCGCCACGTGGCGCCCCCACGCTGCCCAGCGCCAACACCGTGTGCGGTTTCCCGTGCACTCGCCTCGATTGCCACATTGCCTCGATTGTCGTGCCCACACACACACACTACCTCTCTCTCTCACTCCCATAAAAGACTCCCAATAAAGCACCCCGGACTTTCTTTTTTCATCCGATTCGCACAAAAACGGTCCCGGCTAAGTCCAACACTCCCTCAACATGCTAAAAAGATCAATCTGGCTGCGATTTTGCAATTTCTAAAAGTTCAGTATGTACCTCACAGGACTGGACCGGTACCTATGTAACGCCCCACTTCCCAGGAGGTCACCCATCCTAGAACTACTCTAGCTCTAGCACGCTTAACTCTCATAACCTCTTGGATCTTGCTACCATCCAAAATGCTATAGCAAGGTTAAGAGATTTAGTCATATTATATCATTTATATATATGACTAATCCAAATTCCGGGGGTGTCACATTCTTCCCCCCTTTAAGCCCTGACGTCCACGTCAGACTCAAGCACACTCACAAGCACCAGGCGATGTGAGACTCGTCTCGCTAGCCTTAGCCGACCTTGTGGGGAGCTGCACTCCACCCACAACGGTCATTAGCCGGGGAGCCTTGCTCTACCCGCTATATAACCTTGGCTCAGCCGAGACTCATCTTACATTTCCAGCTAGTGAATGTCTCTGATACCAACTGTAACGCCCCACTTCCCAGAGGGTCACCCATTCTAGAACTACTCTAGCTCTAGCACGCTTAACTCTCATAACCTCTTGGATCTTGCTACCATTCAAAATACTATAGCAGGGTTAAGAGATTTAGTCATATTATATCATTTATATATATGACTAATTCAAATTCCGAGGGTGTCACAACCTATCAAAAAGTCTCGAATATAAACGTACAGAAAAGTGTTAAATATTAAAATATAAAAACATTGATCTCTATCATCTTAGATTTTTGAAGAATAACAGTTATTTTATATAATTTAACAATTATTATTATTATTATTATTATTATTATTATTGTTTAATTAATTTTGAGGAATTTGATTGATCCTGCCGACTACCATTGTAAATCCAAAAGTTAAAGAATACAAAAGGACAGATAGGGGGAGGGGGTTTGGTGGCTCAGCTACCACAGGAATATATATCCACTAAATTCCCTATCATTTAAACCTATATCTCAATTCAAAGTTGTAACAACCTATATATATCTTAGTTAGTACAAAATAGTGGGAACTCTTTGACAACCAATCTCCTTTATAGTCTCCGAGGATCTTCCTCTATCTATGTGATGCGACATTTTGAATGAACTTGAATTAAAAAAAAAAAAAAAAAACAGCACAAGAAATGAGACAAATTAACAAGTCCCAGCTTGAAGCTAGGAAGATTTAGTAAATAGGGGGGATATAAATTAACATGCATATATATATATATATATATATATATATATATATATATATGAGGATTTGCTTTAGAGCTTTTCTAGCAAATCTACTTTAATGCACAAAAAGTATCTGTAATTTTGAATCGAGTAGTGTATATACGATTTGTTAAGAATATTATTAATTTATAGATTGTAATATATATTGCACAAGTGATGTGTGTATAAAAAAATTTTAAAAAAAATTATCCATACACTCTATTTCGTAGTGTATAATTTACACTCATTCATTTAATGAATAATTTTTTTTTGCTTGTAATATGATGTGATAAGTAAAAAAAAAAAATTATTTTTTAAATGCATGAATATAAATCTTACATCCAAAAATAAAGTGTATGAATAGTATTTGTCAAAAACTTTAGTCCTATATGAAAAGTTGAAAAAGGCTATACTACTATACAAGATAGAAGAATTGGAGGGAAATATATATTAGAGGCCAGAAACCTAAAACACACATACAGATACATATTATATTTAAAATGGAACTTGGCACAGTTTGAAATTAACAAGTATCCATGGTGACTATTTCGTACTCTATAAGGGGAAGAAAAAAAAAAAAAAAAAAAAAAAAAAAAAAGGGTTCTTGATCCAAAATTCATCATCTTCATAATGCCTTCAAAAGTACTGTTTGCAGCATTCTAGAGGTGAGATCTTAATTAATTAATCTGATATCTACTCCCCCACATTATCTATTGTTGGTAATCCGGCACTCGTCCCGATACCATATTATGTGAATTCGCAACCTGCTTTGTTATCGCAATTCACTTCGATACCGCCTAGAGTTGAAATTCCACAACAAAAACGTCAAATCGAAATTTTATCATAAACCCATCCTCTGGAACCAACACAACCACAAAAAAAAAAAAAAAAAAAAAAAAAAAAAAAAAAAAAAAAAAAAATCAAAACAGAAAATATATGCAGGTAAAATAAGATTCATTAACCAAGAAAAAAATTATACCGACTCATCTTCTGCAATAGAGTAGTTTCAACCCGAGCACTCATCCTAAATCTCTCACCCTTCGCTCGTCTTTTATAAACTTAGAAAACTATGGGCTTCACCCCGAGCTCTCATCCTGAATCTCTCTCACCTTTCTCTTGTCTTCTATAAACTTTGAAGACTATGAGTGTGGCTAAATCCTAACCCCCACTACCTCCATAGGTGTAACCACTACCATTGATGTGGATACCACCGCCAAATAACAGCACCTATACTATATTTATAGCTTACAACAAAAGCTATTCAAATCTTAGTCTAGATAAATTTTTATTTTAATTAATATTTAAATTTTAACAAACTTATCTTTTTAAAATTTAAATATTAATCTTAATCCAATTAGGATTCTAACATATCATTAATCTTTTAAATTCATGAGTTTAACTTAATTTGTGTGTGAATACACTAACATATATATGAACTTCTAACAGCCCCCCCTAACACACACACACACACACACACACACACACACACACACATATATATATATATATATATATATATATATATATATATATATATATATATATATATATATATATATATATATATATATATGTGTGTGTGTGTGTGTGTGTAGTGGCATGTTCCTTAATCTTTATACAATCTGCGTAGCTAAAATGAACTAATCTAAAAAGGATTTTAGGTTTTAAAAGTCGGCTGAATAATTAGACTGAAATATGAAGGACATCCGGAGTCAAGAAGCTTCATCAAAGAGCTTATTTTATGCGCATTAATTTTGCATTTAGCCTGGTTTCAGAAACTGCATCTCGATCTACTGTAAAATTTAAATAACATGGAAAAAAAAAAAGGAAAAAAAAAAAAAATTCCAAAAGTTCAAAGCTGCATATATAATAGCCGGCACCTTCTCGACCTATAGTAAGATGGTTTGGTATAGCGATTTTGTTGGGTCATGCAGGGCGGCCTAATGTGAAGTGAAGTGAAGTTTTACTGGAATTTGAATCGAAGTGCACTTTGGCGGAACCAAACACTCTAATAAAATGGGCCTACCTTGGTCCAAACATACTCTACATGGTTGGCACAAGGTGAATGTGTTCTCAAAGCAAACATATGATATAGTTTTTATGGGGGTTGAGCCTGAACACTTCCAAAAGCAAGAACCCTAATGTGCTTCCACTTTGTTTTTCCACGGAGCTTCATTATAAATACATTATTTGAAGTATATAAGAAGCAAATTTTATAACTTTTTTTTACATAATTTATCTAGTAATTGAGAAGTCTCAAAATCAACGGTCTTTTATAGTATTAAGCAATCCAAATCAGAGAAATTCTTGATTGAAATTTTTTGGCACTATCTAGAGTAAGACTCTGTTTTTGATCTGAAATTTAAGTATTATATTGTCTACTATTATTTTTGAGATTATTCGATCACGAGAAAGGCAGTAGCCAAAAAACATGAACAAATCTAACAGCCTAGACGGTTGATTCAGAAGCCCTACCATTGAAAGCAAAATGGGAGCACGGAAACCTCCACGCTCCGAAAGCACTCAACTCAGCTCAATTTTGGATATATATTGCTCATAGTAGGTGCCAAAATTTTGACAGAGTCATCCTTTGTTGTCTCAAAAGAGAGCCCCAAAGAAAGTAAGTAATGTAATTTACCATTTTCAAGGGTAAAGAAAAGGAGGCTAGTAAAGATGATCAGTATAGAAATATGGTACAACAATGTGTATGAGATTGTCAGTCTCAACATAAATATGAAAATTTTGAATGGCCTTCCATGATGCAACTCAATACGATGGAAAATTGAAAGAAGAGGCCGCGCAATGCCCGCTTGCAAGAATAGAGATAAATGAAAATGTACACTTACTATACACCAAATGCGTACTCGGAAATGATGTAGACTTGTAAATGAAGCAGGGCATCATCTCAGCACACAGATGTAAGGCATCTTCAGAGAGTCTTCTTTTTCGGTGCATATGAGAATTTCCTTAGATCGACAGCTCCAACAGTTGGCCTTCGATAGAGACAAACAATGTTAGCGGAAAGGGGCAATTACTCGCACACGTGTTCGTAGGTTCTCCAACCAATGTTTCAGTCCTTTGAGTGAAAGTTCTCTCTTTTACGGATGCAGTCCATCAGTAAAAAATAATATTGAAACCATGCTATTTTCTGTCATTTTCATTTCATTTGCCTCTGTTTCTACTACCTTTTCGCCTTTCGATGCCCCTTAAACCCACAAATATGGAGATAGAGGTGGTGCAAGGAGTTTTCTATATATTTAAGAAATGGAAGTGAATGCACACAAAGTGAACTGGTGGTGAAACAGGCAAAAAAAAAAAAATGAAAGCCATTAGTGAGCCCCCGAAAAAGTACTACGTATGTGGTAAATAAATTACAGACGAAGAATTCATATCAAAGGATAAAAAAATAACCACGGCTTATTTAGAATCGTCACAAAAGTCAGAGATTCGCATATAAATGCCCCTTATATAGATTATCTGCTAGCTCGCTAAGAAGTTAAGCAGTGTTTACCTTAGAAGGCACGTATTTTGCACATCTTTCAGAGGGGCGCGAAGACCGCTCGCACGAGACCCAGATGAAGTGTATCGGAAGGACGAGATGAGGGAAACAAATTTCTCCATCGATTTCTCTGCTATGCCTTTATAGTTTTTCAGATGAGAAATGTCGCAACCGAATTTCCCTCCAACATTAGTGTCTACAACCTCATTTTCGAAGTCGGCAGTCCCACCACCTGCAGATCAACAAATCTTTAAATATATTTCTTTTGCTCTAAAATAAAAAACGTATTTCAGAGTTATTCAAGGTCCTAGACACATTTTCCCATCATAACAGCAAAGTACAAATGACCCATAATGCTTTGCTCACCAATTGAGTGACGTTGGACAACTGGAACTCTATCCTCAGTAGCATGAAAATTTCATCAGCTTTGAATAGCATCTTTGCGAAAAATGATAACACAATGTAAGGCGACATGTTGCTATCTGCTCTAGAAATTATCCACTCGGAAGAAATTTTAGTGATACTAGAACATTTAAACAATTATTCTATATACCTTTTCGAATGGATGAACATCAGAAATTCGATCATGATGTACACAACAATTATCCTAAACAAGAGGTAACAGTACTTTTTTCTATTAAGTGAATAGGAGAGGTCCTATTGATTTTAACAGTACTTTTTAATCTGCTGATATGACTAAAGAGGCTGTATATTGGGCTTTTCATATTCAAATTTCAAAATATGTTGATATGATACTTTTTCAAGCTTTCCTCGATGAGATTGGTATATATTGATAATTACAAAACTTTGAAGCACAGTATTAATTTTATATTCCTAAATGGATATATTTATTGTGCATTAAACAGCTAAAAGCAAAAAGAGGGAAAAAAAAAAGGAGGGGGGGATTAAAAAATAGATGGTGCATAGCATGATTTTTAAGCTCTTGTACTTCTCTTTATGCTGATAATACTTTGCCCTGGGGTCCTCATTATATTCATACTGTAACGCCCCAACTTCCCAGAAGGTCACCCATCCTAGAACTACTCTAACTCTAACACGCTTAACCTTCTTAAGCTCTTGGGTCTTACTACCACCCAAAATGTTATAGCCGGACTAAAAGATTTAGTCCTATTATATCATTTATGTATAGAACTAATCCAAATTCCGAGGGTGTCACATTCTTCCTCCCTTTAAGCCCTGATGTTTACGTCAGGCTCAAGCACACTCACAATTACCAGGCGATGTGAGACTCGTCTCGCTAGCCTTAGTCGACCTTGTGGGGAGCTACACTCCACCCACAACTGTTATTAGCAAGGGAGTCACACTCTACCCTCTATATAAACCTGGCTCAGTCAAGGCTCATCTTACACTTCCGACTGGTGATTGGCTCTGATACCAAATGTGACGCACCAACTTCTCAGGGGGTCACCCATCCTAGAACTACTATAGCTCTAGCACGCTTAACCTTCTTAACCTCTTGGATCTTACTACCATCCAAAATACTATAGCCGGATTAAAAGACTTAGTCCTATTATATCATTTATGTATAGAACTAATCCAAATTCCGGGGTTGTCATACATACTCTCTTAGAAGCCCTTCCTCCTCTCTAGCTTCTCTTATGACCTACCAAACGTTGCTCATATCTATTACAACTTACAAGAAACTTTTAACTCAACAAAATTATAAGCATATATTAATCCACTTAAGAATGATGCATGATCTAATGCCCTATCTAACTAGTGAGATTATTAAAATTAAAAGGCTCTACAAAATCATAAGACTATGCTAGCTTTAATTCTGTGTGATGCACAGGACAGTAGTGATTCCTCAAGTAATATACAAGTACAGGCTAGTAATTTTTATCTTTGTAGACACATATTATTCTAAATAAAGTTTTAAAGATATGATTTTTTAAATTTATCTCATAAAAGTACATTAAGTAGACTTCCATACAAGAGAGATAAATTGTACTATAAAATTTTAGATAGGTATTTGAAGATCATTTTGACACATCACGCGGCCATATATTTTTTAATATGATTTCATTAAAAATACAAAATTTGAAATATTTAACTAAATTTAGTCATTCAAAAATATATTTAAAGTTGAAGAAAACTGTGACTATTCCATATACATGATAAACATTTGTAGAAAATTAGATAAATCAAACATATAAACAAATAGGATAAAATTGTAGACAATACTAAAGCTAGAATATCATCTCAAAGTACATTCTTTTACTAATAATTTAATAGTACATGATTTTTGAAGAATAATGTGTAAATTCATCTACATAATATCACATACTTAAATAAACATAAAATGAATTTGAAAAAACAGTATTGAATTTTCTAAATATTTGGCTATAATTAAACTCAATGTATATACAGACTTGGATATTTGAATGTAATTTCAAATGATATAAAAAAATTTCTTAATCTAATCTATTTAGATTGTTAAAATTATTATAAAGTGTAAACAGAGTCATAAGATTCTAAATGTTAGTGGTTATAGAATATAAGAATATTTTTTAAATTGAACATAGTTTATAATGGAGATAGCAATTAGATAAATATAAATATTGAGATATGGAACACATGTTGATATCTATTGAAAATTGCACATATTTTAAAGGTTGATGTAGGTTCACAATTTCACTCAAAATCTCCAGTTTTATATATATTATTATGTAGATGGCACAATAGTATTGTATGTCATAGAAAAGAATGGCATTTACTACATCAATATGTTGTCAACTGCGCTTTCACAATGAACAAGAATCTTTCATGTTATAACCATGAAGGCGTGGATGGATAATAACCTAGTATGATTATAGAAATGACAGAAAAGAAAGTCCTTGGTGAAAAAGCATGTTGCATGTCTGCTAGCAAAAAAGAGGTACACACTATGCTATCCTAGTACAAATGAAGATAAACGTAGTATAAAACTAATGCAACAGCTTAGCAAGCAAAATAAATTGTAGAGCCACTAAAAGAATGTGTAACCCGTATAACTATAATAAAAGTATTTCATACCTTCCTCACAAATGGCTGAACTTTTCTGCATACTTGTCAGCTGTCTAGTTTCCTGAGCAGGCAAGGACAGCTTTAGAGGCATTTATAAGCAAGTAAAATTATAAATGAAGTGACATGAAATATTAAACATACAGTATGTATCTTGTGAACATCACCCAGTTTTCTCTTCTTGATGATACTTCTTTGGGGGATATTCCCCATAGGGGCATCTCTCGAGATAGGGAAATCGCCATCGACATAACCGTTCTCTTTATTTGTTAAGGGCTCTTCACTTGGATTTTCCTGATCATTCTCATCTAATAACTTATGCTTGAAGTACGAGCTTCTTACAATGACTTTTCTATCTGCTGATGGCTTATTGCTTTCTTTAGTGTCTGGTGCAGGGCTGCAGCCATTTTCCTTATGCAATGCTAGAAATGGTTTAGACATTTGATGCTCCTGTCCTGCCAAGAAAGAACAAAAATAGAGTATTAATATCGACTTGCACAGATGTCATAAGAAAATAAAGGAAAATAATAATGCGAGGCTGCATTTGGTTTAGAGATAATGAAGGGGTAATTCAAAGTTTTCCCCATTATTCTTCTGAATACCACAATTTTTAAAAGAGTTTCGTAGTTTTGGTCGAAGGCACTACTTTTCCCAACAATTCCAATCTCCTGCTATGTTAGTCTTGTCCCCTACTTTAACCCTATAACCATTAAAGTAATCCCTCATGTCTACAGTTTTTCCTGCAATCATCGTAATAATTCCTTTTTAGGTCAAACAAAAAATAAAATTGACTCTGCTCTTCATTATTCAAGAAGAGTAGGCATCATAACCTAGGGACAAAGGAAGCTCTTCAACATAAATTGCCCCCAAATCAATCTGTGCCTAAAGAGATAAAACTGGAACAACAATAAAAGATGCACTAAACTAAAGCTTACCATCCATTTTCAGTCCCAGTAGATTCCTTCTTTCATTAGAAAACTTAGCTTCCATCTGATAAAGAAAGCAAAAAGAAAAAGAATTCACAAAATTATCTACCCCAGCAAAAAGAATTCACAAAAAGATAAAGAATTGATAAATACAGAAGAATGTTCACATAAAGAGATTTAACATATCTACCCCAGCAAAGTTATCTACTTAACAAATAAATATCCGTGCAAAACCTGAACTCTCTCATATGCCCTTTGAAATCTCAATTTCTTACATATATAAACACTTTTAGTCACAAACATATCTCACTATAGAAATCTTTCTCTAATTGAAAGCCAATTTTCTCCTATGAAGTGCAAAATTTCCCCAACTTAAGATAAGGGCATTTTCATAAGAAAATGTACTTTCGAAGGGCTAAAAGGAAGTTCAGATTTTATAGGGGTAACTACATAAAGAAATATTTCTGCAGGTATATATACACACATAAAATTTCATAGCTAAATAAAGGATCATAGGCATTACTTTCAAATCAATGCTAACAGAATCCTGTGAAGGAAGAGCAATGGCACCATCTCCCGCATTGGGCAAGAAATCCTGTTCTGTGTCCATAGGAGCAGTAACATCATCTTCAGTTGAACCAGGTGAACCAGAGTCTTCATTTCCAGAGCTACACGATGGCAGTTCATCTGTTGCTGATTCCTTAGGCATGATTTTAGGGGCTCTGAATTTCCGCCGTACTTCAAGAGATACTAGGCCTTTGAACGTTAAGGAACTGGGGATTGCTTTAAGTGATGCTGAAAATGGTTTTGAAAATTCATGCACTCGCCCTGCCAAAAAAAGGACAAAACTGATGATTACGATCACCTCACACAGATGTTAATAAGCAAAACAGTAAAAGGAAAAAAAGAAAAAGAAAAAAAAAAAAGGCCGCATTTGTTTCAGGGTATGAGGGGGAAAACTCAATTTAAGAAGGGATAATAATTGTGGCCAAAGCTGACTATTCTAGAATGACCTAGGAACGACAATTCAACCTTCCCCTGAAATAAATGTTGTCAGCCCTTTATCCTCGCTTATCTCTATTACAACCAATATAGGCCCTTATTACTAAGTTATCCCTGTAATCACTACCATTATACCTGCAAGTCGAACCAAACATAAAATTGACTATGTTCGTGGTTAATTAGGATAGTGATTGGGATGACCCAAGGATAAAAGAACTCATTCCACCTAAAGAAACCGGGCATTCCCTATAGCGTAAAATTGAGCTTACCGTCTAAGTTTGGTCCAACGAGATTCCTTCCTTCATAAGAAATTTCAGCTTCCATCTGATTAAAAAAAAAAATGATAAAGAGAAAAAAAGTTATTACCATTCGAAAAGCAATTAACCACTGATATAACGCAAGCATGTTTACTTCAAATAAAGAAATCACTATCATTACTTAACTGTTAAATCCTGTGAAGGAACAGTAACATTATCTTCAGCTGAGACAGGTGAATCAGATTCTTCATTTTCGGAGCTAGGCGAAGACGATTCAATTGTAGTTGATTGCTTAGGCATGATTTTTGGCGCTATGAATTTCCGCCGTGCTTCGGTTGACGCTAGGCCTTTCAAAGTTAAGGAACTTAGAATACATAACTTGTATATATGTGAGGAAATTCTTATATCTCAAATAAACATAAAGTTTTGTTTTACAATGCAATGACAAGCCTATGAAGCTTATTAGTTACCTCTAAATTAGCAATTATAGTTAAACACATGCTTGATGATATTAACAATAAATCCTCAATTGATTTAGATGAAGAAAAGAAATAGCAAATACATTGCGCTGAAAGCTGTTTATGTACATGAGAGTTAAGTATGACTTCCAAAACTGTGGTTGCTAAAATTGCAGGCACAAATATCAACACATGACAATTCACTAATCATGTTAACCTCCTTTGCTAACTTAACTTAGCAACCGCAAAACAAATCCCCGAAGTATAACCTAAATTGCATTAAATTTCTAGGTCCATCCATCCAATGGATACAGAAGTAATTTGTTAACACATTTTTCTGCACAGGCAAACTTAGCCTTTTCCTTCCGCCTGTAATACTGAACTCTCTAGCTGAGCAATTTTGATCAGCAATTGATGCACTTCCCGTTACATTCTCCTGTCAACAAAATATATAGCAGAATCAAGAAATATGAACAAGAAATTTGTCTCTGGGATCTTATAGATGTATAGTATACATATCAATCGGAACAAAGCAAGGCTGATCCAATAAACAACAGCTATCAATCAGAACTCTGAGCTAAGCCAAAATCAAGTGTCATATTCTTTTCTTCTTTATTTAGCTTTTTCTCAGTAGCTTCCGAATTAATAAACAATCATTACGCTAATAATTGAGTGAAAAGAAGCTTTACATGCCTATTGGAAAGAATTGCACTACGACATGAATGTTCTCTCAAGTGAAATTCAAAAGATTAAAATATACCTCAAATGGCATCTTCGAAAATGGATCAAGATAACCTTCAGCTACGCCTTTGACTACATCTTGTGGCAACCATGTAAGATTAGTTAAGGCAAGCTACAATTACATAAGAAAGACTTGGAAGGGCAGATATTAATACCAATAGACGGAAGACTACTAAGCTTTATCTCTTAGGCCCCATATAGAGCCACTTACACAACAAATAGTGCATAAAGAAAGAAAACTTCGAAAATAAGCTAAAACAGGAGGTTTAAGGAACTTGAATAACAGTCTACACATAAGCAAAATAAAGGCACTAAGAAAATGGGCAAAAGGTGATTAGAAATATATTGCAATCAAGGATTTAAATATCAATCGGTACGGGCCGTATCCACCGTGCCGGATCGTGCCAACAAGATACTGGCACGATACAACCCCCAATGCTGATGACACATCTCAAAACCCTTTTTTCTTCAAAATACTAAGTAATTTTTTCAATAAAGTTCAAAATATTTGATAAAAATACATAATAAGCCATTAGAAAATTTTGTTGCTAAAGAAAATAAACATTTTATGCCATTATGTGTCGGTACACATGTACTTTTTGTGACCGGCACTCATCGGCGCGGCCCGGCACGCACCGTGCCGACAAGTTTTCGGCACGACTCCGTGCCAAGGCACTTAAATCCTTGATTGCAATAAATTATATATCAAAAATAAGTTGAGCAGCATATCAAGGATATGGGCCCAGAAAATCCAAATCTTCACCAATGTCGTGAGAAATGTCGGATAGATGCACTATGTCATCTTTTGCAGGATCATAGACTCTTTGATGCTGAAATGCTTGAATTGCTTTCTTGATATTTTCTTCATAAAGAGGTGGGACAGATACACCACCATACCTCAGGTGCTTGATTACCTGAAATAACTAATTTGTCAAACACATGCCATATTTCCATCTTGTTAACTTTCTAAGGCTGGTGATTAACCACTCCATGAAATCGGAGACTTACATGAATAATGATATCTCAAAATGTTCTAAGTACAATAGTAATCTCTTAACCACAGAGGGCATAGCTATACTATATAGTTTTAAGGCAGGAATAGCATATTATATTATTACATCAAACACCGTGTTATCCATCGGGGTAAAGATTGAGCATTCAAGTAGGGGTAAAAGTAGAGAAATACCACCTTTAACAACAATTAATGATATTTTGAATTTTCAATAACAAATATAGAAGCAAGGGTATTTCAGATAGATCATCTTAATTAAGTACAATCTACCTATCTAAAAAGAACCGGGGAAATAGGAGACCAATTACCAAGGAGATGCTTAGACAAATTATGGCAGGACATCTGAAGCAACACTATATGCGTTAGATGCCATACATTAACTAAATGAGTCATAAGTCATAACTAAGCTACTAATCCTACTGGACAAGCTTCATGAACATGAACATGCTGATTCAAACTCCTAAAGATAAATAACAAGTTGTTAGGCTGATTTCTAGTATAAAAGATTTATCTAGGTCACCAAATATGGCACATATATGATGGCTTAGACATAGTCTATGACAGAAACAAAAAAAAAAGAAAAGAAAAAGAAAAAAAATAAACAGAAAGTTATCCATTTAAGAACCTAGGCAATGAAGATCAAAACAAGTTTAAAATAATTTCACCCCAAAAAAATTTCATGATAAAGATTCATAAAAAAGTTTCACAGATGAGACTGATACGAGAAAGTGAATAACCTTTTCCTGGGAATAGTATAAGTATTCCTACTTTTTGCCCTATAGTTTCTGAAAACCTCCATTAGCTTTATTTCTTCCTACTTTTGTACTATTTGGTCACTTAAAAATTCTCTTTGCAGCATCAGTTCAATGATATGATCATTCTTATTATTACTCAAAGTACATGCTAATAAGAACTGTGTTAGGCTAATACAACTTGAAAAAGCAATAGCAGTTACAAAATGTGATACAAAGCAGATCCTATATGTAGAAAGTATCATTTAGCTCTATCGGGGAGGGAACATATATTATGTAAAGCAATGTACAATTGCTTAAGTGAACCAGTGAATGAATCATTAGTTTGCACTTTATGTAATATCTTAATTACTGTAAAGAATGAACATAATACATATACACATCAAGCTTTCCTTACTTTATCATAGCTCTTAAGCTTTTGGATGAGTGCATGAGCTCTTTTTAAGCCCATGCCAGGCAATGACTGTAGGTAATCGCAGCCGCTAAGAATACACATCTCAAGGACCATTTGTTTACTGAATCCAACAAAGTCAAGCTCCTTATTTTGCCCTAACTTTGAACTCCGGAATTCAACTCCCTGCCCAAATTTGTCCATCTTGAAGATAATCTGGGAGAGCTTCAAACTTTAGCATCTCCATATATTGGATAGATAAACCAATAAGAGATAGAGAGAGAGAGAGAGAGAGGGGGGGAGAGAGAGAGAGAGAGGTTTGGCTTTTAAATAACTCACTCTAGAACAGCCAAATGGTATTAAATCAGAGTCCTCGGTAATTACTGCATCAACTAGCTTGTTTATGGACAAGAATGTCATTTGTGCATCAGCCTCATAAGGTGCCACAATATAGTCAACTTTTTCCTGCTTCAATACCTGCATTAGCCCATATATAATATGGTTATGTAAGTCTTTTTGGGAACACAGAAAGAGAGGTTTCACTTAGATGACTGTGAGACCTAAGATTGGCTGTAATAAATTATCTTACATGGATTAATTGAAATGCAATTGAAGGTGTAATATCAACAGCTTTCTGGTAGCACTCAAAGGCAGCAGCTGAATTGCCAGCAGCTTCGTGTTCCATAGCACGCTCAAGATTTTCCTTTCTCACTCTGCATGAGAACTTCTCAACTAATTTCTTTCCCTAATAATAGACATTTCCCGATGTATAAATCGACTAAATTACTTTTCTCGTCTAATTATATGTGAAAATTTTGGGGTATATTTTACTTAAACAGAAAATAGAAAGTAGATAAAATAACATTAACAAGTCATATTCTTCCCCAAAGTAAATATAAGTACTTTTCACATGCTACGAAAAAAATAATGTCTTTCCTTATAGATTAGTTAAAATAGTACCTTGCACGCTTTGTTTCTTGGTCGATCTTGATTGGTAGAAGCCCTCCATCAAATACAAGAATGGGCTTGACACCATAATGACGTAATAAATTTACTCTATGCATGCAGTAGTCGATATGCCTAGAAATTCAAGGAGAAACTAGATATCAAATTGTTTGATACTATTAAAAGTAGGAAAAGATTATGAACTCAAGTGCAACTGGAACTATGTTTATAATGAAAAGCGTGAAAAGATTTACAAAGAAGAGACAAAGCCCTAAACTTGTTGTTTGAATAGCCCTAAAACTTATTGTTTGAATTGCTTTACAAGGGCACAAAATGTTAAAATACTGATATATCACATTATTTAAAAAGTCAAATCATGTTTTCAAGAAATTCTTGGATTATGAAAAACTTAATAGTAGTTATTGCATTCACAGGGAGAAGATTGCATTAATAAAGTAAAGAATAACCTAAATTTGCCTTTCATCTAGAAAGATATTCAATAGTAATTAGCAAATTGATCATTTTAAGAACTTTTAAAACATCAAGGCTAAAGAGAAGGCACCAAGATTTTTTAGTGAGCTGATGAAGTATACAGAACCACGATAAAAACTAACATGTAACTACAAGAAAAAAGGAAAGAAAGTAAGGAAATAGAATGAGATTGACCCATTTCATTTTTTTATTTTCACAGTTACAGAGTCTTTTATTATTCTTCCTTACAGTTGTTTTCAGAAAATGTTGAGAAAAAAGCACATAATGAAATAGATCAAGAGCGCCCACGTCAGATTTCTGCTGTCACAGTTACAAGGTTTCTTGTTTTTCTTCCTTACGGTTAAATTCAGAAAACGTATAAATGAGAGATGGGACTTCCTTGCAACTTTAACCTTTAGAAGGCAAGAAATTTGAAGGTTTTTTTCTTCTTTTTTTTTTCTTTTTTTCTTTCGGATACAGAGCTGTACCCTATTTTGGCAATTTAAGTTACAGTAGTAGGAAACCAAATAGAATTGTTTGTAATAAAAAAAATTAGAACTTGATCGTGGATAAGAATATCGACCCATATCAAGCTATCTTTATCTATACCTAGCTATCTCCTCTTCTTCGTTGAACATGGGTTTGTTCACTTCCCCTTTTTTTTATCCAATCAATAGCAAATAACATCATTAAAGAAACATGATGCTAGAAAACATTTAAAAAGAAAAGAGAATAGAAACTTACCCAGAAATAAATGAAACCCATGAACTGACAAAGGTTGTGAGATAGTGGAGGAACAGTACAGATGACAATGCATGTACTAAATAAACATTGTGTTACTAATCCCATCCTTCAGGGTAAGAATTACCGAAGAACGAGTAATATAGGGGTTGTAATAGACGATTGCAGCAGAGAAAAGATATTAAAATGAGAAATTAGACTTTGATTGAGCATGAGAAGATATATTCTTTATCATATTATCTTCCTCTGACTTAGATACCGTCTCTTCTTCTTTGTCGCATGTGTTTGCCATAAATTCCCTCATTTTGTTTCCTCAAATGGGTTATCCCAAATCATAAACAATGCCATTAAAGAACCACAAAACACCCAAAAAGATTCAAAGATAAAAACCCACCAAGCAAGAAATGAACCCCAAGATTTGGGAAGAGTTGCAAGAAAGTCAAGAAAGAACATTAGAGGTTGCAATGTAATTACCAAACAACCAATGAGCTATCTCCTCTAGAAGAATAATTACAAGAAAGGGAACAAGAAAATGTTCTTCTCTAGACCTAGCTATCTTCTCCTCTTCCTCAACTGGGTTTGTTCCCTCCCCTTGTTTCCTCAAATGGGTATCTCAAATCATAAGCATCAGCATTAAAGAACCATGAAACACCCAATCATAAATCAAAACAAACACTAACCCAGAAAGAAATAAAACCTGTGATTCGACGAGAGTCACAAGAAAATGGAGAAATGAGATTACAGATGACAACAACTATATCAAATAAAATGAAAAATTAGACCTTGATTGAATATCTTCCTCTACACATAGACTCTTTTTCGCATCGGTTTGTTCCCTTCCATTTTTTTCTCATATGTGTACCAAGCATCGCAAACATTGGCCTCAAAAGAACCACAAACCCAGGCAATGGCCATCATACATTGCAAATAAGAACATCAAAGAAACACGAAAAAGCCCTAAAAAGATCAAAACAACACGAGATTTTCCCGACGAGGGTTTGCACGAAATCGGAGAAAGAGCATCACACACGGCAATGATTAAGCACAGGGATAGGATTAGGGTTAGGGTTAGGGAGATGATTACCTGGAGGTGGGGAGGCTCTTGCAGAGGTGGGAGGCGCAGGAGAGTGCGCCCTTGTGGAGCCACGAGTAGGTGTCCACCGCAACCCTCTCCCCCCTCATCTCCTCCACGCGGATCGGCGCCATGATTGACCTCAGCTGAGGAAGAAGCCCCTGGATCCCCATTTCCCTCCCCCCTCCCCCCTCCCCCACCTCTCCCTCTCCTCCTCCTCCTCCTCCTCTCTCTCTCTCTCTCTCTTTCTTTCTCTCTCTAGAGAAGGGGGGGGGGGGGTAGTGAACGAAATGGGCGGGAGACGAAATTGAGGGGGAAATGGGGAGTTGGGGTCACGTGCGGATCACGTGTTCTTCGGGTTTATGTTATTAATAGAGTTGCTGAACCGGGTGTATCACCAAAAAAAAAAAAAAAAACAAAACATATATTTAGGCTTATAAATGTGGAAAAGTTTTCTATAAATATTCAATTTTTTTACTTTTTCTCTCTTAATTTCAAAAATTTATATTTTGTCCCTCAAAATTTTAGGTTGATACATTTAGTCCCTCTCCGTGAGATCTATTTTTTATTATAAAATAAATAAGGATATTTTGATTATTTTATTTTTCTATTAATACTGTAAATTTTTAAAAATATTTCTAAAATTTTAAGAAGGTAAAATATAAATTTTTTAAAGTCGGAAGGATAAAATAAAAATATGAATATTTACAGAGAAATTTTTTTATTTTAGCAATGTATTTTATCATAAACTGTGTTTTAATATTTGCCGAATTTTTTTTCTTAGGTTAAAGCCCGGGCATTTTATTAAAGAGTAAAGTTTAAATACAGCATTATACAGTTTTGAAGAATAAAATAAATGCATTTCTACAAAATAAAGAAAAAATTATAAGTAGGAAAAAATAAAAATAACGATCTCCAAACTTGAACATCAGCTGAGAGATAAATTCATTTTATAAATATTAAAACTCATGATAAACATATCTACATACAAAGAAGAGGATAAATAAAAACAATAAAGATACTCTCATTTCGCAAACTATATCAATATATTTATATTTTTGAATATGCTAAGATTCAGTAAGTAGAATATTCATGAAGTTTGTGATATTTTACAAATTTTAAGAAAAAATAAGTGTTGTGTAACAAAAAAAAAATAAAACAAGAAAGAGACGCCAAACTAGATGATTGTGAACAAATAAAAATATAAAAAATATAAAAGATGACAACAACAATAACAAAAATTCGAGCCTATCGGGCGAATTTTGGTCAAATTTTGACTGGATACTTGTCAAAAATCCGGCAAAAGGCCAGACAAAATGGAGGCAATGGAAAGAGTCAGTTGAGAAAGTTAGAGAAGAAGAGGAATGTTTACTAGACAATAAATTGATATTTACTTATTAATATTTATTTATTTGGTGAATATAACATGCAATACATGAAAGAATTATGTATTGTTATTATTAGTATAATACATAAAAATAAATATTAGATAATAAAAAAATATTAAAAGTGTCGACGAGTCGATCAAGCCGAGACACGAAAATTTTACTTTTTTAAAAAAAATTTAAGTTTTTTGCTATTGACAGCTCTCGAACTGATACAGCAGAACACTGACTTATCCCTTCAAAATACAACGACTCAACTCTCGTCATGTGACTTCACCAACAAGTAGATAAGTACAAAACTCCACAATATATATATATATATATATATATATATATATACCTCTTTCTCCATCAAGTAGCATAGTATTTTACTTATTATACTATTGTGTTTGTGTGTTAGTGAGTAAGAGAGTAGAAAAAGCCTTCTATTTATAAGCTTCATAAGATTAAAAGTTACTTAATATTTAATATAACTTAAAGATTAAATAAAATGAAATATTAAGTAACATAAGTTAGTTCTCTCGTAAGTTCAAACCTCATAAATAATAATGAATAGGTTATGAAAATTTTAAGTGTAAAGAAGTTGTTAGTTCACTAGATACATAGATTAATAAAATAAAATTAACATTTTATTTAATAATAAAATGTTACAAATTTTTTTAAAAAATAGTAATATATTTGATTAATAAAAAATAAATAAACTTTATATTTTTAGGGAAAATGCTAGATGTACACCCCAAATGGGGTGTACATCTTACACCCACCCCATCCTAGGGGTGGGTGAATTTCACTCGTCACATCGAGTGACGAGTGGATGAACACCTACCCTAGAATGGGTGGGTGTAGGATGTACACCCAATTTGGGGGTGTACACCTAGCACTTCTCTATTTTTAGTATATGAAGGTATTTTAAATATTATAAAATAAATTTAATAAATTAGATGTTAATTTTGAAATCTCTAAATTTTAGTGTGTGATGTGTAATAAATGCTACCTGCACGATTATAGATAAGCGTAAATCTTACACCTCAAGTATTTTAGGGTTTAAAAAATTACTTCATTTTTTAGTAAAAAAAATTGATATGAAAAGTAGAGAATAAAAAAAAATTGAGTTTTGTAAATGCAAGATGCCTGTTAATCCTCCTAACTAGAAGATTAAAAAGTTGTGCAATTTAATGTAAAAAAATAGTTGAAGTTCACATAAATCAAAGAAATTGATTCTTCGTAGTAATGAGTTTAATGATTGGTGCATGAGATTTTCAAATTCAAAAATTAATTTTTTCGAATGTTTAACTAAATTTATTTTTAAAAATTAAGCGAGATAGGATGCTATCTTTTATTTTTATAAAAGAAAAAAATAGAAAGTAGAATTATTTTTAGTTCTCCAATATCTCCGCTTTCGCCCTGATGGTAATAAAATTAATTACCAAAAAAAATTAACTAATGTATTTTTTTTTTATTCTTTTATATATTATATATACCACAGTCTACAGTGCTAGTATAAAATTTTTTCCTAAGCAAACAAAAAATTAGAATAAATAAACTTCTAAAATCATTTATTTGTTATCAATTTTACTTAAATTTTAATTCAACTAAAAAAATGTTCTCAACGTAAAAAAGAGCTAAAAACATCCGATCATGCCTTTTGAACAAGATCAAAATAGTTACCTCATTTGGCAGTGTTGTTGTTGTTGTTGTTTTTTTTTTCCCCCAAAATTCTTTAGTTTATAATTCGCCAAGCAGTAGACACCTTACTCAATATTTTTTAAAAAAAAAAATATTTTCCAAATTTTTACTTTTTATTGACAAACAAATAAAAATTAAAAAATTACAACCAATTCATAGTCCACTCTTAAATCTTTCGATACACAAAATTTGATTTAAAAACATAAAAAAACAACACAATATCAAACAAGGGCTTAGTCAATATCAATAATTTATTTTAAGTTGGTTTTTTTTTCTTTTCTGTTAAAAAAAAATGAAAAAACCGCCCGTGCATTTCTGTAAATTTCTTTTTGCAAATTTTCCGGAATCTTTTTACATGCAGAAGCAAAAAATGGCAGGACAGACATGTACGACATCTTAACCACCCAATACAATAAAAATAAAAATCCTACAGTCGCATGCAGAATATTTGCAGAGAAACAAAAGTTATTATGGGACAACACAAAAACACACAATATGATAATCAAATCAGAAGCACTTAACAAAAGCAAGATTAATGTCCAATAGCCTCAGATTGAGAAATGCACAAAGCAGATTCGTGTAAAACCCAACAAAACACCATCAGAAAAATAGCAAGTACTTCTGAAGGTTTAAGTTGAACTCACACATGAAGGGCATACAGCCATTAAGACGCTACTTAAAAGTCGTTATTTCAAACAGTCTTTCAGTGCTCCCCACACTCTGTTATTAGGAAGTCCAATAATAAAGCCAACAGAAGCATAGGAATAACTCACGTAAATAAGATTCAGGACTCAAGCATTCAGCACGGGGCCAGATCCGCGGCGGCACTTGTTCAGCATGTCCAAATAAAACTGGCACTTGCTGATGTCGCTACCAAAGTTGTTAACGCACTGCAGTAATATTAGAAGAAAAAAAAAAAAAAAAAAGGATAAAAATAAAATAAAAATCAGAATAAGCCGAAAACAGTACAAATTAAGAGTAAGAAATCATTCAGGCCTAAGGGTTTCTTTTGGCTTGGTCAGAGCTTCAGCAAAGCACAAGGAACTTCTGCATGTGAAATTCAAATCATAATCATGCTCTGCAGCAGAAGCTCGAGATTCAAACAGCTGCTTCTTTTGGAGGCTAGAAGCTCTCAATTAGATCACTACAAGAACAGTTCAAGACTTTCTCACTTTAACCTACTTTCTAAATTGCCAATCCAATAACCATACAAACCTTAATGGTTGTGATGTTCTAAGCAAAAAAAATCAAAGTACGGGCCCTAGTGCGAGACCTCCGAGTACGGGCCTTAGAAAACACACCTATAATTTTTAATTCGTGCCCCACTTTCGAGTTTTACTTGTTCTGATTGGAGAAGAACTATTTAATAGAACCTGCGGTTTTCATCTGCTGAAAGCAGCTGGAGCTGTTAAAAGGAATTGCAGTTGAATTTAACAAGAAGGTAATAGCTTCTTAAATCAAAAGACGCAAAACTTGGGGATATCATCAAGAAAACAATGTTTATGTTCTATTTTTAAAGGACTTGTAGTTGTTGGGGTCTCTGAACTTCTTCGCCTTCTCAAGCGGTGCAGTTGTAAAATTCATAGAGCACTGCTTCGAAAGCACAAGCATAAACTCGGTGTAGAATGGAACTGTAATCAGTACTACGATATAAAGGAAGGGATTACTCCGTATTTAATTTCCAACAGAAAACATAAAATAAAATATAGTAATAGGTAATGCTTCCATTAAGAATGAAAAGAAAAAACAGAATGAAGAAAAGGACTAGGAATTGAAGAGAAGTGCATACATCTTGAAAGGCCTTTGAGTGGAGGCTGCAAGCATCGGATCCAACAGCATTACCCATTGGGGCAGCTGCAGCAGCAGAAGCTTCTACAGCCTCGTGTTGAATGGTTCGGGGCCCCACAACAGCATCAACGGCCCTGTGTGCCATAGCACTGCCAGTACCAAAAGCCATGCCTGAAGATAGGTATAAATAATAAATCAACACACTTATGTGGCTCTGGAGTGAAGTGAAACGGCAAGTGAAACTAAAATAGAACCTTGAGCAATTGTGGATCCAATTCCTCCGAAAATAGATCCACCACCCTGAGCAGGAGCTGGAGGCGGGGCCTGACGAGCTATATGAACAATTAAACTCAACATTAGCACTGACTACATAGCAAAGATAGAGTTGCAATCAACAAAACTGATTTTAATTGATTCCTTAAACCAAGCTGCATGTTTCAATGGTAGTCTTCAAGACAGAAACAGAAAATACTCTCGCTATATAGTTCTCCCAACATTTAGTATATAATAGTGAGTGAGGCTACAACTTTATTAACGATTGAATGTTTCATCTCAGCCGCTGACCTTTTACTTCAAATGGTGATTCAGGATCTCTTCCACCATTCCTACCACAATTTATTATTCTTTACATCTATATAGTGATGAATGTCTAAGATTGAGCCTTCAACTTTATTTTGTTAGTGGCCCTTCACCTGAGTTCTACTCCTTAGAAACTACCAAAAGATTGAATGGTTGTTAAAGACGAATTAAATATGTAAATCATTTGATTTAGTTGGTGTTCTCAAAGGATCCATACAAACACAAATATGCAATTAATGAAAGGACATGCACAAAGAAATTGTCAGCTAGTACAGAACAGATCAATTTGCTCGAATTTATTGGGAGAACTTCACTGATGATAATTTTAACCATGCTAAAGACATTGAAATTTTGTTCGCTGCAACATGCTTTGATGCCCATCAAACATGAAAATAAACACTACATTAATAATCATAGTATTATGAGAAAACCCATTAGAATTCCAAAATATCAATAAATAGCAACATAGCTAAGAAAAAAGAATTGAGAGAAAATGCCACTTTTGTAAGAAGGACTGTGTTACATTTGAAATATGGCACAACATATCAAGGGGGAAAAAAAAAACATGTATAACTTTTTATACAAATGTTTAGACCCCTCTGTCATTACTCATTACTATAAAGCAAAAGGCACGGATTACCTGGTTGAGGTGGGTTTCTTACTGGAGCAGCCCGTGGAGCAGCACGAGGTGCCGACCTTCCTACAAAGATAATGAAAAGGCAGAAGATCAGTTATATTTTAAAGATTCACATACCTCTTCTTTAACTGCCATATTGATTTTCAGATGCACTTATAAATATTATGGCCACTAAATTTCTTAACATTTACTCAAACAAATACCATTTACTAATACTTAACAAAAATCAAATAAGAAAGATTGACAACCAACCAAAACTTCAGCTCAGTCGCCAAAGCAAAAACTGAGTGAACACTTAAAACAAGTGAAACTGTTTAAGAATTCGAAAAAGATTCAAATATTTTTTCTTCCTCTAAACTATAAATGTACATTCAAGTGTACATCCTGCCGACGGTGCTTATGACCCCAAATCACCTGATACTTATCACTGCCCAGTTAATGAACGAAGGAGTAGGGTTCACTATTTTACACCATGACTGCATAGATCAACAAATGAACCCTTACCCCCGACTTAGCAATTAGCCATATGATAAAACCATTTCCTAATATCAATTTAAGACATATCCATCCAATAATATTTACATAATATTCACATCAACCAAAAATACCTTAAGCTAACACCAATAAATATTACTAAACCCTTACCAATCGCTCTTCCATTTTCATTATGGAAACATCTGAGACATGATGTTAGCCCCAACAGCGAAGAACATCACTATCAGATCACAGACAAATCTCAATTCATAAACCATTATTTGACCAAAGAACGATTAGATCGTTGCATTTACAGCTATAATAGGAGATACAAACCCTACAGATCTACCGATCATTGAAACCCTAGAGAGGGAGAGGCCCATTCCTTGCTGCAAAATGCTTCCCAAACAGATCATAAACAAATATCATTTCATAAGGGGGAAAACAAAAACCCTCATTGACCAAAAAAACAACATCAAAATTGCTCAATATATAGCGATAATAGGAGACTAATCAATCACCCTGGTAACTAATCAATCATCGTTTTATCCCCCTCTCAAAGAAAAAAAAAAACATAAACAACATCAAATTGCTGCATATGTACAAACCCCAGGGACCAATCAATCATCCAAACGCTAGAGAGAGAGAGAGAAAGAGAGGGAGAGAGGTGGAAGCGCTACCTCCGGAGCTTCGGCGAGCCATGGCGGCGGCGTGAAACCCTAGTAGGAGGAAGACGATGAGGATCGGGTGTACGGGTACGAAAATAAATGGGCGAATATAGAAAGAGAAAGAGAGAGGTGAGAGTAGTATTTATAGACGAAGCGTGGGGCGGAGCGGGGGTGAGCGAATTTACTCTTTTGACCTCGTGAGCGGGGAAAATTTACGAAGGATCCGGGCGCATCCGAATATCATGAGCCCTTCGTCTTGGAGAGGGTCGGAAGCCGTGTGATCGTGATCCGACGGTTGGGAAAGCGAGGGTTCACGCGATCCCGATTTTAACTTTGGAACGTACAATTTCAAATTGCACTCAAT
The DNA here is from genome assembly GCA_029204045.2 of Tillandsia leiboldiana. Classification (NCBI taxonomy): domain Eukaryota; kingdom Viridiplantae; phylum Streptophyta; class Magnoliopsida; order Poales; family Bromeliaceae; genus Tillandsia; species Tillandsia leiboldiana. The sequence continues at coordinate 4,798,320 of CM055061.1, forward strand.
TTGTGAGGGGTGTTACAATTTAATTATAGGTTAGCTTCATATACCTCTATGTATCAAATAGCAATAGATCCTTCCAAGTATAAATTTTTATATTTATTTTTTTAAAAAAATTAAATTATTTATATAATAATATGGATTAGAAAAGTATAATTAACTATAGCTTAAATATTTATTTACCTTTTTACCTTCCAAATATTATACTTAATCATAGTAGATAAAAAAATGCTATATGTACAACCATGATTGGGTGTACATATAGCATTTTTTCTCTTTTATTTAATTTACCTATTTTAAATATAATAAAATTTGATTATTTAACTTTTACAATTCAATTTGTATATTTACAATAGGATGAAAATTAATTATTTATATATTAATAATTTTTTTACTTTATAATTTTATTGTTGTATTATTATAATTTACGTATAAAATAACTTACTTTAGTTGCTTTCAATTACATTTTTTAATTATATAAAAATATAACTATACTATTTTTATTTATTATATTATAATTTATTATTTATTAAATTATTTATTATTTATATATAAATTATAATTTTTATACCATTCTACCAAACAAATAACAAAACTGAAAGAACTTTATTTTTATAACTATAAAAACAAACAGCAAGAAAAATTTAATTTTCACATAAACTAAACTTTAATCCATATAGTGCATTTCAACCCAAAATCTACTTTCGATGAAACAAACATGTCCAAAGTGTAGCACTTTATGTTTGTAAATTGCATCACTTTACTATCTAAATTAACAGCAGGTTTTATAGCGAAACGACAGCAAAATTGTAGGTAGCAAAGTGACACTTCGCCAAATAATTTAGTAAATTTTAACCACATATATTAATTACTTTTACAGCAACAATATATTCAAGTAACAACTACTACAATTCATCTAAAGAGCATACAAAACGCACGAAAACACTACACCAAAATTTTGGTTGACGCTACCTAGAGCTAGTAAATATAAACCTAAGGTCATGCAGCAACCAAAGGGAACCCTGCCAAATGAGAGAGTTCAGTTCCAACTTAGAAGAGATCATCATACGCAACTATTTCCCTGCCCTTGAAAGGCAAGTCCGACTCGCTTCGTGCGCTTGGAATAGTCGTGTTTGGATTGAGTTTCTTATTACTCCGTCCGTGCTTGCTCAATGGCGGTTCTGGTCGAAGAAGCTTCGACAGGGAAGGAGAAGCCCCTACTCCGGTTTTCCATTGTTGCAAAGGATCGCTTGCCCGCACCACTAATACCTACATTGGGGGAAAGATACCCAAAATGGCAACTAACAGTGGTCAAATCGATCAGTGAAAAGAAAAAATAAAAAAAGGTTCAAGAGCCATCAAGAAGAATTTTAAAAAAAAGGAAAGGGTGATTACATAAAAGTATATCGTGAAGCTAATGAAAGAAGGTACTCTAGGGAGAATATGAAACTGAAAGCTTGGATACATACCAAGATCCAAAGAGGAAGATGATTATATCATGCCAATTGGGTGAGTTTCTATTTGATAAACTAGCCCCGTATTCAACACTTACAAAGTACAAGCAGCTGTCTCAGTGATTTTCCAATGTCACCCCATAAAACATCTATTCCTCTACTAAGGCATCAAACTGAACACATTTGTTTATCTAATTAGCTAAATATTTTAGAGTATGCTGCATTTGATTTTCCATACTTGTTTGAACTGTTTGGTAAAACTCAATTTGGTGTACATTCTAGCCCCGCTATGAATGTACTCAATTTGGTGTACATTCTAGCCCCGCTATTTGTGTTCATATTACTAACCTCATCGTGTTTAACTCGGAATAATGTGAATTAGTCGGGACAAAGGACTAGCCATAAGAATAGCACAATTCCAAGGGTATCCCATGGAATTGCTGTCCCCTGAGATAAACTTGCTATGGGCATATCTTCCACACCTAAGGCCTATTTGGATGCATGAATGTTTTATTCTGCACATTCCTCCTGCTTAATCAAGGAGCCTGCAATAATCTACATATAAGGAGTACACTTAGATGTCAACAACAATGTGCTATATTTAACCTCTATGTCGTTTTTCAGGAATGAAATAAATCACCCTGTAACTGGAATGCATTATCACAAGATAACTTATTGTGCCATCCGAAATGCATTATCACAAAGATAACTTATTGTGCCATCCAAATAGGCCTTTGATTCCAAGTGGGGATAGCATTTGTGCTATAGTGTCTCATGGATAATGAGATATTTACCACTATCCTCACTTTATTCTCCAACCAAGTATTACCTTAAGATATTTCTCACTATCCTCGACATAAAAATCCTCAAATTAATGTTACCTAAGGCATTGTCTGGTTGGATAATAGAGTGGGGATAATGGTAGATATCCCTACAACTCCCCCAAGTAAAATGATGCCATACGCTATCCCAGCATGGAATTAAATGGGGAAATTATATTCATGACAAGTGTGTATCCCCTGTAATAGCAACTCCATGGGTTACGATAGAATTATACTATTTCCACAACTAAGCCTCTATCCCAACTAATTCCCACTATCCCTTAAACACTACAAGGTTAACACAAAAAAATCCCTCCGAGGGATATTTTTATCTATCTTCAAGATAGAAATCCCGAACTAAACACTACCTAAAAGTTCAGCATCCCTTTGAAACCAATCTGTCAAACAAACAACCCATGTACAAAGATTTACCATTCTATCATACAAATATAGATAGTTGCCGTTAGGAGAAATGTGCAGTTTGTATGTAGAAAAATCCAATTATTGTAGAACAAAGCATCAATCTTCTTTGGCGACCATGGATGAATCTCAATTAATAGATAACAACCAAGACAGCGTTGAAGATGTAGGTATATAACAGATCAATGAATTCTCATTCAGCATAACAAGCTCCCTTATTATAGCAATTTGACTAAAGAGATTATTAAAACTGTTGCTGCATCTAAGGTTCCCTTATAACAGCAAATTGACCCCTTTAAACAATCTTAATCAGCTACTAAGCCTCCACAACAATTAAAATAGGACGAAGAATAGTAGTTTCCACTGCTGCCGTTATACACTGCGCTGTAGCATGATATGCCATGAATGATTGAGTTGCTTCTTATTTCTGTTATTCCTATATTCACTCCTTGCCGTCCGAAAGTCTTCTTATTTAATCCCTACAGTGATGGTACACTCATTTAAGAACTAAAATCAGTAAAGAACAACAAACCCACTTCACCAATTCGCAAGCTCTCCAAATATGAGCATTTCATATGGCTAACCTTTTAGCTCAGATTACGAAAGGACAGCTTGCAGCTTAACTACATTAAAGTTGCTCCTTATCCCAAAAAAAAACCTACATTGTAAGTATGTTGGTATTTGACACCTATTTTGGAAAGGAGCAAATTACGCCACTTCTTACTAGACTCAAGTATAAGTATAAGTATAAGTATAAGTATAAGTATAAGTATAAGCATAAATATTTTCATGAGTATAAGTATCAGCATATATATATATATATATATATATTTATCATGAATGTATACTCGAGCCCAAATTGTAAGCTGCAAACAATAGCTGAATTGCAATGAAACACTAATCAAATCACCACCTTAAGATCATTCAAAACAAGAAAATTAGGCCTTCAAGTTTCATGATCACATGGGTTCAAGTTCCGAATTCAGCTTCTAATATTTTAGCAGAGTGTGGAAGGTGGCTTTTTTCACCAATAATTTCCAAATGGTCAGTCCAAAATTTCACCTTTTCAGAAGATCTAAATTAGCAAGGTAAAAACTAAACCCTAAAACAAATTCATGCCCTAGAGAGGGAGAGAAAAAAAAATAAAATAATACTTTAAAAAACAAAAAGGCCCTTCTAGGGTCATTTGGTGTCTACCAATTCTTTGAAATTAGAGTAACAGAGGTGATCCCTTTACCACTAATTTCGAAGGGACTTCTAAAAAATCTCCCTTATTTCAGAAAAGAGGTAAAGGAAAGAGACCTTCTAGGATCATTTGGTATCTACCAATTCTTTGAAATTAGAGTTACCAGAGGTGATCCTTTACCACCAATTTCGAAGTGGTCTTCTCAAAAAGCACCCCCCAAGTTCACAAGATCTCAATTAGCAGGGGTAGAAACTAAACCCTAAAACAAGGAACGAGCTCAATTGAGGGGGAGGAGAGGGAACGAAACCTTCTTGGATCGGACGGCGACGCCGCGGAACGGGTCGAGGGATGCGGCGACGGCTGCGGCGGAGGCGGCGGCGGAGCGGAAGGTGACGTACCCGGCGCCATCGGCGGCGTCGATGCGGGTGCGGGCGACGGGCCCGTAGATCTCGAGGCGGGACTTGAGCTCCAGCACGGTGCAATCGCCGGGGAGCCCCGTGACCATCACCACCGACGGAGCGGCGGCGGAGGCGACGGTGAAGGAGGAGGCGGCGCCGCCACCCTCCGCCGCCGCGATGGTCGCCGGAGCGAGGGGGAGGGCGCGGCGGAGGCGCTTGGAGAGCGGAAGGGCAGTAGGGTTTGAAGGGTTTGAAAGGGCCCGCTCCCGCTCCCGCTCCCGCTTCCGCCCCGCGTTTCGGGCCATCGTCGCTACCGCTTCTCCCCGCTGGGCGTAGTAGCCTCACAGCTATAAATTGTTTAATGAGTCAGTTATTATATACTTTGTTATTATTAAAAAACACAAAAACATATTTTTATATATTTTTATTTTTATTTTATTTTATTTAATAAATTCTAGATAAATTTCCATAGCTTTTAGTCAGTATTTGGACTAGTTTCTGAAAAATAATTTTTGACTCCGTAGAATGTTTGGTAATCTAATTTATTTTTTAAAATTTAATTTTAATTTTTTATTCTAATTTTAAATTTAAATTTTAAAATTTAAAATTTTAAAATTTAAATTTGATATAAAATTTAAAATTTAAAATTATAGGTTTTAATTTTCAAATTACAAATTATAAAGTTTAAAATTCAAAATTTTAAATTTTAAATTTTAAATTTTAAATTTTAGATTTTAAATTTCAAATTTATATTTTGAGATTTAAATTAAGATTTTATAATTTATAATTTATATTTATATTTTTAATTTTTAAATTTTAAATTTTAAATTTCAAATTTAAATTTTAAAATTTAAGTATAGATTTAAAATTTTAAAATTTTAAAATTAAAAATTATATTTTAAATTAAAATATGAAATTTTAAATTTTTATGCAAATTTAAAATTTAAATTTTAAATTTAAATTATTTTAAAATAAAAGTTAGTAAAAAATTATTATTTACCAACAGTAGAAAAAATTTGTCAAACAGTTTCATGAAATTACTTCAAAAATAATATTTTTTATTTAAACTCAACCAAACACAGTTGCATAACTGGAACCAAAATCAACTATCTAAATTAAAATTAATTTATAAAAATAATTTCTTTTATAATTTAGACATAAGAATTCTAATATTTCCAAACAATGCTAGATATACACCCAAAAATTGGTATACATCTTACATCCCACCCATCGAAGGGTGGGGGTTTCTCTACGAAGTGATGGGTGAAATTCACCCACCCTTAAATGGGTGGGGTGTAAGATGTTGTCACACCCTGAGACCATCAATTTGTATAGTTCAGGCACGCCAACAAACCAGCCGATCGGACATGACCTCTTACTACTCGAAAGAAACGGTAACATCCATCTCCAATCAAAACAATGCGTATGATGAGATACAATATCAGAGTAAAAATCACTACTAACTAAAAACTTTCATTCAATAAACAATAAGTTTAAACTATAAATGAAAGCACGATAAGAATGAACCATCAATAAATTTTATTATATTTTTCATCTCTCAACTTGTAATTAAATAATATTATAAATTTTTACATCTTTTCCTCACAATACATAATTTACTCAAAATATAAAAAGGTAACATCTGCTAGACCCTCTAGGTCTCTATGCTGCTGGGCCATTGCCCCTGTCGTCTGTCTCGATCGCTATATCTGGACCTGAAAAAATTGTCACCCGATGGTGTGAGAACTACTTAAAGTTGTCAGTGGGTTCAACCACCGAGAAAGAATGTTCTACACTGTTTGGTCCAATGAAAGCAATAATAGTAGTATGCTTAAAAAACTAGAAATCTTGATGTTTACATGCTGAAATGCATATAAAATGTCACTACACTACTTGTGTATACCCATCGACCCAATACTACTATGACCAGCCATACCAGGCTACTATCCACTAACCCGGCCACCTTGGACACTCTATTTCCTCTCTGTTCTTTTATATTCTTATGTTTTAATTCAAGTTGCTAAACACTCGAAAATTCTTGCCCAACGAGCCCCAGCCCGGTAGTCATGCTACCACAAGACAAGATTTCTAAGGTTGCCAATAGCACCCGCAAGTGCTATCCCGTCCTACAGGAAACTTGTCATACGGGTCACTGCCCGGGAGAGGGTCACTGCCCTTGCACTCCGACAAGATCTACGTTTTACCCCCGAAGGTACGCCCGTTTTATCTCTTTCTTTTCTTTTCTTTTCACTTTAGCTCTTAGCCTCTTTTATATTTTTATGTACTCTCTTTTTTCTTAAAGCATTTAGCTATTTACTTTCACTTTTACCTTTCTGTTTTCAAAACTCTTGCAAGATATTTTATCTTGGAACCATTCGGAAGTACCTCGCCCGGCGGGTCACTGCCCAAGAAGTCATGCTCCTTAATTGGCGAGTCTCAAATCCGAAAGTTAATTCATATTACCCTTTTCTTTTTCACTTTTAGCCTTTCGAAAGTATCTCGCCCGACGGGTTACTGCTCAAGGAGTCCTGCTCCTCAAATTGACGAGTCTTAAATTCGAAGGCATCATTTGCATTGTCTTTCTGTTCTTTATCCACTTTTAGCTTTCTTTTAAATTTTGTCTCTTTCATTAATTTATCGCCTATCTTAGGTCTCGCCATAAGGATATCTAGAGAGTCTCTTGGACTCTTAATCATTTATCTTTCATTCATTTAACTCAAATTGAAGTTAAAGTGGTTGTCCATTTGTCCAGACACCTTATGACCCACTCTAGAGTTATATTTGTTTAACTCTTTAACTTTGTGGTCACATATCCTTTTCGTTAGAGTTTGACTCTAAGTTAAATACTCTACTATCTGTTTAACTCTAATTACATTTTTCTTTAGCTTAGAGTGTAAGAACTTGAATTTTGAAAATAAATAAATTAACGAAAATGATTGAAGTCCAGTTGAATTGGGATCATGAAACGCACGAATAGCTCAGTGCCCCTTTTCTGCAGTGTAAATTGCACAGAAATAGGGCCAGAAATATCACTTTTTAATCCGAGCCTGATCTCGAAGATCCGAGACCACGAGTGCGACCGTCACGACGAACTGAGTAAAAACCATATTAAACTTGTTCAGATCTGACGGTCGGATCTTCCAGAAATCGGCGTTGAAGCCGGCGGGACCCGCGACTTAAGTCGCAGGTACAATGAACAGTAAACCCTAAAAATTGGATCCCCTAGCACCAACGTTGAGCCAATTCACTGTCCGGAATCCGATCATAGCACTTCAGGTAGTCGTTTCGAACGGTTTCGTCATTCGGGACGCAATGGCGCTGACGGAATTTCCGTTTGGCGACCCTGGAGTCTCGAAAAGCGCGAAAACTGTATTTTGACACAGTTATTATGGACCGAAATTTTATCCGGGCAGTTTCACGAAAATCAGAGATCTCTACCAGATAGGTCTCGTCGAGCCGGACGTCATGGCGCAGTCCATTTTCCGTTTCAACGACCGAATCGCCTCGAAAAGCGTGAAATACGGAGAAAAAGTGGCTTTTTACACATAAAACCCTATATTTTATGTATCGATTTGCGTGCCACTGCTTTGTGAGGGACCTAGATGTGATTAGAAGCTACTGAGATGGACCAAAACCTAAAATGTCATGAGAGGGAGGACTAAACTGCATTGTATATACATTATATATATATATATATATATATATATATATATATATATATATATGTATAGCTAGGGCTAGGGTTTTCTCTAAACCCCGTAGCCCTCTGCCCCTAGCCGCAGCATCCAACGACCCTCTCCTTCTCTACACACTCCTCGCCACCCCGCACCGGCCGCCGCCGCGCCATCGCCGAAAAAGGTTGATCAAGAGGTGGGCTTGATCTCGGGTTGTGTGGTGGAGGAGGCTTGGGAGGATTCAGGGAGGACCAGGCCGGCACCTGTGGCACTCTCTGTGAACCCGCAGCCGAGCCCGAGGGAGCCGGGACCCCAGCTCCGCCGCGCGCCGCCGCAACCTTCCTCCTCTCCTTCCATATCTCCGGCCAAGGTGAGTTCTTGTAACTTTCTTGTGCATTCGGGTTTTTGGGCACGATCAATGTGCTCCTGACATCGAGGCCATCGTCCGGATGCCGACCGAGCCAAGACCGCCGTCCCGATCGCCGGCGGGAGCAACCCCGCCGGATTATCGTTCTCGTGACCAATCTCCAGCGCCACCGCCATCCGACCGGTCAGCGCGAGATCAGAGCCATTGGATCGACTCTCCTCGGTGACTGCAACATCTCCATAAAGTCCCATCACGATCGGATCAGGATCGAGCCCAACCGAGGCTTGCCCTAGAAACCGGTATTTGACATCTTTGCCGATCACAGCCGTCCGGCGCCGCCGCGGCCTCCTGTCGCCGGCCACCGCTGCACCGAGCCTCGCGGTGAGGAGTAGAGGCTTCTGGTCCAACTTGCTCCGGCCCAGAGGCTGCCGGCCGGAAAACACCATTAACGGCCCACGAAGCTTCCCCGAGCTTCGCCGCCGCGCGCCGCCGGCGCCTCCAGACCCCGGAAAACGGTGCAGGTAGGCTCCTATGATCCCCTAGAGTCCTTCCATGCACTTGCATGGCGCCCCTAACGTCGGGCTTTTGCTGTGCAGAGTTGCACCCGAGCCGGGCTATTCTCCCTCTCCGGCGATCCCCGGCGCTCCGGGACTCCGGCCAACCATCAGGTAAGACCTATAGATCCCTCTGATGCTTCCTATAAAATTGTTTTAGGGCTAGAACCCCTCTGTTGCCGGGACTAAAAGGTTGCACCCGAAATCACCTATTCGGGCTTAGCTCCGGCCGCCGCCGCCGCTGGCCGCCGGGCATCGACCCAGCATGGGTCCGAACACTGCTGGGACCTTCAACTGACTGGTGCTCACCTTGGTTCCAGGTCTGGGCCAGAGCTGCTCCAGGAACACCAAACCGAGCCTTGATCCAAACTTGGGTGTTGCTCCGGCCATCTTTCCGGCCGGCCTCCGACGCGCGCATGGTGAGCCCCCAACCCTATATAGTCCTCTAAACATGATGCTTCTGTTAAATGCTTAAAAGATCATGTATATGTTAAGTTTTAGTAAAGTTGTAAATTGGACACTAATTGATCATGGGCCAACTTTGAATTTGGGCCTCGTGCCAGCCCAACCTGGTGAGCACGGGGTCTGTCGCATCAAATGTGACGCGCTGGAACTCACGGCGTCGTCGTTGGACCCCCGGATTCCAAGAACGAGGCAAAACAGTAATTAACTATAGGATATTTATGCAGTTTATGAAACGTTATGGACCAAAATGAGATTTGAACACGATGATGACCCTTAGACAGTAATTATACAACTACTGGGCATTTTATTGGGGTTCCGATGGTCCTCGTTGACCAGGAATCAGATATTGATCGATAAATCGACCGAGTTGACCCGTTTAAGCTTACCGTTAGTGTAGCATCGTCGGGAAAGGGTTATGTGAGTCTATTACTGATGATACCTTCTGATACAGGGCCCAATTGCTCAGCACCAGCCTCCCAGTAGCTGTGCGGGAGTTCGTGGATCTGCCTTCATCCAGGTGGGTTAGCTTCGGCCCGGGCTAGCTTTTTGGCCCTCTGGTTGCTTTAGTCCAGTCGGACCCCTGTTTTTGACTTCCCCGCTGATTATATGACCTATCTTGACATATCATGATGTCACTGTTGACATTGACCTGATTAGACCTGTGATTGAGATTTCTTGTCACGATCAGCTGATTAACATATACATACTCCCTGATTATTGCTGACTGATCCTGATTGATTGAGATATAGATTTGCATGATTAGATGATACCTGTTGATTCCTGTCATTGAGATATTTCTTGATATACGTCGATATGCATGATTGATTGATCCTGATTGATAGACACTACTCGATATGCATGATTGATTGATCCTGATTGATAGACACTACTCGATATACATGATTGATTGATTCCGATGGATAAATATAGACAGATGATCCCCTGTTGGGATTTCGGCGTGTGCCGACTACTCGGTCACTAGACCGTGAGATTGATCATTGTGACTTGCCATGCACTGCTGTACTTCACGAACATTGCCGGGGTCGCTCCCCGTGGCTATTGTTCTTTACCGGTAAAGTGGTCTGGAGGAAGGACCCGTGAGCCCCAGATAGCACATATGGGTGCGGGGTTATGTCAGTGGGATAGGTGCAGAGAGTGGTATGAGCCTGAGGTCCCCGTGACCAATAATGGCATTGGTTGGGTGCTTGATATTCTTGTGATTGATGCATAGATCATATACTCCCATGTTCTAGCATGCTTTTCAGTACCTATTCCTGTTCTGTTATATTGGATTGGTTCTGGTATTTTCCGTACTTGTATATGTACTGTCACTTGATTATGCTTCATGCCAGTTCATTTCATATGCCAGCTTATGATTGATTACTTGCCTAGTTAGCTTATCTATGGATTTTGATTATGAGTGGACGTTTATGTTTTCCAGCATGTATGATCTACAGTTTTATGATTGATTCCAGTATACTTACTTGCAGTTCTTATTCTGATTACTAGTAGACCTCTATGCTTTCCAGCTTTTCCTGTTGACTCTTACTATCCGCAGATTTTAGTACCCAGTAGGTACGATTAGCTGAAGCTCGGCTCGTCGTGCCCACTGAGATGCACTCCGGTGTATCTCACACCCTCGGGTGACTGTTGTAGGTCCGTCGGGTGGTGAGATGTCGGGACGATCCAGTGAGCCGATTACGATAGAACTGTCCACATGAGCGTTATATATCGACGACTTCGGCAGACATTTACTTTCCGCATTTCATTCCAGTTTATCGTGAGTTAGACATTTAAAACTGATGATGTAATAACTTAATTTTGATTATTCCTGCTGAGTAGATTAGATTAGTTACTGATATATCTGTTGATCTCTGATGATGATTTTTAGCCGTGCATGTATAGGGGAGTCTTTGTCCTTGGGATAAAGAGTCTTCTATACGTGTGGCGGTCTGTTGCGCCCAGTTTGCAAACTCTGATTTCAAAAAAAAAAAAAAATTTCAGACCTGATTTTTAAAACTCGGGGCGTGACATAGAGTTTCTTTAACTCTATGTTTTTCTCTCTCCACATAACCTAGAGTACGTTCGACTCTATGTTGAATACTCTATTCTCAACCTTAGGTTATCCCCTAAGTCAATGTCACTCGTTCATCTAGATTTAACTCCTAGGACATCATGCCACTCGTTAAACCCTTAATCTAGGTTTTCTCCTAGTTTTCACATCTATGCAAATTCGATACTGTTTTCTCCTAACTCACATGTCATTTATGCACTTTTCTCTAAGTTCAGTTACATAAATATTTATAGTTATATCCTAACATGATCACTAGCACAAATTAATCTCTAACTTTTACGCATGCAAATATTACCATCATTTTCATAAAATAATATTTATCATTTAAGCATGCAAATACAATCTGTATTTGACAAACCAGAAAAGTCCCTTTTCTCTATGTTCATTTAAACATGCAAATATATCTCTTATATTTGTCAAACTAAAATTTTCACTTTCCTCTGGGTTTGTTTAAACATACAAATATATCACCTAATTTAGGTAAATCAAATATTGCACTTTTCCTCTAAGTCTCTTTACACATGCAAATTTATCATCTATTTACATAAATCAAATATTGCAATTTTCCTCTAAGTCCCTTTACATATGCAAATCTATCATCTATTTAAATAAATCAAATATTGTATTTCTCCTCTACACTAACATGCTACTACGATGCTTCCAAAATCAAAAGCAGAGGAAAAGGGAAGAGATCACCCTTTTTCGGTAGAATCCCCCACCTTCGTTTTGCCCCCAATTGCTCGTAGACACTTGTAATTCGTCTCCTCGTGATTTTCATATCCTCTCGAGTTTGCACGCAAAACGGTGCTCCCAATAATTGTTCTTGTCCTTTCGAATTTGCACGCAAAACAGTACACACCACGAATCTCTTCTCCATTCGAGTTTGCACGCAAAACGGTGCTCATCATCCGAGTCTGCATGCAAAACGGTCACATCTTTCGAGTCTAGTCGCAAAACGATGCACACCCCAAAATGCCCGGCGGTATTTCGCACAGCAAAACCAGCACAGTCAACAACGGTCCCTAACAGGTACAAAGGCATGGGATCAAATCAAAAGCCCAATAGGTAAAACTCAAAACTGTGTCGAAAACACCGCAAAATGACATACGGAACCTACCTTGACATCGACGCGCCGTCCAACGCGCGCATGCGCATCCTTCCGACTTCTTGGAACACCTCGCGCGCACACCACGGGGCCACCGGCGTGCTCGCGGCACCCCGTTTGCTAACCCACGAAATCCCCCTTTCCCTTCTTTGGACCCACGGTTGGAGCAAAAAGGAGAAAAGAAAGGAAATGAGGGATTTTCGGGCTTTTATAGCCCAAAAACCTGCAGATTTGGGCGCCCGAATCCCACTTTCGGGCGCCCGAAACATGCTTCGGGCTGCTACAGTGGACGCCCGCGCGTCCACGTCATCCGCGGCGGCCAATGGGCGGCCGTCACGTGGCGTACCTGCACCCACCCACGTCAACGCGGTGTAGCGACGCGTCGCGTCGAGTTGACCGGCCAACGGGTGCCCGCCACGTGGTGGCTCTGCTGACCTCGCGCCAGTGCCCGCGAGCTTCCCCGCGCGGGCCTGCGCGCCTCGGTCGCTGCGGCCAATGGGGCGCCGCCACGTGGTGCCCCCCACCTGCCCCCTGCGACTTGCGTTGCGTGCCACGTCACGCCCGTTGCGCCTCGCGTCGGGCGCCACGCCTCGGGATCCGTGCCTGTACCTCGAGATTCGTGCATGATACCTCAGGATCCGCACCACCTCGGGATCCGCGCCTGCGTGCTACAGTGATTCGGCGCCGCTACAATAACATTCGGGCGCCCGGAAGTTCGGCCCAAATTCGGATTTCGCCTGTTTTCGCTTGTTTTTCGATCATTTTTGTGATGATCCGGACTCCCGCAGGAACTGTGCAACATTAAACAGTGACTGTAGGGAGCTTATCCGGTGAAGCAGAGCTTGTAGAATCGAAATTGGATATTTAATATAGACTCTGCGCGAAAATCGGAGCAAATGGAATTTTTCGGGAGCTTTCGGCAAAATTTCGGATGGGAATTTGGAAAAATGGACGTCGGATTTGGACTCAGCGCGCGAAAACGATCGAAATGGTATATTCGCTTTATTTTTTCGGCACTTGGTACTGTTCACCGGAACAGTAACCGCCGGCCGGAATTACTGTTCCGGCCGCCGGCGGCGAGCGGCGAGCGGCGGCGGGCGGCGGCGCACGGCGGCGGGCAGCGGCGCAGCGGCGGCACAGCGGCAGAGCGCGGAGGCGCGCGGCCCTGGTGCGCGGTCCATGGGCCTGGCGTGCACCGGGAGCACCGAATACCCCTTTCCACGTGGCGCTTCCCCATTGGTTCGCCGGCTTCTAGAAGCGCGTGGGAGGGTGACACGTGGCACACCTGGATTGGCCGACATCTTCCGGAAGACCCGGCGCGGGGACCGGGCCCGTGCTCCACGTGGACACGTGGCGTCTTCTGAGTGGCCCTTGCACAGGCTGTTTCCTGTTTTGTGGACACGTGGCGCGTTTTGGTTGGCCCGTTTCGGTGTTTCCTGTTCGGATCCGATCCTGTGTGGAGCCTCAGCCCATTATAAATAGGGCCCCCCACCCCCTCTCTTTGCACCTCGGTTTTCGAGCCCTTAGAGAGAGAACCAGAGAAAGTGCCCTCTACGAAATTTCTTCCTCTCTCTCTCTTCTCTCTCTCCTCCAAATCTCAGAATTTTTGGAGTTACAGTTAGTGAGTTATCTGCGACGCGGCGCACTGCGACGGTTTTCTTTTTCGGCCCATTTCCCGTCGCAGTTCCGTCGAAAATTCCCTGTGGGCTAACCAGGAGGAATTTTTGGACGATTTTTGCGACAGCGCGTTCCTAAGAGGTAAGGCTTCGATTTCCGTGTTGATCACTTTGCTCCATTTCGTACTTTTGGCACGTTTCCCGAGGTCTCTTTGACCCCCCTTTTTGCTGTGGAAATTTCTGGACAGTGTCAACTTCTCCGATTTTTATCTTGGCGTAGGAGCATCAGATCGAGGCATTCAAAGAGTCGATTTTGATCTACTCTTCGCGAGGAACGCAACCGTAATTTTTCTGGATTTTTCTGAGCACTATACAGAGGTGAAAAACTCCTCTCTTTTCGTGCTATTTGAAAAACAGCAAAAGCTGTATTTTTATGAATAATATAGTTACACCCTGTGCAATGTGTGTTGCTGTAGGGCACCGTTCTCGGCAGACAGCAGTTCTAGGGGACTGTGGACAGCCAGGAGACTATCTGGGTGTGATTTGAGCTGTTCGAGGTGGGCGGTTGTTGCTTACCTCATTTTTGACAAGCTCACTGGGATTACTGGAACTCCCCTAAAATTTAATTGATGAGAACAATTGGGACAAACTAATATGACAATTGATGAGAACAATTGGGACAAACTAATATGACAATTGATGAGAACAATTGGGACAAACTAATATGACAAATGATGAGAACCATTGGGACTACTAACAGGACTACTAACAGGACTACTAACAGGACAACTAACAGGACAATTGATGAGAACCGCCGGGACGAACTCTCCTAAAATTTAATATAACCCCACCAATTATATGATGACTTATATTGGGACACTGTGATTGGGACAAAGGCTATAATCTCGCATGCAATAACTTTCATAACAATCAATCTTTTTATAAATATTTGACACTTTTCTACAGCTTTTAAATAATGGCATGCTTTCTTGCTCATCTAGTTAGCCACTATTTATTGCTACACTATCATCTTGGGAATTGTACATGTTTCATTGTTGTCCTGTGCATCCAGAGGCTTGTTGCTCAAGTGTGAGCAGGGGTTTGGGATAGTGTAGTCGAGATTGCATTAGATTATGGATTTGTGGGGTATTGCGGTGACCGCGGACAGTAGGCGGTCGACCAGATATTTATCCTTGCATCAGATTAGGGATGAGTCTGGTCTATTTTGCATCAGCTGAGGATCGGGTTATCCTAGTGGATGGTTTTCCCACTTGTTAAGTACTATGGCATCAGATCGGGGTTTTCTTTAGTGGATAGTTTTTCCCACTTTGATCATAGTCATGATCCAGTCCTGCTGTTTTATGGCACTTCTGATACTTATTACTGAGATATTTTACTCGTGTGGGTCGCTCCCCTCGAGTGCCACTCCGGAGTGTGTTACAGACAGACTTTGAGTCCTTGAGACTCCTATCCCCTATCGGTGTTATGCGTTGACCAGCATACCCAATTTGGCAAACACTATTCCCTATCGGTGTCATGCGTTGGCCAGCATACCCGATTTGGCAAACACTATCCCCTATCGGTGTTATGCATTGGCCAGCATACCCGATTTGGCAAGGCACAGCAGGCAGTACCAGTGACACAAGACTGAGTTATTTCAGGCAGGCATGTTTGGTATTGTTGCATACAGTCATTTCATGCTACATGACATTTAGAGGCATACTAGTGGTGGTTTCCCTTTATTCAGCAGTTCTGTTTACAGCTTTACCACTTATTCCTTTCTGGCCTCTAGTAGTCCTAGTGGGTGCGTCAGAGTTGAGGTTTTGCCCACTAGGGGAGGCTACTGGTTTATCTGGTAGTTCTCACCCCCATTGTTCTTTTCTGTTTCTTTCTTCTCCTTTATTTTTGCATGAGTCGTCTGCGGGAGCTGCTAGGCCATCGGCAGCTGATCGAGGTAAGGGGATCGCTGAATAGATAGATCTCCTGGGAGACTGAGAGATGTTAGATAGATGCTGCACCCTTTACTCAGACTGTGGTATTCTTCTTTTATTCTAGGTCTGGCTTCCGCCAGCTGGATGTACTATTTTGGTGAGCTGGGAGATTATTGTACTTATTACAGCTTTATTAGTAGTTCCAGTCTGAGATACTATGTGGTTCTTCCACTTCAGCTCTGTATTATGCTCTTTTATTGTTTATATTATATCGGAGCAGGTTACCAGCGCTTCGTGTACTCGGGAAATCCCATGTGCACGGCGGATCTGTTGGCGAGCCCGGGTTCCGGGGCGTGACAGATTAAGTTGGTATCAGAGCTTAGGGATTGGTCAGTTGGGACTTAGGAAACCCTAGGCTTTTGGTAGACCCTAGGATAATAGGGTACGAGAGACGTGATATTTGCGAAAGTCGTTGATTTATTGTTTGACTCTTCCAGTGAGAGAAGAGGGATCGATATGCCTAATTTCTGGTGAACCGTTATGTTGGCTGCAGACAACATAAAGTCACAGAAATAGGGGAATGTCTTTGACTTTCGCTAGATTGGGTCGTGTGGAATTTTATTTTGCTGATTTGTGGCTTTTGGTGACAGTATGTCACCCCGTCGTCATTTTTCCGTCGGGGATATTTCTACCCCTTCTGAGAAGCCCGAGCAGGCGGTATCTGCTGAGCTGGGAGAACTACGGGCCTTGGTGACCCATTTGGTGGCAAGAAGCTTTCGACAGGACCAACGCCTGGAGCAGTTGCTGGCGCAGAGAGGTGACTTGGCGGTTGACGAAGGGGCCAGGACTTTCGAGCAGCGTCCAGACAAGGAACGCCCCGCCCCAGATAATGATGGACAGGCCAGTTCAGGGAGACCACCACGACCCCTGCGGCCCCAGTCTACGGGCCGTGGGCGTCTTGATCGACGAGGACCTGGTAGATCGCAGAGGCCTCCGCAGCAGCAGTCTCGACAGTCTCGGGCGTCGGTCCGATGCATTTTCTGTAGGGGGCAGCATTCATCAAATACCTGTGGCTTGAGGGAGGGTCGATGCTTCCGATGTGGGCAGCCAGGCCACATCCGACCTACGTGCCCCTTTCGGATTTTAGTAGCACCTTCTTCAGCATTGGCCCCTACCGCATCCCAGCAGAGGTCACAGAGGCCTCAGCGGCATAGGCAGCAGCAACAGCAGGTAAGGCAGCCTCAGTCTATAGTTAGGTGCATTTTCTGCGAAGGTCAGCACACTTCAGGTGCTTGTGACTTGAGGTTCGGCCGCTGTTTCAAGTGCGGACAGCCCGGGCACGTGCGAGTTACGTGTCCTTCGGGGATAACGGTGGCACCTACTTCGGCATCTGTCCCTGCCACTTCCCAGCTACGACCGGGAGCTTCACCGACAGATCTTCAAGGAGATCAAGTTTCATTCCCCCACCCTTCTGGAGAGAGACAGCCGTTGTTGAGCAGTCAAGATGGCTTAGCGCAGGCAAGGGATTCTGCTATGGCTGATCGAGTGGAGGCAGGTATGATTTACTTTCTGGCATAAGGACTCGTACCTCGTTTTTATAGGGGCATCTCTTTTATTTGTAGAGAATGTACATCATTGCATAGGGTTAGGAATAGGACTCTCACCTTGTGCACAGGAGGTGTAGATTCCCGATTGAACTCTGCACATGGAGGAGTGCTGTTAGCCCCGCCCGATTTAGATCGAGTCCTGGATTATGCCAGTAGACCTATTGGACCTGAGTCAACTGAAGGACTTCGATGTGGTCCTCGGGATGGACTGGTTGGCTCGGTATTTTGCGACTATTGATTGTGCCGCAAGGACCGTCACTTTTAGAAAGCCAGACCAGAAAATGTTGGTATATCGGGAATGTCAGAGCGCTTTCTTTGCCTCTATGATTTCGACTTCCCGAGCGAGGCTGATGATCCGTCGAGGATGTGTAGCCTTTTTGGCTAGTGTTGTTGAGGGGCCTACGGCGGCGCCGGAACTCGGGGATATCCCTATTGCCCGCGAGTTCCCGGATGTTTTCCCACCTGAGCTGTCTAGCATGCCGCCAGATAGGGAGATTGAGTTCGTGATTAACGTAGTTCCAGGAACTGCGCCAATCTCTAAGGCTCCATACCGGATGACACCGGCTGAGCTGCGAGAGCTTAAGGCGCAACTCCAGGATTTAATGGATAAGGATTTTATTAGGCCGAGTGTATCACCTTGGGGTGCGCCGGTGCTATTCGTAAAGAAGATGGGTCACTTCGACTATGTGTGGATTATAGAGAATTAAAGTGACCATCAAGAACTAGTACCCTTTGCCGCGCATCGATGATCTCTTTGATCAGCTGCAAGGGTCTTGCGTCTTCTCTAAGATAGATTTGCAGTCCGGTTACCACCAGTTGAAGGTGAAGGCCGTAGATATTCCGAAACGGCATTTTGATCACGGTATGGGCATTATGAATTTACAGTTATGCCTTTTGGGCTAACTAATGCCCCTGCCGCATTCATGGATTTAATGAACCGGATCTTCCGACTATACTTGGATCGATTCGTAGTAGTATTCATTGATGATATCTTGATTTACTCCCGAAGTGATATTGAGCATGAGGAGCACTTAAAGGTTGTGCTGCAACTTCTGCGAGAAAAGAAGTTGTATGCCAAGCTGGCAAAGTGCGAGTTTTGGCTTCGGGAGGTAGTCTTCTTGGGCCATGTGATTTCTGCCGCAGGTGTGGCAGTGGACCCAGCAAAGATTGAGGCGGTTCGGGATTGGCCCCGACCAACGACGGTTTCTGAGGTACGTAGCTTTATGGGTTTAGCTGGGTATTACCGTCGGTTTGTGGAAGGCTTTGCGAAGCTCTCCACACCCCTCACTCGCTTGACGCGTAAGGGAGTGAAGTTTATCGGGAGTGAGGATTGTCAAAAGAGCTTTGAGGAGCTGAAAAATAGATTAATGACCACTCCTATCCTTTCCCTCCCTGTTATGGGGAAAGGATATGTGATCTACAGCAATGCATCACACAGCGGACTTGGTTGTGTGTTGATGCAAGAAGGGAGGGTAATTGCTTACGCATCAAGGCAACTCAAGGATTATGAGAAGAATTACCCTACCCATGACTTGGAGCTTGCTGCTGTAGTGTTTGCACTAAAGCTTTGGCGTCATTATCTATATGGGGAGCATTGTGAAATCTACACCGACCACAAGAGCCTAAAATACCTGTTCACACAGAAGGAGTTGAATTTGAGGCAACGTAGGTGGTTAGAGCTATTAAAGGATTATGATATTCTCTACCACCCAGGCAAGGCTAATGTGGTCGCTGATGCCTTGAGTAGGAGGGCGGTGCAAAGTTTGTCTATGTTGATCACAGACCAGGCACCGCTATTAGAGGAAATGAGACGACTCGAGATAGAGGTTGTGTCCCCTGGGGTCACTGCTAGACTGACATCTTTAGTCTTGCAGCCCACTCTGCTGGACAGGATCAAAGAGAAACAGAGTGAGGACCCCCACTTGGCCAGGATTAGAGATCATATTCCGAGTGATCAGTCAGGGGACTTTACGGTAGATGCCTCGAGAGTACTGAGGTACAGGAACCGAGCATGTGTGCCAATACATGTGGAGATTAGAGAACAGATATTGCGAGAGGCCCATTATACACCTTATACCCTACATCCTGGTGGGACTAAGATGTATAAGGACCTCAAGGCACACTTCTGGTGGAAAGGCATGAAAAGGGATATTGGGAGATTTGTGGCCCAGTGTTTAACTTGTCAGCAAGTGAAAGCTGAGCATCTAGTGCCAGCTGGCAAGTTACAAAGTCTCCCAATCCCCGAGTGGAAATGGGACCACATTACAATGGACTTTGTGGTCGGACTACCGAGGGCCCAGGGAGGAGCAGACGCTATCTGGGTAGTTGTAGATAGACTTACCAAGTCGGCGCACTTTCTGCCCATGCAGACTACGTGGCCACTTGAGCGACTAGCCCAGTTATATCTAGACAATATTGTGAGATTACTTGGAATACCCGCCTCCATTGTTTCAGATAGAGACCCGAGGTTTGTTTCGCATTTCTGAAGGAGTTTGCAAACAGCCTTGGGGACTGAACTTAGGTTCAGTACTGCTTTTCATCCGCAGACGGATGGACAGTCAGAACGGACGATACAAATCCTGGAGGACATGCTGAGGGCTTGTGTCTTGGATTTCGGCGGAGGGTGGATTCGGCATTTATCTTTGGCTGAATTCGCGTACAACAATAGCTTTCAAGCGAGCATTCAGATGGCTCCGTTTGAAGTATTGTATGGACGCAAGTGTCGATCACCACTTTATTGGAGGGACGTAGACGAGAGACGGACCTTGGGACCAGATGTCTTGATAGAGGCAGAAGAGAAGGTCCGGGTGATTCGAAAGCATCTTCAGACCGCCCAAAACCGACAGAGGAGCTATGCCGACGTTCGGCGACGAGACTTAGAATTTCAGGTTGGAGATCATGTATCCCTGAAAGTCTCGCCGTCCAAAGGAATCAGGAGGTTCGGCATTCGTGGGAAACTTAGCCCCCGATATATTGGACCCTTTGAGGTATTGGGGCGTATCGGGCCAGTTGCCTACCGACTCGCACTTCCTCCAAGGCTTGCTGGTGTCCATGATGTATTTCATGTTTCTACTTTGAGGAAGTATATCTTCGACCCATCGCACGTCATCGACTTCACACCGCTTGAGATCAGCGAGGATTTGAGGTATGAAGAACGCCCACTGCGAGTTCTGGATCGAGAGGTGAAAGAATTACGCAGTCGGGCCATTCCCTATGTGAAGATCCAATGGAGCAATCATGACGAGCGCGAGGCTACATGGGAGCTCGAGTCGGAGATGAGGGATGCTCACCCCTACTTATTCGAGACATCGGACTGAGGATTATTGTTTAGTCTCGTTTCGAGGACGAAACTCTTTTTAGTGGGGGAGGATGTGATGATCCGGACTCCCGCAGGAACTGTGCAACATTAAACAGTGACTGTAGGGAGCTTATCCGGTGAAGCAGAGCTTGTAGAATCGAAATTGGATATTTAATATAGACTCTGCGCGAAAATCGGAGCAAATGGAATTTTCCGGGAGCTTTCGGCAAAATTTCGGATGGGAATTTGGCAAAATGGACGTCGGATTTGGACTCAGCGCGCGAAAACGATCGAAATGGTATATTCGCTTTATTTTTTCGGCACTTGGTACTGTTCACCGGAACAGTAACCGCCGGCCGGAATTACTGTTCCGGCCGCCGGCGGCGAGCGGCGAGCGGCGGCGGGCGGCGGCGCACGGCGGCGGGCAGCGGCGCAGCGGCGGCACAGCGGCAGAGCGCGGAGGCGCGCGGCCCTGGTGCGCGGTCCATGGGCCTGGCGTGCACCGGGAGCACCGAATACCCCCTTTCCACGTGGCGCTTCCCCATTGGTTCGCCGGCTTCTAGAAGCGCGTGGGAGGGTGACACGTGGCACACCCGGATTGGCCGACATCTTCCGGAAGACCCGGCGCGGGGACCGGGCCCGTGCTCCACGTGGACACGTGGCGTCTTCTGAGTGGCCCTTGCACAGGCTGTTCCCTGTTTTGTGGACACGTGGCGCGTTTTGGTTGGCCCGTTTCGGTGTTTCCTGTTCGGATCCGATCCTGTGTGGAGCCTCAGCCCATTATAAATAGGGCCCCCCACCCCCTCTCTTTGCACCTCGGTTTTCGAGCCCTTAGAGAGAGAACCAGAGAAAGTGCCCTCTACGAAATTTCTTCCTCTCTCTCTCTTCTCTCTCTCCTCCAAATCTCAGAATTTTTGGAGTTACAGTTAGTGAGTTATCTGCGACGCGGCGCACTGCGACGGTTTTCTTTTTCGGCCCATTTCCCGTCGCAGTTCCGTCGAAAATTCCCTGTGGGCTAACCAGGAGGAATTTTTGGACGATTTTTGCGACAGCGCGTTCCTAAGAGGTAAGGCTTCGATTTCCGTGTTGATCACTTTGCTCCATTTCGTACTTTTGGCACGTTTCCCGAGGTCTCTTTGACCCCCCTTTTTGCTGTGGAAATTTCTGGACAGTGTCAACTTCTCCGATTTTTATCTTGGCGTAGGAGCATCAGATCGAGGCGTTCAAAGAGTCGATTTTGATCTACTCTTCGCGAGGAACGCAACCGTAATTTTTCTGGATTTTTCTGAGCACTATACAGAGGTGAAAAACTCCTCTCTTTTCGTGCTATTTGAAAAACAGCAAAAGCTGTATTTTTATGAATAATATAGTTACACCCTGTGCAATGTGTGTTGCTGTAGGGCACCGTTCTCGGCAGACAGCAGTTCTAGGGGACTGTGGACAGCCAGGAGACTATCTGGGTGTGATTTGAGCTGTTCGAGGTGGGCGGTTGTTGCTTACCTCATTTTTGACAAGCTCACTGGGATTACTGGAACTCCCCTAAAATTTAATTGATGAGAACAATTGGGACAAACTAATATGACAATTGATAAGAACAATTGGGACAAACTAATATGACAATTGATGAGAACAATTGGGACAAACTAAATTGATGAGAACTATTGGGACTACTAACAGGACTACTAACAGGACTACTACAGGACTACTAACAGGACAATTGATGAGAACCGCTGGGACGAACTCTCCTAAAAATTAATATAACCCCACAGATGATATGATGACTTATATTGGGACACTGTGATTGAGACAAAGGCTATAATCTCGCATGCAAATGACTTTTATTCAGTAAATCAATCTTTTTAAATCTTTGACACTATTTTACAACTTTTAAAATAAAGACAGTTGCATGCATGCCCGGACATCAGGTAGGGCCACTATTTATTGCTACACTATCATATTAAGACTTGACATGTTTTATTACTCTCTTTTGCTTCAGTTGCTTGTCGCTCGAGTATGAGCAGGGGTTTGGAATAGTATAGCCAAGGTTATGTTAGATTATAAACTTGTGGGGTATTGCGGTGACCGCGGACAGTAGGCGGTCGACCAGATATTTATCCTTGCATCAGATTAGGGATGAGTCTGGTCTATTTTGCATCAGCTGAGGATCGGGTTATCCTAGTGGATGGTTTTCCCACTTGTTAAGTACTATGGCATCAGACCGGGGTTTTCTTTAGTGGATAGTTTTTCCCACTTTGATCATAGTCATGATCCAGTCCTGCTGTTTTATGGCACTTCTGATACTTATTACTGAGATATTTTACTCGTGTGGGTCGCTCCCCTCGAGTGCCACTCCGGAGTGTGTTACAGACAGACTTTGAGTCCTTGAGACTCCTATCCCCTATCGGTGTTATGCGTTGACCAGCATACCCAATTTGGCAAACACTATTCCCTATCGGTGTCATGCGTTGGCCAGCATACCCGATTTGGCAAACACTATCCCCTATCGGTGTTATGCATTGGCCAGCATACCCGATTTGGCAAGGCACAGCAGGCAGTACCAGTGACACAAGACTGAGTTATTTCAGGCAGGCATGTTTGGTATTGTTGCATACAGTCATTTCATGCTACATGACATTTAGAGGCATACTAGTGGTGGTTTCCCTTTATTCAGCAGTTCTGTTTACAGCTTTACCACTTATTCCTTTCTGGCCTCTAGTAGTCCTAGTGGGTGCGTCAGAGTTGAGGTTTTTGCCCACTAGGGGAGGCTACTGGTTTATCTGGTAGTTCTCACCCCCATTGTTCTTTTCTGTTTCTTTCTTCTCCTTTATTTTTGCAGAGTCGTCTGCGGGAGCTGCTAGGCCATCGGCAGCTGATCGAGGTAAGGGGATCGCTGAATAGATAGATCTCCTGGGAGACTGAGAGATGTTAGATAGATGCTGCACCCTTTACTCAGACTGTGGTATTCTTCTTTTATTCTAGGTCTGGCTTTCGCCAGCTGGATGTACTATTTTGGTGAGCTGGGAGATTATTGTACTTATTACAGCTTTATTAGTAGTTCCAGTCTGAGATACTATGTGGTTCTTCCACTTCAGCTCTGTATTATGCTCTTTTATTGTTTATATTATATCGGAGCAGGTTACCAGCGCTTCGTGTACTCGGGAAATCCCATGTGCACGGCGGATCTGTTGGCGAGCCCGGGTTCCGGGGCGTGACAGATTAAGTTGGTATCAGAGCTTAGGGATTGGTCAGTTGGGACTTAGGAAACCCTAGGCTTTTGGTAGACCCTAGGATAATAGGGTACGAGAGACGTGATATTTGCGAAAGTCGTTGATTTATTGTTTGACTCTTCCAGTGAGAGAAGAGGGATCGATATGCCTAATTTCTGGTGAACCGTTATGTTGGCTGCAGACAACATAAAGTCACAGAAATAGGGGAATGTCTTTGACTTTCGCTAGATTGGGTCGTGTGGAATTTTATTTTGCTGATTTGTGGCTTTTGGTGACAGTATGTCACCCCGTCGTCATTTTTCCGTCGGGGATATTTCTACCCCTTCTGAGAAGCCCGAGCAGGCGGTATCTGCTGAGCTGGGAGAACTACGGGCCTTGGTGACCCATTTGGTGGCAAGAAGCTTTCGACAGGACCAACGCCTGGAGCAGTTGCTGGCGCAGAGAGGTGACTTGGCGGTTGACGAAGGGGCCAGGACTTTCGAGCAGCGTCCAGACAAGGAACGCCCCGCCCCAGATAATGATGGACAGGCCAGTTCAGGGAGACCACCACGACCCCTGCGGCCCCAGTCTACGGGCCGTGGGCGTCTTGATCGACGAGGACCTGGTAGATCGCAGAGGCCTCCGCAGCAGCAGTCTCGACAGTCTCGGGCGTCGGTCCGATGCATTTTCTGTAGGGGGCAGCATTCATCAAATACCTGTGGCTTGAGGGAGGGTCGATGCTTCCGATGTGGGCAGCCAGGCCACATCCGACCTACGTGCCCCTTTCGGATTTTAGTAGCACCTTCTTCAGCATTGGCCCCTACCGCATCCCAGCAGAGGTCACAGAGGCCTCAGCGGCATAGGCAGCAGCAACAGCAGGTAAGGCAGCCTCAGTCTATAGTTAGGTGCATTTTCTGCGAAGGTCAGCACACTTCAGGTGCTTGTGACTTGAGGTTCGGCCGCTGTTTCAAGTGCGGACAGCCCGGGCACGTGCGAGTTACGTGTCCTTCGGGGATAACGGTGGCACCTACTTCGGCATCAGTCCCTGCCACTTCCCAGCTACGACCGGGAGCTTCACCGACAGATCTTCAAGGAGATCAAGTTTCATTCCCCCACCCTTCTGGAGAGAGACAACCGTTGTTGAGCAGTCAAGATGGCTTAGCGCAGGCAAGGGATTCTGCTATGGCTGATCGAGTGGAGGCAGGTATGATTTACTTTCTGGCATAAGGACTCGTACCTCGTTTTTATAGGGGCATCTCTTTTATTTGTAGAGAATGTACATCATTGCATAGGGTTAGGAATAGGACTCTCACCTTGTGCACAGGAGGTGTAGATTCCCGATTGAACTCTGCACATGGAGGAGTGCTGTTAGCCCCGCCCGATTTAGATCGAGTCCTGGATTATGCCAGTAGACCTATTGGACCTGAGTCAACTGAAGGACTTCGATGTGGTCCTCGGGATGGACTGGTTGGCTCGGTATTTTGCGACTATTGATTGTGCCGCAAGGACCGTCACTTTTAGAAAGCCAGACCAGAAAATGTTGGTATATCGGGAATGTCAGAGCGCTTTCTTTGCCTCTATGATTTCGACTTCCCGAGCGAGGCTGATGATCCGTCGAGGATGTGTAGCCTTTTTGGCTAGTGTTGTTGAGGGGCCTACGGCGGCGCCGGAACTCGGGGATATCCCTATTGCCCGCGAGTTCCCGGATGTTTTCCCACCTGAGCTGTCTAGCATGCCGCCAGATAGGGAGATTGAGTTCGTGATTAACGTAGTTCCAGGAACTGCGCCAATCTCTAAGGCTCCATACCGGATGACACCGGCTGAGCTGCGAGAGCTTAAGGCGCAACTCCAGGATTTAATGGATAAGGATTTTATTAGGCCGAGTGTATCACCTTGGGGTGCGCCGGTGCTATTCGTAAAGAAGATGGGTCACTTCGACTATGTGTGGATTATAGAGAATTAAAGTGACCATCAAGAACTAGTACCCTTTGCCGCGCATCGATGATCTCTTTGATCAGCTGCAAGGGTCTTGCGTCTTCTCTAAGATAGATTTGCAGTCCGGTTACCACCAGTTGAAGGTGAAGGCCGTAGATATTCCGAAACGGCATTTTGATCACGGTATGGGCATTATGAATTTACAGTTATGCCTTTTGGGCTAACTAATGCCCCTGCCGCATTCATGGATTTAATGAACCGGATCTTCCGACTATACTTGGATCGATTCGTAGTAGTATTCATTGATGATATCTTGATTTACTCCCGAAGTGATATTGAGCATGAGGAGCACTTAAAGGTTGTGCTGCAACTTCTGCGAGAAAAGAAGTTGTATGCCAAGCTGGCAAAGTGCGAGTTTTGGCTTCGGGAGGTAGTCTTCTTGGGCCATGTGATTTCTGCCGCAGGTGTGGCAGTGGACCCAGCAAAGATTGAGGCGGTTCGGGATTGGCCCCGACCAACGACGGTTTCTGAGGTACGTAGCTTTATGGGTTTAGCTGGGTATTACCGTCGGTTTGTGGAAGGCTTTGCGAAGCTCTCCACACCCCTCACTCGCTTGACGCGTAAGGGAGTGAAGTTTATCGGGAGTGAGGATTGTCAAAAGAGCTTTGAGGAGCTGAAAAATAGATTAATGACCACTCCTATCCTTTCCCTCCCTGTTATGGGGAAAGGATATGTGATCTACAGCAATGCATCACACAGCGGACTTGGTTGTGTGTTGATGCAAGAAGGGAGGGTAATTGCTTACGCATCAAGGCAACTCAAGGATTATGAGAAGAATTACCCTACCCATGACTTGGAGCTTGCTGCTGTAGTGTTTGCACTAAAGCTTTGGCGTCATTATCTATATGGGGAGCATTGTGAAATCTACACCGACCACAAGAGCCTAAAATACCTGTTCACACAGAAGGAGTTGAATTTGAGGCAACGTAGGTGGTTAGAGCTATTAAAGGATTATGATATTCTCTACCACCCAGGCAAGGCTAATGTGGTCGCTGATGCCTTGAGTAGGAGGGCGGTGCAAAGTTTGTCTATGTTGATCACAGACCAGGCACCGCTATTAGAGGAAATGAGACGACTCGAGATAGAGGTTGTGTCCCCTGGGGTCACTGCTAGACTGACATCTTTAGTCTTGCAGCCCACTCTGCTGGACAGGATCAAAGAGAAACAGAGTGAGGACCCCCACTTGGCCAGGATTAGAGATCATATTCCGAGTGATCAGTCAGGGGACTTTACGGTAGATGCCTCGAGAGTACTGAGGTACAGGAACCGAGCATGTGTGCCAATACATGTGGAGATTAGAGAATAGATATTGCGAGAGGCCCATTATACACCTTATACCCTACATCCTGGTGGGACTAAGATGTATAAGGACCTCAAGGCACACTTCTGGTGGAAAGGCATGAAAAGGGATATTGGGAGATTTGTGGCCCATTGTTTAACTTGTCAGCAAGTGAAAGCTGAGCATCTAGTGCCAGCTGGCAAGTTACAAAGTCTCCCAATCCCCGAGTGGAAATGGGACCACATTACAATGGACTTTGTGGTCGGACTACCGAGGGCCCAGGGAGGAGCAGACGCTATCTGGGTAGTTGTAGATAGACTTACCAAGTCGGCGCACTTTCTGCCCATGCAGACTACGTGGCCACTTGAGCGACTAGCCCAGTTATATCTAGACAATATTGTGAGATTACTTGGAATACCCGCCTCCATTGTTTCAGATAGAGACCCGAGGTTTGTTTCGCATTTCTGAAGGAGTTTGCAAACAGCCTTGGGGACTGAACTTAGGTTCAGTACTGCTTTTCATCCGCAGACGGATGGACAGTCAGAACGGACGATACAAATCCTGGAGGACATGCTGAGGGCTTGTGTCTTGGATTTCGGCGGAGGGTGGATTCGGCATTTATCTTTGGCTGAATTCGCGTACAACAATAGCTTTCAAGCGAGCATTCAGATGGCTCCGTTTGAAGTATTGTATGGACGCAAGTGTCGATCACCACTTTATTGGAGGGACGTAGACGAGAGACGGACCTTGGGACCAGATGTCTTGATAGAGGCAGAAGAGAAGGTCCGGGTGATTCGAAAGCATCTTCAGACCACCCAAAACCGACAGAGGAGCTATGCCGACGTTCGGCGACGAGACTTAGAATTTCAGGTTGGAGATCATGTATCCCTGAAAGTCTCGCCGTCCAAAGGAATCAGGAGGTTCGGCATTCGTGGGAAACTTAGCCCCCGATATATTGGACCCTTTGAGGTATTGGGGCGTATCGGGCCAGTTGCCTACCGACTCGCACTTCCTCCAAGGCTTGCTGGTGTCCATGATGTATTTCATGTTTCTACTTTGAGGAAGTATATCTTCGACCCATCGCACGTCATCGACTTCACACCGCTTGAGATCAGCGAGGATTTGAGGTATGAAGAACGCCCACTGCGAGTTCTGGATCGAGAGGTGAAAGAATTAAGCAGTCGGGCCATTCCCTATGTGAAGATCCAATGGAGCAATCATGACGAGCGCGAGGCTACATGGGAGCTCGAGTCGGAGATGAGGGATGCTCATGTCACGCCCCGGGGTCGAAACTGCGACCCGGCTCGCCAACAGATCCGCCACCTATGCCAAACCCGCATAGGTGAAGCGTCCTACCTGCAAGAAAAGTACTACAGCTAAACAGATATCAGAGCTATAAATAAAAATCTGCTGTATAACTAAATCAATCACTGTACAACTGGAAATAACACAACAATGTCCGTCTCCCAAAAATGATAATCATGCAGAATCCTCATATACAAACTCAGAACTCAACCGGGAGGTATCTCCAATAAATACATCAGTGTACAGGCTCTCAATACATAACAATCCTCACTACAACAGTCTCTCAAAGGAGGAAAATAAAATAACTAATCTACTGAAGCTCTCCTCTGAAGGGGTACCGCTACACTCCAACGACGGGTAGGGAACTAGCTCGCGACTCCCTCGCCTCGGTCAGAAGGATCAGCAACAGGAACAACAGGAACTGGAGTAGAAGTTCCTGTGGGAAAAGACACCACGACGGGTGTGAGAACTACGTCCCAAGTAGTTCTCAGTGGGTGCCGCCAACAAGCCCGACGGTCTGCCCACTAAGTCCACTAGAGGCATAAAGTAACAAAAGCAGTGCTGTAAGGAAAGCTGGAAAAAGTAAACTCTACAGCTACTATGCCTCTATCTAGATGCTCAAAGAGTGGGACAGAAAGAACATGATGCCACAACTAACTCTCATCTCTGATCACTCAATCTGAACTGACTGCCTCCTCGGTCCAGTCAAGCCTGCGCCAACCTACTGCCGTTACGTCCCTGAGGAGCAGACTTACGTAGGATCTACTGCCGTTACGTCCCGGAGGAGCGGACTTACGTAGGATCTACTGCCGTTACGTCCCGGAGGAGCGGACTTACGTAGGGCGTCCATGACTGCCAACACCAGCACAGCCAGAGGGACAAATGCAACGACAAGTCGCGATAGAAAAGCTCAATCTCACGCCGGTATAACAACCCGGTCTCGCCTACTCCGGAGTGGCACTCGAGGGGAGCGACCCGCTCGAGTAAAAAGTAACCCATCTCAAGTATCTCTGTAAAGTATCTCTGTCAAGCTCAAATGTGGCTCATGCAGGCTATGATCCACGATCAAACAGATCGGTAACTCCAAGCTCAAAGCACAACTCAGTCGGAAAAAGAACCTCGACTCGAACAGGAATAGCCCAACACACTCTCACAGCTATGTCGGAGAACCCTCAACGACTCAATCTGATAAATGCACGACCATGGCTGAGTCGGGAAACCTCCACGACTCGATCTGCCAGAACCCCAAGATCCTCAAGGCTAAGTGGGAGAACCACCTCCACCACTAAATCAGAGAAACAACCTCTAGATCACACTCTGCCAACTCATGGCACCAAGTCGCATCCACTGCGAGAAACTGTCTCAACAGGCCAAACAGGCCAAACGTCGCATCTACTGCGAACAACTGCCTCA
The DNA here is from genome assembly GCA_029204045.2 of Tillandsia leiboldiana. Taxonomy (NCBI): domain Eukaryota; kingdom Viridiplantae; phylum Streptophyta; class Magnoliopsida; order Poales; family Bromeliaceae; genus Tillandsia; species Tillandsia leiboldiana. The sequence goes on from CM055061.1 coordinate 4,828,482, forward strand.
ACAGGCCGACATCGCATCCACTGCGAACAGCCGACTCAACAGGCCAAACAGGCCGAACATCTCAACCACTGACCCAATGAAGGGTTCGGGAACACCGAAAGACTAGAACCTACAACCCAAATCAAACAAGAACAGGCTCTAGGCATAGCCTCTCGTTGTTCTCGTCCCAAGAAAAGGCAGACCTTAGAACCCAGACCACTCGAATCATCTCGGTGGTTAATTTATAGGAAAAACTGTGACATTTCTTACTGAAGCCATCTGATCTGTAAGAAATCCATATTTAATGATTTTTAGTTCTGCTTAGGAAAACAGTTGAAACCAAGTTTTATATCTAAGCCTCGAAGGGCTAATGCCTTCGTCCAATCAAACAGGAACAGACTCAGGCGACCCTACGATGCTTGGAAGAAAATATTTGGTTGACAAAAATCATATGTGTGTCCAAAAAGGTTCTGGGTTTAAGGTTCTGCTAACACTGATCTACCGCTGCCACTAGCACAGCGGCGACAGATAAAACAAGAAAAATAAAACATCTCGGGACCGCCGTCTACCCAAACGGCTCCCGCTACAGATGAACAACCAACTACATCTACCAGACGCCACTCTGCTCCCAAGCACGAGTGTAACATGCATCCCACACTAAAAGATAACTCCTGACCACTCGGCCCACTACCCGGGCGAGGAAGAACACTATGTCCAGGAAAGATAGAAGTGTGGATGTCTAAAGCAGAAATAACCCTAGCCCAAGTGAGGGTTTTCTACCAGTCTGGTTACACATGCAATCATATGACAGGGGTGCTAGGTCAAATTCCAAGATAACAATAATCAACAGCTTGTAGGGAAGGACAATAAATACATGATGATCTATCAACATCAGGAACATCAATTCCTATAATCTAGCATGCTATATAAAACACATCTATAACATGCAAGTCCCTACACAGATAGAATTAATGCACAGTCCATAGGTCGTGAAGACAAGGCCACCCACCAGAAAATGCTAACTGTCCGGAGTTCCACAGCTGAAAACACCAGAAGCAACAACCTCCACGAATCCTCAACCCAACGGGTTCACAAACATCCGCAAATACTCCTGGGTACAACAAAAGGTCCAAGGTTACACTTTATTCCACAAAATAACCAAGTACAAAAATCTGCAGAAGACAGTCCTGAAGATCTGAAATTCCCACCTGCAGAAAGTGCCCTGAAAATTCCGATAAAAATATCACCGCGAGCGTCTCGTCGAGACCTTCGAAACGGGTACCTGCACGCCCAAATCCGAGCCCCGTAGGCCAAGTTACAAATTCCACAGTACTGGTGCGCAAACACTCACAACCACACAACTGTAAACTCAAACACAGATAAAAGGGGAATAGTATACCTTCGGGCAAGCCTCAGAAAAATCCCGGAAAAATACAATGATAATCCTTGCGACGAGTAGATCCAAAAAGTGTATAGGCTCGTCTCGATCCGACACTCGGTTGCGGAGATAAAATTCCGGCAAGCCTCCGCTGTCCAGAAATCCACCAGCAAAACAGTGGCTTAGAAATGCCTCGTAAACCGTGCCAAGAACTCAGAATCAATCAAGGTGATCAACACGGAAATCGAAGGCGTACCTCTCGTGAACGCGGTGCCGCAAAAATCGTCTCAAAATTCCATCGGGGTAGCTCAGGGGGTCTCCCACACTGAAAGGCGACGGTAGAAGCCAAAATCCAAGAAACGTCGCAGTGCGCCGCGTCGCAGAAAGCGCGGATCTCGAGGCCTCCAAAAATTCTGTAAATCCATCACAAGGTGGAGCACAAGGCGAGGAACATTTCCTCTTAAAACCTCTGCCTGAGAAGAGCTCGGCAAAACCTTCAAAACGCAGGCTAAAGGGGGCTATTTATAGCCCTAACTCAACAAATCCTGAAATACCCATTTTGTCCCAACTTCCGGGCGCCCGAAACTTCCGGGCTGCTACAGTGACCCAAAATGTACCCCAAACCAGCTGCGCCCGAATCGCCCCTGGAGTGACACGTGTCCCCGAACAGGCAACAGCGAGCGCGGCCAACCGCGTCGCGCCACGTGTCCTCCAGCTCTGCCGCCGAACGCGGAGTCAACTCCTCGGGATTCGCGCCCACGTGCGCCCGGCCGCGCCCACGTCGCGCCCACGTGCGCGGCCGCGCCGCCCACGGCCCCGTGTCGGGCCCGAATCCCGAGGCACCAGCTGCCAGCTGCGTGGACCGCGCGCTCGTGCACCAGCCAATGCCATCACGCCACGTGTCCCGCTCCGGTCCACATGCACCCGCGCCATCCCGTGGACCGCGCCCACTGCGCCCGCCAACCGGGAGGCGCCACGTGGCCAGCGCCCGGGTGCACGCCTCCGCGGTGGACCGCGCTCCTCCGCCGCCGCCAGTCGCCGCGCTCCGCCGCCCGCCGCCGCCGCCGGCGCCTCTCCGGCAGCCGGAACAGTACCCAAGACCTCGAAATCCGTGCCGGGTCATCCGAGCTCCGAAAAATACAAGTAAATAGTCCATTTTGAGCGTTTTCGCGCGCTGAATCCAAATCCGCTGTCCGATTTGCCGAATTCCACTTCTAAAATTTCTCAAAAATTCCCGGGAAAGCAAACTTGATCCGTTTTTCATGCCGAGTCCAAATCTTGGGTCCAATATGCGCGCAAACACCTCTAACACCCAACATGGGTCTCCGGAAGCCGCAGATCCAACAGTAATCCAAACGTGGGAATTCCGGGTCCTCACAGCTCACCCCTACTTATTCGAGACATCGGACTGAGGATTATTGTTTAGTCTCGTTTCGAGGACAAAACTCTTTTTAGTGGGGGAGGATGTGATGATCCGGACTCCCGCAGGAACTGTGCAACATTAAACAGTGACTGTAGGGAGCTTATCCGGTGAAGCAGAGCTTGTAGAATCGAAATTGGATATTTAATATAGACTCTGCGCGAAAATCGGAGCAAATGGAATTTTCCGGGAGCTTTCGGCAAAATTTCGGATGGGAATTTGGAAAAATGGACGTCGGATTTGGACTCAGCGCGCGAAAACGATCGAAATGGTATATTCGCTTTATTTTTTCGGCACTTGGTACTGTTCACCGGAACAGTAACCGCCGGCCGGAATTACTGTTCCGGCCGCCGGCGGCGAGCGGCGGCGGGCGGCGGCGCACGGCGGCGGGCAGCGGCGCAGCGGCGGCACAGCGGCAGAGCGCGGAGGCGCGCGGCCCTGGTGCGCGGTCCATGTGCCTGGCGTGCACCGGGAGCACCGAATACCCCTTTCCACGTGGCGCTTCCCCATTGGTTCGCCGGCTTCTAGAAGCGCGTGGGAGGGTGACACGTGGCACACCCGGATTGGCCGACATCTTCCGGAAGACCCGGCGCGGGGACCGGGCCCGTGCTCCACGTGGACACGTGGCGTCTTCTGAGTGGCCCTTGCACAGGCTGTTCCCTGTTTTGTGGACACGTGGCGCGTTTTGGTTGGCCCGTTTCGGTGTTTCCTGTTCGGATCCGATCCTGTGTGGAGCCTCAGCCCATTATAAATAGGGCCCCCCACCCCCTCTCTTTGCACCTCAGTTTTCGAGCCCTTAGAGAGAGAACCAGAGAAAGTGCCCTCTACGAAATTTCTTCCTCTCTCTCTCTTCTCTCTCTCCTCCAAATCTCAGAATTTTTGGAGTTACAGTTAGTGAGTTATCTGCGACGCGGCGCACTGCGACGGTTTTCTTTTTCGGCCCATTTCCCGTCGCAGTTCCGTCGAAAATTCCCTGTGGGCTAACCAGGAGGAATTTTTGGACGATTTTTGCGACAGCGCGTTCCTAAGAGGTAAGGCTTCGATTTCCGTGTTGATCACTTTGCTCCATTTCGTACTTTTGGCACGTTTCCCGAGGTCTCTTTGACCCCCCTTTTTGCTGTGGAAATTTCTGGACAGTGTCAACTTCTCCGATTTTTATCTTGGTGTAGGAGCATCAGATCGAGGCGTTCAATGAGTCGATTTTGATCTACTCTTCGCGAGGAACGCAACCGTAATTTTTCTGGATTTTTCTGAGCACTATACAGAGGTGAAAAACTCCTCTCTTTTCGTGCTATTTGAAAAACAGCAAAAGCTATATTTTTATGAATAATATAGTTACACCCTGTGCAATGTGTGTTGCTGTAGGGCACCGTTCTCGGCAGACAGCAGTTCTAGGGGACTGTGGACAGCCAGGAGACTATCTGGGTGTGATTTGAGCTGTTCGAGGTGGGCGGTTGTTGCTTACCTCATTTTTGACAAGCTCACTGGGATTACTGGAACTCCCCTAAAATTTAATTGATGAGAACAATTGGGACAAACTAATATGACAATTGATGAGAACAATTGGGACAAACTAATATGACAAATGATGAGAACCATTGGGACTACTAACAGGACTACTAACAGGACTACTAACAGGACAACTAACAGGACAATTGATGAGAACCGCTGGGACGAACTCTCCTAAAATTTAATATAACCCCACCAATTATATGATGACTTATATTGGGACACTGTGATTGGGACAAAGGCTATAATCTCGCATGCAATAACTTTCATAACAATCAATCTTTTTATAAATATTTGACACTTTTCTACAGCTTTTAAATAATGGCATGCTTTCTTGCTCATCTAGTTAGCCACTATTTATTGCTACACTATCATCTTGGGAATTGTACATGTTTCATTGTTGTCCTGTGCATCCAGAGGCTTGTTGCTCAAGTGTGAGCAGGGGTTTGGGATAGTGTAGTCGAGATTGCATTAGATTATGGATTTGTGGGGTATTGCGGTGACCGCGGACAGTAGGCGGTCGACCAGATATTTATCCTTGCATCAGATTAGGGATGAGTCTGGTCTATTTTGCATCAGCTGAGGATCGGGTTATCCTAGTGGATGGTTTTCCCACTTGTTAAGTACTATGGCATCAGATCGGGGTTTTCTTTAGTGGATAGTTTTTCCCACTTTGATCATAGTCATGATCCAGTCCTGCTATTTTATGGCACTTCTGATACTTATTACTGAGATATTTTACTCGTGTGGGTCGCTCCCCTCGAGTGCCACTCCGGAGTGTGTTACAGACAGACTTTGAGTCCTTGAGACTCCTATCCCCTATCGGTGTTATGCGTTGACCAGCATACCCAATTTGGCAAACACTATTTCCTATCGGTGTCATGCGTTGGCCAGCATACCCGATTTGGCAAACACTATCCCCTATCGGTGTTATGCATTGGCCAGCATACCCGATTTGGCAAGGCACAGCAGGCAGTACCAGTGACACAAGACTGAGTTATTTCAGGCAGGCATGTTTGGTATTGTTGCATACAGTCATTTCATGCTACATGACATTTAGAGGCATACTAGTGGTGGTTTCCCTTTATTCAGCAGTTCTGTTTACAGCTTTACCACTTATTCCTTTCTGGCCTCTAGTAGTCCTAGTGGGTGCGTCAGAGTTGAGGTTTTGCCCACTAGGGGAGGCTACTGGTTTATCTGGTAGTTCTCACCCCCATTGTTCTTTTCTGTTTCTTTCTTCTCCTTTATTTTTGCAGAGTCGTCTGCGGGAGCTGCTAGGCCATCGGCAGCTGATCGAGGTAAGGGGATCGCTGAATAGATAGATCTCCTGGGAGACTGAGAGATGTTAGATAGATGCTGCACCCTTTACTCAGACTGTGGTATTCTTCTTTTATTCTAGGTCTGGCTTCCGCCAGCTGGATGTACTATTTTGGTGAGCTGGGAGATTATTGTACTTATTACAGCTTTATTAGTAGTTCCAGTCTGAGATACTATGTGGTTCTTCCACTTCAGCTCTGTATTATGCTCTTTTATTGTTTATATTATATCGGAGCAGGTTACCAGCGCTTCGTGTACTCGGGAAATCCCATGTGCACGGCGGATCTGTTGGCGAGCCCGGGTTCCGGGGCGTGACAGTTTTTGTTCGTTTTCGTCCGTTTTCATCCCGTTTGCGCTCAAATTTGATAGACAAACTCAACTCAACTTAATTTATCATGAACTATTTTAAATTTTTTGTTCTGACCATTTTTGGATCATCAAAAGTCCCTCTGTATTCAAAATTGCTAGCATATCCTTTTCTTACTGCTCGGGTATCCGATTGATGTGAAACTTTTATTGTGACCTTACAACATAAATACGGACCTCACCAATTTTTCTCGAAATTTTCCGACATTATGAATTTTCTGCTAAAATCTTAGCTCAATTTCTCATATAAAATTTTAAATATCTTATTTTTATTCAAATTTCAGTCCAATTCACCTCCAAATTACTCTTTACTTCTCTAAATTCAATAAAAATAATATTTTATACCATTTTTATTTATATTTGGTTATATACCAAAGATCTGGTACATTACAGATGTACATCCCAAATTGGATGTACATTTCGCCGTTTCCAATATTTCCTATAATAGGCCAACTTTTGTTTTGGGCATTTTTGCTAAATTATTTTTTTTAAGAATGTTTATGGACTGTTTTTGCAATTAGTCCCTTAACAAACTTTATTTACAAATAACCTTCTAAATTTTATATTTATATTTATAAAATAGATTTTATTTTTGTCACATGAACACCGCGCGTTAAGTGTAATACAATATATGGTTCTGTTTAGATACGGTAAATTATTTACAAGTAATTTTTTAGATTTGATGGACAAGTAGATAATAAGAAAGGAAGAAGACAAAGTGGAAACAGGAAATTCATATTTGAAGTATTTATAGAAATTTAATAGAGGAGAAGAGAATGAGAAAAAGATGAGGCAAACTAGAAATGAAAAATTCGTATTTAAAATAATTTTTGAAGATTTGGTAGACGAAAAAAAAAATAAAATAAAATAAAATGAGGAGGTAAACCGGGAATGGAGAATTCGTGTTTGAAGTAATTTTTGATAATTTGGTGGACAATAAAAAAATAAGAAGAGGAGGCAAAGTGAGATTCCGTGTTTAACTTAAACATTTTTATTTTATGATGTTTGCACGATGTTTATATGACAGTTATAGAATCAATTTTATAAATATAAATTTAAAAAATTTATTTGTAAAAAAAAAAATATTTAGCTTCTCATCTAATAAAAAATCACCACTATCATCTTCTCCTTGCTAGAAATTCATTCCTATCGTTTTTCCTCTTTTCTCAAACTCAACACCTTCCATCTCTTTCATCTTCACCGTCTTCCCCGGTGAGGACTCAAAATAAAAAATCATTTTATTTGGAAGCATCTGCGGGCGATTGCAGTGGATGCCATAATTTTGCTAAAAATGTAGTAGGGGTAGTCGGACAGCAACAACGGCGGAGGACGCCGAGAGGTGGAGGAGCGCGCAGTTGAGTGAGTAGGAGAGGACGCCGAGAGGTGGAGGAGCGCGCAGTTGAGTGAGTACGAGAGTTCGTGAGTATCAACTGTGAGGTAGAGAAGTGTGATACTCACAGAATTTGAATTAGTCATATATATATATATATATATATATATATATATATATATATATATATATATAGGAAAATGCTATGTGTACATCCCTTTCGGGGTGTACATCATACACCCCACCCATCTAAGGGTGGGGGTGTGATGATGGGTCACTTGATGTGACCCGTAAAAAATATCGCCACCATTAAAATGGTGGAGGTGTATGATGTACACCCCTTCGGGGTGTACATGTAGCATTGCTCATATATATATATATATATATATATATATATATATATATATATATATATATATATATATATATATATATATATAAATAATATAATATAACTAAATTTTTTAATCCGACTATATTATTTTGGGTGATAGTAAGACTCGAAAAATTAAAAGAATTGAGCGTGTTAGAATAGTTATTAGGTGGACGTTCCAAGAAGGACATGCTTTTTTTTCTTCTTTTTTTTTTTCTTAAAAACCTCTATTTTGAACTTTTTTTTTTTGTTTATTTTTCAATACCAAAGGTTTTAAGAGGTTATCACACTTCGGTATTTTAAATTTTAATTTATTATAATTTTAGATAAAAACATATTAAACTTATCTCAATTATTATTCTTTTGGATTTTAGTATCTAATCACTACAAAATTTAGATATATGATCTTTTAATTTATTTGATTTAAAATAATTAATAAATTTTTTTATTTTAAAATTTGATGCGTAATTTATCTTTATATAATTAGTTAGCATAAAAATATTTTATACAATTTATGTAACTATGATATAAATTTATTAAAATAAATAATTAATTTAAATTTTGTATAAAAAGGTCATCAAATCAGTTAAATTTAACAAATTAAAATATTTGGTCCTAAAATCAAAATTTTGAAATAATAAGCTAGTCCAATCAAAACAATCTATAATTCAAATAAGTTTTATATGTCTTTATTTAATTTTTGACTCAAATTTTTTTATATGATTGTAATTAAGTCCTGCAACCTAATTTTTGCTAAAAGATAATACGTCATTAATATATGATATTTTAATTATTTTTATGTCATCAATTATAATATCATTATAATATTGTTGCTACATCAACTAAATATCATCTCTTAGTCAATCAAATTATATTGTGAAACTTAATAGTAATAATTTAAAAATTTTAAAATAAAACTTAATAAAAATAATAATTATTATAGAAATTAAATTTATAATTTATAAAAAAATATGATTTTAAAATTAAGGATTAATTTCATTAAACACTTTGTAAATATATCAAATAATAAATATGTTTTTATAAAATTTAATTTTTTATATTTATTTTTTAAAAAAATCTAAGTTCTTCACATATTTTTTAATAATTTTTTATCGTTATTTTACTGTTAATTTTTTAACATAATATAAGTAAAATATTAATTTTGTACTATATATATTTCTCAAAAAGTCTCAATTTTTTAAAGATATATCTACTAAGAAAAAGCTAAGTGTACATTCTAAAATGGGTGTACATTTTATACCCCACCCATCCAAAGTGAATTCCATCGAGTGATGCGTGAAGAAGTACCATAATTAAATATATTTAAATATTATCATTAATATTATTTTATTATTTTTTTTAATTATTTTTTTTATTATTATTTTTTTTAAACGTAATTGACTTCGGTTGGTGCTATTTTGGATAACTTAAGTTTCAATCGATTTTTTATTACAACAAACCAAATAACGAAAATAATCTTATGAGAGAAAAATAAACTTATGAGATATCAAATAATATATTTGAATTCAAGGGTGGCAAAGTTAAAATATGTTTGACTACAAAAAAAGGTCATTGAAGTTTTCTTTAAGACGATGAATGATGCGTCCAGAATTATCTCCTCTAGATTTTACGTAAAATCGAGAATCGAGATATTCGTATCCGCTGACCTCCCTACTTTGTGCAACAGAAGAATCTAACAACTGCAGATGCTACAAACTCAATTATTAAAGCTCCCCTGCTAACTAACCTAAAATTTGCATATCTTGTTGGTAGTATCTGTTCTCAGCTTTGGATTCCAAGAAGTGAGCCTGCAAACTTGCCCCCCAAGCCAAAGCAACTTTTTTTTATGTGTTAGTATTATTTATTGGGAACTGGGCTCAACTTAAAAATGGAAAATGCTATGTGTACACCCCTTTCGGGGTGTACATCATACACCCCACCCATCTAAGGGTGGGGGTGTGATGATGGGTCACTCGATGTGACCCGTAAAAAATATCGGCACCATTAAAATGGTGGAGGTGTATGATGTACACCCCTTCGGGGTGTACATGTAGCATTGCTCTACTGGGTACTGTTGGGTTGGGAGATAAAATAGAAATAGTTTATTTTATTTCGCTATTTTCGTCACGAGCAATGCTACCTGTACACCCCGAAGGGGTGTACATCATACACCTCCACCATTTTAATGGTGACGATACTTTTTACGGGTCACATCGAGTGACCCATCATCACACCCCCACCCTTAGATGGGTGGGGTGTATGATGTACACCCCGAAAGGGGTGTACACATAGCATTTTCCTTTCGTCACAATGATATGTATTTTGATCAAAATATTTTATTCCGGTCAAATTTTATTATTCTCGATCATTTCGAAATAATTTGGAATAAATTATTAGTGCTATTCTAAAAAGTAATTCTAATTTTTATTAAGATTATAGATTGAATTAAAACTAAATTATATAAACATAATTTATTATATATTATAATATATTATTTTTATTATTAAATTAATAATTATATATAGGTGCAATTTCCTACATACCCCTAAAAATTTTCCTGTTTTCAGATTTACCCCTCTTAGAAGGCTAATATTAAAACTACCCTTCTTACGTTCCAACTTCTTTCCAAAATACCTCTGAAGTTAAACTCTGTTAGTGTACCGTTTGGAACTGCCGTTATCTGTGTATAATTACTATTTTGCCCTTTCAAATATACCCTAAACCCTAAAAAACCCTAAACCCTAAAACCCTAAAACCCTAAACCCTAAACCCTAGAACCCTAAAAAATCCTAAACCCTAAACCCTAAAACCCTAAAACCCTAAACCCTAAACCCTAAAACCCTAAAAAATCCTAAACCCTAAACCCTAAACCCGGGCAAAATAGGTATATCTGATAGTTTTCAACTCCGATTATTATTTAACTCTAGTTTAACCCTAGTTAACTTAACAAAGGGAAACGGTAGGGGTATTTTTAATAACGGTGGAACGTATGAAGGTATATTGAAAAGAAAAAAATAAGAGGGGTAAATCAGATATTTCTTCATATTTCAGGGGTACACAGGCAATTATCCCTTATATATATATATATATGAGAAGTGCTAGGTGTACACCCCCAAATGGGGTGTACATCCTACACCCATCCATCCTAGGATCGGTATTCATCCACTCGTCACTCGATGTGACGAGTGGAATTCACCCACCCCTAGGATGGGGTGGGTGTAAGATGTACACCCCATTTGGGGTGTACATCTAGCATTTTCCAATATATATATATATATATATATATATATATATATATATATATATATATATATATATATATATATTAATACATATTATTTTTATTTAAATATTATAATAAATTATACTTAACTATTATAATAAATTATTTTTAATTAAATTTAAGTTTTAAGTAGAAGCTGAAAAAAAATTATTTTTATAAAAATATTTTTATTAAATTATAATTTATAATAAATTATTTTTATAACAAATTATTTTTATTAAATTATATTTTATATTAAAATTAACGAAACATAATTTTAGTTATTCTTGAGAATAACAGTATTACAGACCAAACACAATTTTACTTTTATTCCCGACTATCTCAAAATAGTAAACTATATCAGGTATAAAAAAACTCAAAATAGTAAACTATATCAGATATAAAAAGATTTATCCTAATATTCGTTAAACTCAAAATAGTAAACTATATCAGGTATAAAAAAATTTATCTTAATATTCGTTATACTCGAAGTCGAGTCTTTAAACAGGACCATCTTAAACTATGCGGGCGGGGAAAGAAAAAAACTCCCAATTTAGTGGGAGCTTCCAAACAATGTCTCCCTGAGAAACTCTGCTATATATTAATTTTGTTTTTATTTAAAAATTATAATTTTTCTCTTACTAAAGGTTTTTTTTCGGGAGAGGACCTAATATTCGTTATACTCGAAGTCGAGTCTTTAAACAGGACCATCTTAAACTATGCAGATGGGTGGGAAAAGGAAAAAACTCTCAATTTAGTGGGAGCTTCCAAACAATGTCTCCTTGAGAAACTCTGCTATATATTAATTTTGTTTTTATTTAAAAATTATAATTTTTCTCTTAGTGGGAGCTTCCAAATAATGTCTCCTTGAGAAACTCTGCTATATATTAATTTTGTTTTTATTTAAAAATTATAATTTTTCTCTTACTAAAGGTTTTTTTTTTCGGGAGAGGAATTTTGGTTGGAGAACTAAATTCTGCGTGATAATTTTTATTGTTTTTGAAAATATAAAATATTTCGGTATAAGTTAGAATAATGATAAGTTTGTGTTTGGATGTATTTAGAAATATTAATTCTAGAGGATATTTTTAATAGTGTATGGATAGAAAAAAAAAATCTAAAATAATATTTAAATTTATTTTAAAAAATAAAATAATTAATTTATATGAGTAAATTTTATATAAAATTATTTTATGTAATAATAATTTAATATATATCAGTATATTTAATTTATTTTATATAACAATTTATTTTATATAATTTAATCATAATATTTGTAATGAATAAAATATAATACTAGCAATATCCTTAATAATGCTATAAATTTACAAATTTTTTAAAAATATATAATATATGAAAAATAATTTAATATATATAATAATTAATATAAAATAAAATAATTAAATATTAATATATAAATGATAAAACTTAATAAAATAATAGTATGTCAAATTTAATTAATTTATATAAATATAATAAGATTTAAATATAAATATATTATCATAAAGATAATATTTATATTAATATATTTATTTATATATTTATTTATCTAATAAAATAAAGAGAAGAATAAATTTTTCTTAATTTTTCTATAAACAACTTTTAAGGAACGTTCCAAAATAGCTCAGAATAATTTATTTATTTTATTTTATTTTATTTTATTTTTTTGACGGGAGTAATCTGTTATTTTATTTTATTTTATTGACCGGAGTAACTGTTTCTTCTTGTTGCTACACCGTTTGGTCACAAACTTAGCAATATCGCTCTTGTTTCGAAATATTTTCAATTCTAAACGAATAAAGATAATTAAAAAAATAGATTTAACGATAAAAAATTTGATAACACAAAATACTTAATGTTATTAATAATATAGTAGCCGGACTGTCAGTATATATATATATATATATATATATATATATATATATATATATATATATATATATAGAAGAATAACCAGAAGAGAAAAGAGAAAAAATAGGAAGGAAAAGAAAAATTAAGGTTAAGATTTATACATTAATTATCAAAATAGAGTATATTCATATTCCAAATAACTAGAAATCGAGTCAGAGTTACTATGAATTCATAACCCAAATCTAGTCTAACTAAACATACAATACTTAATTTATTTAAAGCATTTACAGTTTTATTAGTTCTATTTGTGTGATAGTATTTATTATATGGAATTAAAAAATTTTATTTTCAGTATAATTTACCGTTTTATTAGTTCTATTTGTGTGATAGTTTTTATTATATAGAATTAAAAAATTTTATTTTCAATATAAATGACCCAGTACCGAGTTAGAATTGTGCATGTTTTAGCAAATTTATCAAAACAAGTTAGAATTGTGCATGTTTTAGCAAATTTATCAAAAACAAGTTAGAATTGTGCATGTTTTAGCAAATTTATCAAAACAATAGAAATTGGGAAGAAAAAAAAAAAAACTGCAGGTTGCAAACTTGGTTCTAATTTTATTTTGGGAGTTAATTAGATAGAGATCGAAGCAATCTAGAATAAGATTAGAAACAAATCACAAAAGTATGATATAAATACTTTAGAAAATTCCATCGATATATTAATCTCCTAGAAAGATCAAATCGAAATATTATTAGCCAGGGATGGTGGATCGAAATATTATTAGCCAGGGATGGTGGATCAAAAAAAAATATATTGCTGTCATCAAACTTTGAAAAAAAAAAAAGACACACCATAATATTATCTATATTTAGAGATGGCAGTTGTTGGAAGGAATGATTCTACAAGTATAGTAATGTAATAATTTACTACAAATAGTTTAGAAAATTGCCGTGGGGGCACAGGGTGTTCTCAGGGTGTTCGCGTAAGGGATCAGTGCCAAGTATGGCGAGTTGATACGGCCGAAATTCTTCAGCTGCCGACTGCTCAAACTGTAACTGTAAAGCTGACAACACACGGTGATAAAGATCAACATATCGCAGTTTACCAGCGTGAACGATCCGACCTGCAGGTCATGTCCCGCAATCGCATCAAATCCTACTTCAACAATTTTCTTCCACGTCCCCGGGGACGCCGTATTCTCCTCGTTTGTCTTGAACAACCACAGCGCGAAAACGGAGGTCACCTTCCGGTACTGGATCAAGCATAGCAGCCCGCTCTGGGGCCATCGCGCGATCCTGATATCGTACTGATCCGGCGAACCAGCGGCCACCGCCTCGGCCGGCAGAGGCACGATCCGAGAGCGCTGCACAACAGCAGCCGCCGCGTCGACGTCGACGGCCACCACGTAGGGGTCGACCCCGGACATGTATGCCCCGCAATCCGACGCCCAGAACACAGTGCTCTCGCACACGACGGGCTCGTCGAGCCGCAGGTTCCGTTTCCCGACATCCACCAGCGTGCAGTCGACCTTCCACTCGCCGTCCCGAGAGTCGTAAATTCTGCAGTGCATATTGTTGTCCCACTCGGACTCAGGTTTCACATACACAATTTTGTAGTCGAACGTCTTCTTAGATACGACCGCGCCGACGCCGACGCAGAAATTGTGAGAGAACTCCTCCGTGTCGGGAGGCCATGGGACGGAGACCGATGTTCTGCGCACAGGATTGTAAACGGCAATACCGTCGGGAACTTTGGAAGTTCTATCCAAATAGAAGATGAGGCCATTGGCAGAAGAAAGAATTCTGGCGGTGGAGCGCAGAAACTCGAAAGCGTCGTCGGGGATGCCGGCCTGCTGGTCGACGAAATAAATGCTTGTTCCGTATTTGTAGGCCGCGAAGAAGCCCGAGTCTGCGGCATCGGCGTGACGGGCCTGCAGCATTACGAAAAATTCTTCGGAGATAAGGAAGCAGATGCGCCGGGCAAGAAGCTTCATCTTGATTATAGATCTTGCAGGTAGAAAAGAAAGAACGTTGGTAACGATGTCGTCGTTCATCTTGATTATAGATCTTGAAGGTAGAAAATAAAGAACGCCGGTAACGATGTCGTCGGTCAAGTAGTTTTTCATATATTGGTTTCGTACGTAGTCGTACGTAATCGTTTGGACTTACACCCCACCCCATCCTGGGGACGGGTGAATTTCACCCGTCACATCGGATAAAATTCATCCCACCCTATCGATGTGACGGATGAAATTCACCCCACCCCAAAAATGAGGTGGGGTGTAAGATGTACACCCCAAGAGAGCGTACACTTAAATTTTCCCATATATAAGTTATTAATTAATTAAAAAATTCTAGACAGGATTTTATATATTTAGAAATAAAGTGAAATCTAATCTAATTAAAAATTAAATACTTATCTTATTTAATTTTTTATTTTATCTTTATTCTAATATATTTTTCATAATTTTTTATTTTAGTTTAATTTGAATTTAGAATATAATATGATCAGTTTAAAATCTAACATAATAATTATAACTATTTTATATATTTGAAGTCGTTCAATTAGAATATCAAAATTATATTTATCTTGTAGATTTAAAGTTCGAGTAAATCAAATTTGTAAATTTTTTAAAGAAATTCTTTGAAAAGGTAAAATATTTAAATAGTAAAAAATAGACATTATGTAACTAAATACGTAAAATTTATTAGAGAAAATGATATAATATTGAATCTTAAATATGAAAAATTTTACAGAAAAATTAAATAATTAAATATATTTTAAACTATAATAATATTGAATGATTTTAAAAAATTTGACACGGTCAAAATTTGAGATAAAATATTAGATAAACTGATATGCAAAATATATAAATAAAATATCTAATTAGACAAATAATTATGATAATTATGACACATTTAGCAATTTTCAGGTGCTAAATTGTAAGCAGACACCTCAACTAAAGATTATTTTAAAATAGACTCCTAACTATTTTAAAATTTTCCTAGTTAGGGATTTATGCCTTCTTTAAAGTTGGATTGAGTAAAGATTAGGTGTATAAAATATATTTAAAATAATTTTTGTTAGTATAAAATTTATGTCTATTTATATACGTCTTAATCTAATTAAAATTGGCACTTTAATTAGGATACACCTCTCGACTACTTAATTAGCGCATAAAGATATGAAAAAATACGAACAAATATAAAAAGAATGATATTTTATAAATTTTAATTATTAGCCTAAGATTCTAATTTTTTTTAATTTTTTTTTCAACTTTTCGTTAGGTCGGTAAAACTGACAATTCAACTTATTGTTCAAAAGCCGGTTCATGTTCGGCTCATTAATAAATAAGTTTATTTTTCAGCTTAAACATAAGATTAAATAATTAAGTGATTAAGTTGGTTATGATATAGATTAGATATATGAAATATATTTAAAATAATTTTTATTAGTATAAAATTTATGTCTATCTATATACGTCCTAATTTAATTAGGATTGACACTTTAATTAGTATACATTTAATTAATTAGTACATAAAAATATCGAAAAATGCAACCAGATATAAAAAGACTGCCATTTTATAAATTTGAATTATTAGCCTGTTCTAATTTTCTTTTAATTTTTTTTCAATTTTTCGTCGGGTCGGTAAAACTGACAATTCGACTCATTAATAAATGAGCTTATTTTTCAGTTTAATATTTTAATGAGCCATGTCGTGCTCAAACGTAAGATTAAATTAGTAAAAAAGTAAATATAAATTGGTTCATCTTAATAAAAGAAGCATCATTTGTACACCATCAAACTGATGATTAAAACACATCCACAAAATTACAAAAAATTCCAAGTAGGAATTAAAAGGAGCAGTGCTTTTCAAGTTCATAACCAGTGTAATATATATATATATATATATATATATATATATATATATATATATATATATATATATATATATCTACAACATGCCACTCTCTAAACTCATAAGAAAAGAAAAAGAAAAAAAAACAAAAAAAAAAAAAATTACTCCAAAGTTTAGATATCCAGATGAGGTTCATAGAACTCATTCATGAAGGGTGACAAGATCTCCTCCTCCAGCATCTTCAGCACCCGACTCATCGACGGCCGATCCTCAGGGCTCGCGCCCGTACACATGGCGGCAATGTCGAGGATCGCTTCGACCGCCTCGGCTTCTACGCTTCCGCATCTCTCGTCCACGATTTCCTCGAGCCGGTGCTCTCCCGTCAGAGTGTTCAGCTGCGAACATTTGAAACCACATTTGGTGCAGTAAAAAATACATGACAGAAACAGTGCAGAATATGAGTAACTAACACAGCACAAAGCCCCTGATTTTGAACTGTACACAGCACAAGGGTCGTGTCGCAATTTAGCGGCGAATAAGAGGAGAGAGTATAAAAGAAGAATATGAAGTTATACATACCCAGCCAACTATGTTCAAGCCTTTTTTAACAAATGAGGGGTCTGTAGGCCTCTTTCCAGTTACAAGCTCTAGCAGGAGAACGCCGAAACTGTACACATCCGACTTCTCGGTCGCGCACCCATTTTGTAGATATTCTGCCATATTTGGAGCGATTTGCAATGGATCAAAATTGAGAGGTATGACGACAAGCAATCAAATCAGTCATAAACTTCAAATTAGAGCTTCTTCTGATAATTCTGAAAATTGAGAAGCTCATTTTGCGTTCTTATTGCAATTGGAAAATCGTTCATGAAGGGCAACCGCGATTGCCCGAATTTTCTAACTTTTTAATAAGAGAACAATAACAAAGGCTCAAAATGACTGCCGCACCTGGCGCGAGGTAACCGAAAGTACCGGCGACCACGGTAGTAACATGAGCATCTTCGTCCACGAGAAGCTTGGCGAGGCCAAAGTCCGACACATGGGGCTCGAGGCTCATGTGGAGAAGTATATTGCTCGATTTGATGTCCCGGTGAACTATCACGGGGGAGCAATCGTGGTGCAAGTACACCAGCCCTCGGGCAGAGCCAAGCGCGATCTTCATTCGCGCATTCCAGTTCAGCGGCTGCTCTTCTTGGCCGCTTTCTGGAAATTAAAGGTGCAGAGTGAAGATTTTGCCGAAAACTTCGATAGTCGTATCACGGAAAAATCGAAACATAAGAATAATTTGTCAAAAACTTTTAGAGAACTAACGATGCGATGTTATTCTCAGAGGAAGCAATGAGCACAAATTGCATCTTATTATAATAATACCCCTCCACCATTATAGTTACAAGATAAAATGTGCATTAATAGTTAGTTCTCGGATAGAAAACAAAGTTGTAGGAGCTTACCATGAAGATACTGATCTAAACTCCCCAAGGCCACGTAATCATATATGAGAAGCTTCGCGGACGGTAGCCTACAATAGCCTCGCAAGTTGACGAGGTTGATGTGTTTGATGCTTCCTAGAATCTCGAGCTCCCTCTCGAAAATCTGATCGGACCCATCGTGGTTCCGATTGATCCTCTTAACGGCAAATACACTACTATCGTCCATCATCATCTTGTACCCTAGTCGATCGCGACATATTTTCTAAATTTGCATGCCGCATGTACAGTTCCAAATTACCAACAAACCTGCATTTTTTTGTTTCTTTTTAGATAATTTTATACCATATATATTTCTCAAAAAGTCTCAATTTTTAAAAAATATATCTACTAGAAAAAAATTAAGTGTAAATCCTAAAATGGGTGTACATCTTACACCCTACCTATTTAAGGGTGGGATGAATTCTATCCATCACTTAAAGTGATGGATGGAAAAGTACCATAATTAATTATATTTAAATATTATCATTAATATTATTTTATTATTTTTTTTTTATTTTTTTTTGAACGTAATTGACTTTGGTTGGTGCTATTTTGGATAGCTCAAGTTTCAATCGAATTTTAATTACGACAAACCAAATAACGAAAATAATCTTATGAGAGAAAAATAAACTTATAAGATATCGAATAATACATTTGAATTCAAGGATGACAAAATTAAAATATATCTGACGACAAAAAGAGTTTATTGAAGTTTTCTTTAAGATGTTGAGTGATGCGTTCAGAATCATCTCCCCTAGATTTTACGTAAAATCGAGATATTCGTATCCGCTGACATCCCTACTTTGTGCAACAGAGGAATCTAACAACTGCAGATGCTACAAACTCATTTCTCGGTTTCGTGCAATTATTAAAGCTCGCCTGCTAACTAACCTAAAATTTGCATATGTTGTTGGTAGTATCTGTTCTCAGCTTTGGATTCCAATAAGTGAGCCTGCAAACTTGCCCCCCAAGCCAAAGCAACTTTTTTTTAAGTGTTAGTATTATTTATTGGGAACTGGGTTCAACTTAAAAATACTTCAGAATACCGTTGGGTAGAGAGATAAAATAGAATTAATTTATTTCATTGCTATTTCAGTTACAACGATATGTATTTTGATCAGAATATTTTATTCCAGTCAAATTTTATTATTCTGGATCATTCCGAAATAGCTTGAGATAAACTATTAGTGTTATTCCAAAAAGTAATTCTAATTTTTATTTAGATTATAGATTGAATTAAACCTAAATTTGTCACGCCCCGGGGGTTTGTTTTAGCGGAAACGATTCACAAAAGTCAAGCATTTGACGTATAATTTTTTTTTGATAAAGGAGAACCCCTCTTCCCCGGCGCGTGCCCAGACCCGCCACACATACAGGATCACTCTGTAAACGGACAGAGCCTCCCCTGTATATGCCCGGCGTGGAGTTCAGTACATATTCCAAACATACACATCCATTCAATCACAACAATTGTTCAAATACCACCACCATTCTAATTTACTTAAAAACGTATGGCCGATCGATTTGGAAAGGATAAATCCACAGTTTTAAAAGAGCGCCTACCCGGCGCTTTCGTTTTGAAAGCGAGTTTCGAAATCTGCATAAATCCACAAGGTTTTGAAAACGGTGCCTACCCGACACCCAAGTTTTGAAATCCATTTCGCAATCCATAAATCCACAGAGTTTTGAAACCAGTGCCCACACGACACTTAGATTTTAAAAACGGTTTTCGCAATCTCTTCTTTGGCTTTTGCCCTTTTTCATTTCAAATGGCCAACAGAAATAAAAGGAAGAGTAACGCATAAGAGGATAATTAAATGCAACCCGCACCGACATCCACGCCGACCCCACGAGGGTATCGAGAACCTCTCACATAACTACAATGTAAATGAAATGCAAGAATGAAAGGAGAAATACAGTCCAGGGTCCCCAGCGACCCAGCTGCTCCTGTCCCGTCCTCACCACCGCCTACATCTCCCCCCGTCTGAACCCTGTCACGAAGTGGGAAGTCAGTGACGCAAAAATAGTAGAGCAGGAGAATATAATAAAACAAACCGTGAAGACAACCGGAGCAACCACCCTCTCAAGGAGGAAAGGCAACCTGTACACCTGTATCCTGTAATACCCGGACACGTCGGACAACTAAACCGACGGGTCGCACCGCTCGCACCTCGGCGCCTCAAACCCCACAACTAATAAGGGGCCCCACTACGTCACCTCGTGGGTATACACGGGTCATCGACCACTTTTCCGGAAAAGCGCACCCTTTGCGGTGGCCAAACCGCGGGTGCGCGTGCTGCAGCCTCGAGCAAAGTAACCATAACCGCTATCATGTCAGCATCATAATGTATAAACAAGAGTAAACTATAACCGCTATCATGTATAAACAAGAGTAAACTCTAACCGCTATCATGTATAAACAAGAGTAAACTATAACCGCTATCATGTATAAACGAGAGTAAGCTATAACTGCTATCATGTATAATCCAAAGAAAAACGGTAACACGTGTCCTCAAAAGTACCCCGCTAACATGTAATAACGAAAGTGAAATGACTGCCAATGACCGACGCTAAACACCAAGGCAAAAGAACCCACATACGCATAAGATTGACCCCGTCCAACATGATAGAGTTAAATGCTAAGACTTAAAAATAAAACCCACCTGAATGTAGGCCGATCCCGAACTCCCGCTAGACTACCGGGAGGCTGGTGCTGAACTGCTGGGCCCTCAGGTGCGCCGTAGACTCGCCGGAAAGTTGGCCGGAGCGACAGCAAGTTCAGGCTAGGGCTCGGTTTACACACGTTGAGACCAAACCCGAGTCGTTGGTCGGAGCCCCGGAGTCGGCGGCGGCGGCCGGGGGTGACCCCGGTTCCGGAAATTGGTGCAACTGGGTTCTTTTCCCAGCGCGCGAAGTCCCAGGTTAGCCGGAAACCGAGTTCGCCGGAAATTAGCTCGTTAATGGCGGAATCCGGCCGGGTGAAATCGAGGCTTTGCGACTTGGACCAAAAGCTCCTACTGGTTGCCGCGGACCTTCCTGCAGTGGTGGCCGGCGCCAGGAGTGGGCGGCGGCGCCGGTTGGAGGACCTCCGGCGAAGTGCAATGTAGCTCGGTTCTAGGGCACAGTCTTGCGGCGCGATCCTTCAACGGATCAACACGGAACTTTGGGAGGACTCTGCAGTCACCGAGATGAAGGAAATCAACGGTGTGATCTTGCTTCCAACGGTTCGATGAGTCCCGGGATCAAGATCGGCTTAGCCACAGTATTCCGGTGACACCGCACCCCCCTCGGCAAACGGAGGCACGGCGACGGTCCGGACTCGTCGGAAAGCTTAGAGGAGGAGATGGTGGCCGCGGCGGCGCACGGCGGCGGTGGGTCTCGGCTCGGGTTCCACACGCACAGAGGTACCCTCAGAGGGAGTTTGGTGCAATCATAACTCCCCTGGTTGTTTCCTCACCCACAACCCGAGATCAATTACACATTGCCCGGTCTTCCTTCTTCTCCGGCGACGTGGTGGCGGCCGGTGCGGGGAAACTCCGGGGAGCGCGGCAGAGAAGAGGAGGTTTGTTGAGGGTTGCGGCTAGGGCTACAGGGTTTAGGTTTCGTGTGCCGGGAACCCTAG
This sequence comes from Tillandsia leiboldiana, assembly GCA_029204045.2. Taxonomy (NCBI): domain Eukaryota; kingdom Viridiplantae; phylum Streptophyta; class Magnoliopsida; order Poales; family Bromeliaceae; genus Tillandsia; species Tillandsia leiboldiana. The sequence goes on from CM055061.1 coordinate 4,850,222, forward strand.
CTCGGTTATACACCTATATATATAGGGTTTGGCAATCTTGCAATTAAGCCCTTCTAGCTTTGCTATTTGCTGTTGGGTCCTCCACAGTAGCTTTCCTTTGCACTTAAGTCCTTCTCCAAGAACAGGCACGCAATTCGAGGCGACTTCAATAGGGTTTCATGTGCAATTGTCACCTTTTTCGCCTTGTTTCACGCTTTTCGAGGCGATCCGGTCGTCGAAACGGAAAATGGACTGCGCCACGGCGTCCGGCTCGACGAGACCTATCAGATAGCGATTTTTGATTTTCGAGAAACTGTCCGGATAAAATCTCGGTCCAAAAAATACTGTTCCGGAATACAGTTTTCGCGCTTTTCGAGACTCTAGGGTCGTCAAACGGAGATTCCGTCAGCGCCATTGCGTCCCGAACGCCGAAACCGTTCGAAACGCCTACCTGAAGTGCTATGATCGGTTTCCAGCCAGCGAATTAGTCAACGTTGTGTCCGTCGGGGTTCCGAAAACTAGGGTTACTGTTCACCTACAGTAACAACTTAATTTACACTGTGCACAGAGCACTGTTACACTGGTCGCGGTTATTTGCTCGCTTCTTCATCGATTTCTGGAAGATCCGACCGTCGGATCGAAAAGTGCTGAATATGAATCTCGTTCAGTTCGATGAGACGATCGCAACGGTCAATTCAGATTTCCAAGATCACGTCCGGATTGGAAATTAGCCTTTTTGCCTCGTAAATTGTGCAACTTGCACACTGGCGATTGACCATATAGGCCAACAGGGGTCTTTTGAATTCAAAACCGGATCAAAATTCACTTTTAGACTATTTATTAAAAATAAAATATTTCGAGTTTCTACATCACTTACAACTTAAAAGAAGTTTCGTCCCCGAAACTTACAACTTAAAAAAAGTTTCATTCCCGGAGCTTACAGCCTGAAGTCATACTTTATGAAATGCTCAAAAAGTTTATTCGAGGGCTACAAGTCAGTCGCAAGGTATCGACAACTCTAAGGCTACTAATTTAGACCCAATCTGATACTCCCCATTACAGGGCAGAGTATTTCCTCAGTTCCTTCGACAGTCCGTTGCCTGCAGCCAACGTGCTTACCAAAAGAACAGCGAAATACCGTAGAACTGTCGCCAACAACTAGTTGGGGACGCAACTCCTATCAGAAGGTATATCACATACCTCCCAACACAATCTCAGTGCTAAAAACAGAACCTTTATCAAGGATTACTACCACCTCGTGGTCACAAACATCACCATGACTAACACATAGGCGAGTCCACGTCGATCCACAAAATCTGTGCAAAAGGTGGGGTCAATTTGCATCCGTCCCAAAACAGGGTTACCATCGGGCCCATAGGCCATTGAATTATGACACGGGGACACTGAAGGGTCAACACTTGTTCAACCTCTAAGCAAACTGTGAGGCTAGTGCAATAATAGCAGTCATCTACTGCTGTGCCATCAGCTGGACGATTACGACAAGAACAGTGATTTAACCTTTAACCACTGTAACTGATCCGAGCACTCTGGCTCCATTGAAACATCAAGCCCACAGCCGAAACCATGACCGCGGCTAACCCTGCACTAACAACGATCCCAAAAACCAGAGTGCGTACGACTAATAACCGAAACAACGAGACTCAACTGTGTGAACCACACCTGAGCTCCAAACCACTATGCCAATACCCTGCGCTCTCTCGTGAACACAAGTCATCCTAGGGTTCGTTCCTAACCAAATACCCAGGTATCGGATCGGAAAGGCGGAAATTTGTGCATCAGAAACTGTGCAATTCACGCACTGGTATGCAAATCGCTAAGGTTAGATCTGCTTCCTCGGCCGCAAGCACACTAGAATTTCTCGAGTGCTACATCACTCACACCTTAAAAGAAGTTTCATCCCCGAAACTTAAATACGCCAGGAATCCAATACATGGGAAAAGTGGCCAAACATGTCCGACTTGCGCTTCCCATTGGCCTTGCGCCCCTCGTGATCTGTACTGCTTCACAATCACAAACTCGCAACCCAAAACCTCAAGACTATGCCTTGGTCATGGGGAGCTGGCGACAAAACCCAAGAAGCACGGTCCTACTTCCGTCTTGGCACCCAAGGGGGTGCGACACTCTGATTAACCTCTACCGCTCGGTCCCAATCCATTGCCCTTCCAAGCACCATGCACTGAGCCGAGCTGCATACCCCCAGACCAACGATCACATTCCCAACTAGGAGTATTTAAGCTCTAGGTCCGCTCAACAAAAAGAAAGAATCAAGCCCAAACGAACAAGATTTGCTAGTCCCGGTGGTCTCTTTTCTCAACCCCAGGGGGAATCCCAAGACCCCACCGTGACGATTCCTACAACCATCGCAGTGACCACAGCAAAGAGCCGAACCATGCGTAACAACCGTAGGGGAAGAGTCCTCATACCTACCCCTACCCTATCCAAGATGCAAAAGAATTGGCCGACTCTCTGCTGTAACCTAAAACCCGTTGTCCTGGAAGGTACAATTTTAGGCAAAGAGACCACCCAGCTACTCACGACCGACAAAACGGCCGATTCACTAACAACCACCGGCGGATTACCCTACCACCAGTCGCCATTACTAACGACGACCAAAGCGTTGGCAGAGGGAGAGGTTCGAAAAAAACATCACCCGGCGCAACGATCTGCTGTCCCGAACGCCGAAACCGTTCGAAACGCCTACCTGAAGTGCTATGATCGGTTTCCAGCCAGCGAATTAGTCAACGTTGTGTCCGTCGGGGTTCCGAAAACTAGGGTTACTGTTCACCTACAGTAACAACTTAATTTACACTTTGCACAGAGCACTGTTACACTGGTCGCGGTTATTTGCTCGCTTCTTCATCGATTTCTGGAAGATCCGATCGTCGGATCGAAAAGTGCTGAATATGAATCTCGTTCAGTTCGATGAGACGATCGCAACGGTCAATTCGGATTTCCAAGATCACGTCCGGATTGGAAATTAGCCTTTTTGCCTCGTAAATTGTGTAACTTGCACACTGGCGATTGACCATATAGGCCAACAGGGGTCTTTTGAATTCAAAACCGGATCAAAATTCACTTTTAGACTATTTATTAAAAATAAAATATTTCGAGTTTCTTCAAAATTATATAGACATAATTTATTATATATTATAATATATTATTTTTATTATAAAATTAATATATATATATATATATATATTATTTTTATTTAAATATTATAATAAATTATACTTAACTATTATAATAAATTATTTTTATTAAATTTAAGTTTTAAGTAGAAGCTGAAAAAAAATTATTTTTATAAAAATATTTTTATTAAATTATAATTTATAATAAATTATTTTTATAACAAATTATTTTTATTAAATTATATTTTATATTAAATTTAACTATCATTTTTTTTTTACTATTTTTTAGCATTCCATAAAATTATCGAAACATAATTTCAGTTGTTCTTGAGAATATCAGTATTACAAACCAAACACAATTTTACTTTTATTCCCGACTATCTCAAAATAGTAAACTATATCAGATATAAAAAAATTTATCTTAATATTCGTTATACTCGAACTCGAGTTTTTAAACATGACCCTCTTAAACTATGCAGATGGGTGGGGAAAGGAAAAACTCCCAATTTAGTGGGAGCTTCCAAACAATGTCTTCCTGAGAAACTCTGCTATATATTAATTTTTTTTTTATTTAAAAATTATAATTTTTTTCGCTTACTAAAGCTTTATTCGGGAGAGGAATTTTGGTTGGAGGACTAAATTCTGTGTGATAATTTTTGTTGTTTTCGAAAATATAAAATATTTCAGTATAAATTAGAATAATGATAAGTTTGTGTTTCGATGTATTCAGAAATATTAATTCTAGAGAATATTTTTAATAGTGTATGGGTAGAAAAAAAAAATCTAAAACAATATTTAAATTTATTTTAAAAAATAAAATAATTAATTTATATGAGTACATTTTATATAAAATTATTTTATGTAATAATTTATAATATACTATTTTATATAATAATTTAATATATATCAGTATATTTAATTTATTTTATATAACAATTTATTTTATATAATTTATTCATAATATTTGTAATGAATAAAATATAATACTAGCAATATCAGTACAAATTAAAAAGAAATATATAATATATGAAAAATAATTTAATATATATAATAATTAATATAACATAAAATAATTAAATATTAATATATAAATGATAAAACTTAATCAAATAATAATATGTCAAATTTAATTAATTTATATAAATATAATAAGATTTTAATATAAATATATTATCATAAAGATAATATTTATATTAATATATTTATTTATATATTTATTTATCTAATAAAATAAAGAGAAGAATAAATTTGTTCTTAATTTTTCTATGAACAACTTTTAAGGAATGCTCCAAAATAGCTTAGAATAATTTATTTATTTATTTATTTATTTATTTTTTGACAGAAGTATTTAAGTATATATATATATATATATATATATATATATATATATATATATATATATATATATATATAGTAAGAAGAATAACCCGGAGAGAAAAATCAAATAATTGAGAAAAAATAGGAAGGAAAAGAAAAACTAAGGTTAAGGTTTATACATTAATTATCAAAATAGAGTATATTCATATTCCAAATCTAGTTAGTATGAATTCATAACCCAAATCTAGTCTAACTAAATATACAATACTTGGTATAAATGACCCAGTACCGAGTTAGGATTGTGCATGCATTAATCAGAGTTTATTGTTTTAGCAAATTTATCAAAACATAGACAAGCAAAGATATCTAAATAAAAATTTGGAAAAAAAAAAAAAAACTGCATGCTTATAATAAGATACATTATCCGAAGCTAGCAATCTAGAATAAGAACAAAAGTATGATATAAATACTTTAGAAAATTCCATTGATATATTAATCTCGTAGAAAGATCAAATCGAAACATTATTAGCCAGGGATGGTGGATCAAAAAAAAAAAAATATTGCTGACATCAAACTTTGAAAAAAAGAAGATACACCAAAATATTATCAACACTTAGAGATGGCAGTGGGAAGGAATGATTCTAAAAGTATGGCAACTTAATAATTTACTATAAATAGTTTAGAAAATTGCAGCAGGACGCAAGGTGTTCGCGTAAGGGATCAGTGCCAAGTATGGCGAGTTGATACGGCCGAAATTCTTCAGCTGCCGACTGCTCAAACTGTAACTGTAAAGCTGACAACACACGGTGATAAAGATCAACATATCGCAGTTTACCAGCGTGAACGATCCGACCTGCAGGTCATGTCCCGCAATCGCATCAAATCCTACTTCAACAATTTTCTTCCACGTCCCCGGGGACGCCGTATTCTCCTCGTTTGTCTTGAACAACCACAGCGCGAAAACGGAGGTCACCTTCCGGTACTGGATCAAGCATAGCAGCCCGCTCTGGGGCCATCGCGCGATCCTGATATCGTACTGATCCGGCGAACCAGCGGCCACCGCCTCGGCCGGCAGAGGCACGATCCGAGAGCGCTGCACAACAGCAGCCGCCGCGTCGACGTCGACGGCCACCACGTAGGGGTCGACCCCGGACATGTATGCCCCGCAATCCGACGCCCAGAACACAGTGCTCTCGCACACGACGGGCTCGTCGAGCCGCAGGTTCCGTTTCCCGACATCCACCAGCGTGCAGTCGACCTTCCACTCGCCGTCCCGAGAGTCGTAAATTCTGCAGTGCATATTGTTGTCCCACTCGGACTCAGGTTTCACATACACAATTTTGTAGTCGAACGTCTTCTTAGATACGACCGCGCCGACGCCGACGCAGAAATTGTGAGAGAACTCCTCCGTGTCGGGAGGCCATGGGACGGAGACCGATGTTCTGCGCACAGGATTGTAAACGGCAATACCGTCGGGAACTTTGGAAGTTCTATCCAAATAGAAGATGAGGCCATTGGCAGAAGAAAGAATTCTGGCGGTGGAGCGCAGAAACTCGAAAGCGTCGTCGGGGATGCCGGCCTGCTGGTCGACGAAGTAAATGCTTACTCCGTATTTGTAGGCCGCGAAGAAGCCCGAGTCTGCGGCATCGGCGTGGCGGGCCTGCAGCATTACGAAAAATTCTTCGGAGGTAAGAAAGCAGATGCGCCGGGCAAGAAGCTTCATCTTGATTATGGATCTTGCAGGTAAAAAAGAAAGAACGGTAGTTAAGATGTCGTCGTTCAAGTAGTTTTCCATATCGTCGTTCAAGCAGTTTTTCATGTATTAGTTTCGTACGTAGTCGTTTGGATTTAGTTTCGTACGTAGTCGTTTGGATTATTATTATTATATTATTTTTTGTACAGGTATATATATGAGGTCAGTTATTAATTAATTAGGAAATTCTAGTCTGATTCGGATTTAGATTTTATATATTTAGAATTGAAGTAAAATCTAATCTAATTAAAAATTAAATATTTATCTTATTTAAAATATACGGTTATCTTTCTTATTTTATCTTTATTCTAATATGTTTTTCATAATTTTTTATTTTAGTTTAATTTGAATTTAGAATATAATATGATCAGTTTAAAATCTAACCTAATAATTATAACTATTTTACATATTTGAAGTCGTTCAATTAGAATATCAAAATTATATTTATCTTGTAGATTTAAAGTTCGAGTAAATCAAATTTGTAAATTTTTTAAAGAAATTCTTTGAAAAGGTAAAATATTTAAATAGTAAAAAATAGACATTATGTAACTAAATACGTAAAATTTATTAGAGAAAATGATATAATATTGAATCTTACAGAAAAATCAAATAATTAAATATATTTTAAACTATAATAATATTGAATGATTTTAAAAAATTTGACACGGTCAAAATTTGCAATAGATAAAATATTAGATAAACTGATATGCAAAATATATAAATAAAATAATTAATTAGACAAATAATTATGATAATTATGACACATTCAGCAATTTTTCTTTTAAAGAAGGTGCTAAATTGTAAGCAGAACCCTCAACTAAAGATTATTTTAAAATAGACCCCTTGACTATTTTAAAATTTTTCTTGTAAAATTTTGATTTATTTTTATTGCGGATTTATGCCTTCTTTAAATTTGGATTGAGTCAAATTTTTATTGATATAAAATTTATGTCTATCTATATACCTCCTAATCTAATTAGGATCGGCACTTTAATTAGTATACATCTCGGACTAATTAATTAGTGCATATTAATTAGTGCATAAAGATGTCGAAAAATACAACCAAATATAAAAAGACTGATATTTTATAAATTTGAATTATTAGCCTAAGGTTCTAATTTTTTTCTTTTCTTTTTGTTGGGTCGGTAAAATTGACGATTCAACTTATTGTTCAAAAGTCGGTTCATATTCGACTCATTAATAAATGAGTTTATTTTTCAATTTGATATTTTTTCAATTTGATATTTTAACGAGCCATGTCTTGCTCAAACATAAGATTAAATTAGTAAAAAATTAAATATAAATTGGTTCATCTTAATAAAAGAAGCATCATTTGTACACCATCAAACTGATGATCAAAATACATTCACAAACTTACAAAAAAATCCCAAGGGATTAAAAGGAGCAGTGATTTTCAAGTTCATAACCAGTGTAATATATATATATATATCTACAACATGCCACTCTCTAAACTCATAAGAAAAGAAAAAGAAAAAAAAACAAAAAAAAAAAAAATTACTCCAAAGTTTAGATATCCAGATGAGGTTCATAGAACTCATTCATGAAGGGTGACAAGATCTCCTCCTCCAGCATCTTCAGCACCCGACTCATCGACGGCCGATCCTCAGGGCTCGCGCCCGTACACATGGCGGCAATGTCGAGGATCGCTTCGACCGCCTCGGCTTCTACGCTTCCGCATCTCTCGTCCACGATTTCCTCGAGCCGGTGCTCTCCCGTCAGAGTGTTCAGCTGCGAACATTTGAAACCACATTTGGTGCAGTAAAAAATACATGACAGAAACAGTGCAGAATATGAGTAACTAACACAGCACAAAGCCCCTGATTTTGAACTGTACACAGCACAAGGGTCGTGTCGCAATTTAGCGGCGAATAAGAGGAGAGAGTATAAAAGAAGAATATGAAGTTATACATACCCAGCCAACTATGTTCAAGCCTTTTTTAACAAATGAGGGGTCTGTAGGCCTCTTTCCAGTTACAAGCTCTAGCAGGAGAACGCCGAAACTGTACACATCCGACTTCTCGGTCGCGCACCCATTTTGTAGATATTCTGCCATATTTGGAGCGATTTGCAATGGATCAAAATTGAGAGGTATGACGACAAGCAATCAAATCAGTCATAAACTTCAAATTAGAGCTTCTTCTGATAATTCTGAAAATTGAGAAGCTCATTTTGCGTTCTTATTGCAATTGGAAAATCGTTCATGAAGGGCAACCGCGATTGCCCGAATTTTCTAACTTTTTAATAAGAGAACAATAACAAAGGCTCAAAATGACTGCCGCACCTGGCGCGAGGTAACCGAAAGTACCGGCGACCACGGTAGTAACATGAGCATCTTCGTCCACGAGAAGCTTGGCGAGGCCAAAGTCCGACACATGGGGCTCGAGGCTCATGTGGAGAAGTATATTGCTCGATTTGATGTCCCGGTGAACTATCACGGGGGAGCAATCGTGGTGCAAGTACACCAGCCCTCGGGCAGAGCCAAGCGCGATCTTCATTCGCGCATTCCAGTTCAGCGGCTGCTCTTCTTGGCCGCTTTCTGGAAATTAAAGGTGCAGAGTGAAGATTTTGCCGAAAACTTCGATAGTCGTATCACGGAAAAATCGAAACATAAGAATAATTTGTCAAAACTTTTAGAGAACTAACGATGCGATGTTATTCTCAGAGGAAGCAATGAGCACAAATTGCATCTTATTATAATACCTCCGCCATTATAGTTACAAGATAAAATGTGCATTAATAGTTAGTTCTCGGATAGAAAACAAAGTTGTAGGAGCTTACCATGAAGATACTGATCTAAACTCCCCAAGGCCACGTAATCATATATGAGAAGCTTCGCGGACGGTAGCCTACAATAGCCTCGCAAGTTGACGAGGTTGATGTGTTTGATGCTTCCTAGAATCTCGAGCTCCCTCTCGAAAATCTGATCGGACCCATCGTGGTTCCGATTGATCCTCTTAACGGCAAATACACTACTATCGTCCATCATCATCTTGTACCCTAGTCGATCGCGACATATTTTCTGAATTTGCATGCCGCATGTACAGTTCCAAATTACCAACAAACCTGCATTTTTTTTGTTTCTTTTTAGATACTTTTGAATCAACTCCAGTTTAATTCGCGAGTATAAAGGGCCGACTTACGAGCTAATTCCGAAAGTTCTAAGCACTCCAGCATTCGGGATCTCGCCAGAGAGGAAGTTGGTCGACAGATTCCTGCGACGAAATGCAAGAAAATTTGATAATATTTACTCGCAAAATCAATCAGCGCAGATAAACAAAATAGCAGGATCAATAGAACAACTCACAGAAATCTCAAACGGGCGAGGCCGCCGATCGAGGACGGTATCATCCCCCTTAGCAAATTACTCGATAAGTCCCTAAAATTTCAACACTAAGATCAACAAACCATCCAAATTAACCAAACAAATAGAAAATGCCGACGATTTCGGAAGCAACATACAGGATGGTGAGATGAGAGAGGTCTCCGATCTCGGGAGGGATACCACCTTGAAGATAATTAGCTCTCAAATAACTGCAAAACATAAAATTCTTGGATGTGAATAGAATGCAGATAATCAGATGAGAAATAGTAGACCGAAATTTTATAAAAAGAATTCAAAAAAAAAAGAGAACAAAAGTGAAACAAAGATGTACATTGCTCTTAGCTCAGTACAGTTCTTGATCTCAGAAGGGATGGACCCATGCAAGCTATTCTCATGAAGAGCCCTATCACAAGACACACATTGAACACCAGGATGGATAAAGGTGAGATTTTGAACGGTTAAAATTAACCACATTATTTCTAAGCTTCCCCTTGGAGATTCGGGTTCTCTATTTGTCTATTAATCTGGTTTCTTCTCTGCGTCAACTCAGTGCTTGGGCGTGGTTTATTTAGAATTGATGTTTTCTTGTTACCTGTCGGGCAACGACTGAATGTTGGGAAACATGGGATATCATTGGTGTCAAGTTTAGTTACATTTACATATGGGATATCATTGGGCCTATTTCTTGTATTTGGTGTTGTAATGGGTCTTTACTTTCTACCCTTTCTATCTTTTTTGTACTCTTCAAATAGGGTATATTCCTGTTTAATCAAAAAAAAAAAAAATTAACCACATTAAAACAGTAAAAACTAACAAAATATATATATATATATATATATATATATATATATATATATATATATATATATATATATATATATAGAAGAGCTTATATATTTTTAAAATTACAAGTCAATTTATGCTTGATATAAAATTTACAAGCATGGGCTTGTTCTGTGCTTTTAAAAGTACAAGCCCATCCATACTTGTAAATTTTTTATCATTGAATTTGTATTGGAATTTGTATTTTTGTAAAGTCAACTAAAGAGAGACAAATATAAAGTAAAAAAACAAAATCCCAATACAAATCAAATGTTAAAAAATTCAAATGAGCTTGTACTTTTAAGCCCTGTTTGGTTGGGGGATAAAGGGGGAATAATATCCTTTAACCCCTAATTCTTGCCAAACAAGAGGAAAAAAATCATACAGATAAAGGTTTAAAAAATCATAACGCGCCACGCAGCGGGATGCATGCCCGTACCTCGAGATGCGTGCTCGTGCCTCGGGATCCGTGCCTGTTACCTCAGGATCCGCACCACCTCGGGATCCGTGCCCGCATGCTCCAGTGATTCGGGCGCCGCTACAATAACATTCGAGTGCCCGGAAGTTCGGCCCAAATTCGGATTTCGCCTGTTTCGCCCATTTTCGTCTGTTTTTCGATCGTTTTCGTTCGTTTTCATCCGTTTTCATCCCGTTTGCGCTAAAATTTGACAGGTAAACTCAACTCAACTTAATTTATCATAAAATATTTTAAATTTTCAGTTTTGACCATTTCTGGGTCATCAAAAGTCCCTCTGTATTCAAAATTACTGGCATATCCTTTTCTTACTACTCGGGCATCTGATTGATGTGAAACTTTTATTGTGACCTTAGAACATAAATACGGACCTCCCCAATTTTTCTCGAAATTTTCCGACACTATGAATTTTCTGCTAAAATCTGAGCTCACTTTCTCATATAAAATTCTAAATATCTCATTTTTATTCCAATTTCAGCCAATTCACCTCCAAATTACTCTTTACTTCTCTAAGTTCAATAAAAATAGTATTTTATATTATTTTTATTTATATTTGATTACATACGAAAGATCTCGTACATTATAGATGTACATCCTAAATTAGATGTACATTTAGCAATTTCCAATATTTCCTACAATAGGCCAACTTCTGTTTTGGGCCTTTTTGCTAAATTATTTTTGTTAAGAATGTTTATGGACTGTTTTTGCAATTAGCCCCTTAACAAATTTTATTTACAAATAACTTTCTAAATTTTTTATTTATATTTATAAAATTGATTTTATTTTTGTCGCATGAACGCCACGCGTTAAGTGTTCAAGTTGAATACAATATATGGTTCTGTTTAGATACGGTAAATTATTTACAAGTAATTTTTTTGATTTGATGGACGAATAGATAATAAGAAAGGAAGAAGGCAAAGTGGAAACAGAAAATTCGTATTTGAAGTACTTTTAGAAATTTAATAGACGAGAAGAGAAGGAGAAAAAGATGAGGCAAACTAGAAATAAAAAATTCGTATTTGAAATAATTTTTGAAGATTTGGTAGACAAAAAAAAAGATGAATAAGATGAGGAGGTAAACCGGAAATGGAGAATCCGTGTTTGAAATAATTTTTGATAATTTGATGGACAATAAAAATAAGAAGAGGAGGCAAAGTGAGATTCCGTGTTCAACTTAAATATTTTTATTTTATGATGTTTGCACGGGCGTTTATACGACAGTTATAGAATCAATTTTATAAATATAAATTTAAAAAATTTATTTGTAAAAAAAAAAATACTTAGTTTCTCCTCTAATAAAAAATCACCACTATCAGCTTCTCCTTGCTCAAAACTCATTCCTATCGTTTTTCCTCTTTTCTCAAACTCAACACCTCCCATCTCTTTCATCTTCCATCATCGACCTCTCCGGTGAGGATCCAAAATAAAAAATCCTTATATTTGGAAGCGTCTGTGGGCGATTGCGGTGGATGCCATAATTTTGAGAAAAAGAAAATAGTAGGGGTAGTCGGACAGCAACAGTGACGGAGGACGTCGAGAGGTGGAGGAGCGCGCAGTTGAGTGAGTAGGAGAGTTCGTGAGTATGTGAGGTAGAGGAGTGTGATACTCCCAGAATTTGAATTAGTTATATATATAAATAGTATAATATAACTAAATTTTTTAATTCCGGCTATATCATTTTGGGTGGTAGTAAAATTTGAAAAGTTAAAAGGGTTGAGCGTGTTAGAATAGTTTTGTCACGCCCCGAGTTTTAAAAATTCGGTAATAAATTTTTTTTTGTTAAGTAAATCAGAGTTTGCAAACTGGGCGCAACAGACCGCCACACGTATAGAAGACTCTCTATCCCAAGGACAAAGACTCCCCTATACATGCACGGCTAAACATCATCATCAGAGATCAACAGATATATCAGTAACTAATCTAATCTACTCAGCAGGAATAATCAAAATTAAGTTATTACCTCATCAGTTTTAAATGTTTAAATCACGATAAACTGGAATGAAATGCGGAAAGTAAATGTCTGCAGAAGTCGTCGATATATAATGCTCATGGGGACAGTTCTATCGTAGTCGGCTCACTGGATCGTCCCGACATCTCACCACCCGACGGACCTACAACAGTCACCCGAGGGTGTGAGATACACCGGAGTGCATCCCAGTGGGCACGACGAGCCGAGCATCAGCTAATCGTACCTACTGGGTACTAAAATCTGCGGATAGTAAGAGTCAACAGGAAAAGCTGGAAGCATAGAGGTCTACTAATAATCAGAATAAGAACTGCAGGTAAGTATACTGAAAATCAAGGTATATCAGAGATAACCAATCATGAAAGCTGTAGGTCATACATGCTGAAATCAAAAGATGGCTACAAAATCATGCATAAGGAACTGCAAGAGATGAAAGCATGTCTGCAAATAATAATACAGGAAATAACTGAGCATCGGTACAGAATAAAAGCAATGCGTCAAAGGTAGAAACCCAAGTACTCAATCATGTGCCAATATTGGTCTCAGAGAACCTCAGGCAAGGCCACCCATCCGCACTCGATCCGCTGACATAACCCTGCACGTCACAGACGCCAAGCAGTCTCGATGCAAAAGGGGCTCACGGGTCTATCACCAGACCACTCTACCGGTAAAGAACCAGCTCCACGGGGAGCGACCCCGGCCAGGTTCGTGAAGTACAGCAGTGCATGGCAAGTCATAATGATCAATCTCACGGTCTAGTGACCGAGTAGTCGGCACACGCCGAAATCCCAACAGGGAATCATCTGTCTATGTCTATCCATCGGAATCAATCAATCATACATATCGAGTAGTATCTATCAATCGGGATCAATCAATCATGCATATCTGAATAGTATCTATCAATCAGGATCAATCAATCATGCATATCGACGTATATCAAGAAATATCTCAATGACATGAATCAACAGGTGTCATCTAATCATGCAAATCTATACATCAATCAATCAGGATCGGTCAGGAATAATCAGGGAGTATGTATATGATAATCGGCTGATCGTGACAAGAAATCTCAATCACAGGTCTAATCAGATCAATGTAAATCAGTAACATCATGATATGTCAAGATAGGTCATATAATCAGCGGGGAAGTCAAAAACAGGGGTCCGACTGGACTAAAGCAACCAGAGGGCCAAAAAGCTAGCCCGGGCCGAAGCTAACCCACCTGGATGACGGCAGATCCCCGAACTCCCGCGCAGCTACTGGGAGGCTGGTGCTGAACAACTGGGCCCTGTATAAAGAGCTATAATCAGTAATAGACTCACACAACCCTTTCCCGACGACGTTACACTAACGGAGAGTTTAAACGGTCAAATCGGTCATTTCGTCGGTCGACAGCTGGTTCCTGGTCAACGAGGACCATCGGAAACCCAATAAAATGGCCAGGTAGTGCGTAGGTGCTGTCTAAGGTCAGCTAGGGTGGCCATTTTGCATTTTGGTCCAAAAAGGTTCTTAAATTGCATAAATATCTATTAGATAACTACTGTTTTAGCTCGTTCGTGAATTCCGGAAGTCCAAACATAAATCTGTAAATTTCAGGGTGTTCGTTATGACGAGACGAAGCCCGTGCTCACAAGAATTGGGCTGAGACCAAGCCCGATACAAAGTTGGCCCATAATCTTCTAAGGTCACATTACCACTATGTTGGATCTTAACATATACTTGATCATATTGAGAGCTAGCTGAAGCATGGTGATTAATAAGGACAGAGGAGTGCAGTGCTCACCTTGTGCGCGCCGGAGGTCGGCCGGAGGGTCGCCGGAGCAAGGTGGTGCTCCAAGCCAAGGCTCGGTTTGGCTGATCTTGGAACCACAGTGGCTCGGACCTGGAACCAAGGTGAGCATCAGTAAGAGGGAGGTCCCAGAGGCTCTCGGGTCCATGTGGGGTCGAGCCCCGGTGGCCGGAGGCGGCGGCGGCCGGAGGTGAGCCCGAAAGGCAAAGCTCGGGTGCAAGGGTTAAGACCCAACAAAGAGGGGGGATCTGGGTTAAAATAAAATCATGGAGAAGTTGCTTAGGGTCTGTAGACCTCACCTGAGTGGTTGGCCGGAGCCCGGCGCGCCGGCGATGGCCGGAGATGACGGTTGAACCGAGCTCGGGTGCAACTACAGAGGTGACAAGCCCGACGTTAAACCCCGCATGCAAGATGATAGGGAGGCTCCAGAGGACCGAGGAAACTCACCTGAGTGGTTCCCGGTGGCTGAGGTGCGCCGGCAAGGCGGCGCCGGAGGAGCTCGGTGGAGCTTCAAGGCCGTTAATGGCGGATTCCGGCGGCGGAGCTCCGGGCCGGTGCAACTTGGATGGAAAGGTTCCACTCGGCGCCAGGGAGCTTCTGGTGGCAGTGGCTGCCGGTGGGAGGCAGCGGCGGCGCCGGACGGCGGCGATCGGGCTAGGTGAAAGAAACCGGGTTCTAGGGCTTCTCCGCGCGGGCCCGATCTTCGTCCGATCACCCCTAGCTCTCGTGGAGATGTTGCAGTCGTTCAGAGGAGAAGATCCAACGGTGCTGATCTCCGGTTGAACGGCCGGATCACGGGGGCGCTGGAGATCGGCCGAGAAAACAATAATCCGGCGGCAGAGCTCCCGCCGGCGATAGGGACGGCGGCCGCGGCCCGGACTGCGACCGGAGGATCACCTCGGTGTCAGGAACAAGGTGGTCGTGACCAAAAGCCCAAATGCACAAAAGTGTTCCAAGACTTACCTTGGCCGGACAAATGGAGGAAGATGGGTTGGCCCGCGGCGGCGCTGCGGCGACGGCTGGGGACCGGACCACCTCAGCCCGACAGCGGCACCCCAGGGGACTCCTCCAGACCTGGTCTCGATCGTTCTTGATCTTCCTGAGCACCCTCACCTCGAGTCACCCGAGATCAAGATCTTATTGATCTTTCTTCTCCGGCGGTGGAGGCGGCGGCCGGCGCGGGGAGGATCCGAGGAGAGCGGCAGGGAAAAGGGATTTTGTGGGTTGCGGCTGAGGGAGCAGCGAGGCTTAGGGTTTTTGGAAAACCCTAGCTCGGGGTGGACCTATATATATAGGGTTTGCAACAATCGCAATGCAGTCCCTCAAGTCTTGATATTTTAGCACCTGGTCCCTCACAGCAACCTCCATTTACATCCAGGTCCCTCTCCCATGAGTGGCACGCTTTCCGAGGCAAGAAATCCAAGGTTTCTATGTGCAAATGTTGCATTTTCGACGCATTTTTCGCTTTTCGAGAAAATCTGAGCGTCGAAACGGAAAATGGACTGCGCCATGACGTCCGGCTCGACGAGACCTATCAGGTAGCGACTTTTGATATTCGAAAAACTGCCCAGATTAAATTTCGGTCCATAAAATACAGTCCCGGAATACTAGTTTTTGCGTTTTTCGAGACTTAGAGTCGTCAAACGGAAATTTCGTCAGCGCCATTGCGTCCAGAACGTCGGAGCCATTCAAATCGACTACCTGAAGTGCTATGTTCGGATTCCAGACAGTGAATTGGCTCAACGTTGGCGCGAAGGGACTCGAAAATCAGGGTTTACTGTTCACTGTACCCTCGACTTAAGTCGCGGGTCCCGCCCGCTTCTTCGTCGATTTCTGGAAGATCCGACCGTCAGATCTGAACAAGTTTAATATGATTTTCGCTCAGTTCGTCATGACGGTCGCGCTCGTGGTCTCAGATCTTCGAGATTAGGCTCGGATTGAAAGGCGATATTTTTGGCCCACTAATTATGCAAATTACACTGCAGAAAAAGGGGCACTAAGACTACGGGTGCTTTTCATGATCCAGATTCAACGTGACTCAAGTCAATTTCATTTCTTTATTAATTTTCAAAAATTTGAATTCTTACAAGTTTTTAGGCGGGGCATCACAAGGAGGGCATGCATTTTTTTTTTTTTTCTCAAAAACCTCTATTTTGAACTTATTATTCTGTTTATTTTTCAATACCAAAGGTTTTAAGAGGGTTGTCACACTTCGGTATTTTAAATTTTAATTTATTATAATTTTGGGTAAAAATATATTAAACTTATCTCAATTATTATTCTTTTGGATTTTAGTATCTAATCACTACAAAATTTAATTTTGATATATGATCTTTTAATTTATTTGATTTGAAATAATTAATAAATTTTTTTATTTTAAAATTTGATGCGTAATTTATCTTTATATAATTACTTAGCATAAAAGTATTTTATACAATTTATGTAACTATAATATAAATTTATTAAAATAATTAATTAATTTAAATTTTGTATAAAAGGGTCATCAAATCAGTTAAATTTAACAAATTAAAATATTTGGTACTAAAATCAAAATTTGGAAAGAATAGCTAGTCCAATCAAAACAATCTATAATTCAAATAAATTTTATGTGTCTTTATTTAATTTTTGACTCAAATTTTTTTATATTATTGTAATTAAGTCTTGCAACCTAATTTTTTTTTGCTAAAAAATAATATGTCATTAACATATGATATTTTAATTATTTTTATGTCATCAATTATAATATTATTATAATATTGTTGCTACATCAACTAAATATCATCTCTTAGTCAATCAAATTATATTGTGAAACTTAATAGCAATAATTTAAAATTTTTAAAGTAAATTTTATCAACAAATTAAAATTTAAAAATTAATATGTCACACGTCTCCTAATTTACTGTCACATCAGTAATACATCACCCGTTAATAGTAAATTAAATTACAACGTAAAACTTAATAAAAATAATAATTATTATAGAAATTAAATTTAAATTTATAAAAAAATATGATTTTAAAATTAAGGATTAATTTCATATAACTCTTTGTAAATATATCAAATAATAAATATATTTTTATAAAACTTAATTTTTTTATATTTATTTTTTAAAAAAAATCTAAGTTGTTCATATATTTTTTTATAATTTATTATCGTTATTTTACTGTTTATTTTTTAACATAATATAAGTAAAATATTAATTTTGTACCATATATATTTCTCAAAAATTGGATGAGGTGAAAAAACTAAATGTACACTCTAAAAGGAGTGTACATCTTACATCCCACCTATCTAAGGATGAGGTGAATTTCACTCATCACTTGAAGTGATGGGTGGAGAAGTGCCATAATTAAATATATTTAAATATTATCATTAATATTATTTTATTATTTTTTTCTTTATTATTTTTTGTTTGAACGTAATTGACTTCGGTCGGTGCTATTTTAGATAACTCAAATTTCAATCGAATTTTTATTACGACCAACCAAATAATTTTTATTACGACCAACCAAATAACGAAAATAATCTTATGAGAGAAAAATAAACTTATGAGATATCAAATAATACATTTGAATTCAAGGGTGGCAAAGTTAAAATATGTTTGACTACAAAAAGAGGTCGTACAAGTTTTCTTTGGCCCCGTTTGGTTTGGGTATAAATTTAAGAGGTATACATTTTTTTTATATCTGGGATAGTTTGTTATTTCAGAATAATCAAGTATAAAAGTTAAATTGCGTTTGGTTCAAAAGTTGATATTCTCTGGAATAAAAAAATTATGTTTGGTTAAAATTATGGGATAGTGAAGAATAATAAAAAAAGATGATAAATTTTTTTATCAAAATACCAATTTTATCCTTACCTTATATATATATATATATATATATATATATATATATATATATATATATATATATATATATATATATATATATAAAATTAATTTTAATTATTATAAATTAATTAAAATAATAATTTAATTGTTAATAAATTATATCTTACCTAAATAAAATAATTTTTTATATTTTATAGTATATTTTAGTCAATAATAATTAGTAAACATAATTAGTAAATAAAATATAAAATAATTTTTATATTTTATAGCATATTTTATTAAATAAAATTAGTAAACATAATTAGTAAATATAGTCTCAGATAGGAAGCTAAACTAAAGCAAAAAAAAAAAAAAAAAAAAAAAAAAAAAAAAAAAAAATCATTGCTCTTAGGTATAAACCTTATTCTAGGGGGAGGTGAAATAGAAATTAACGGATTATTCCAGAATAACCCGTTAAGCTGAGAATATTTTAAATTTTTATTCTAAATTTTTTTTTCCTTTTGTTTGTCAAAAATTGGAGGATAAAGAAAATTATTCCCCCTTTATCTTCCAACCAAACAGGACCTTAAGACGATGAATGATGCGTCCAGAATCATCTCCCCTAAATTTTACGTAAAACCGAGATATTCGTGTCCGCTGACATCCTACTTTGTGCAACAGAAGAATCTAACAACTGCAGATGCAACAAACTCATTTCTTGGTTTTGTGCAATTATTAAAGCTCCCCTGCTAACTAACCTAAAATTTGCATATCTTGTTGGTAGTATCTGTTCCCAGCTTTGGATTCCAAGAAGTGAGCCTGCAAACTTGCCCCCCCCCCCCCCCCCCAAGCCAAAGCAACTTTTTTTAAGTGTTAGTATTATTTATTGGGTACTGGGCTCAACTTAAAAATACTTCTGGGTACGTTGGGTTGAGAGATAAAATAAAAATAGTTTATTTTATTTCGCTATTCCCGTCACAACGATATGTATTTTGATCAGAATATTTTATTCCGGTCAAATTTTACTATTCTCGATCATCTCGGAATAGCTTGGGATAAACTACTAGTGCTATTCTAAAAAGTAATTCTAATTTTTATTAAGATTATAGATTGAATTAAAACTAAATTATATAGACATAATTTATTATATATTATAATATATTATTTTTATTATAAATTTAATAATTATATATATATATATATATATATATATATATATATATATATATATATATATATATTAATACATATTATTTTTATTTAAATATTATAATAAATTACACTTAACTATTATAATAAATTATTTTTATTAAATTTAAGTTTTAAGTAGAAGCTGAAAAAAAAATTATGATTATAAAAATATTTTTATTAAATTATAATTTATAATAAATTATTTTTATTAAATTATATTTTATATTAAATTTAACTATTTTTTTTTTCACTATTTTTTAGTATTCCATAAAATTAACGAAACATAATTTTAGTTATTCTTGAGAATAACCGTATTACAAACTAAACACAATTTTACTTTTTTATTCCCGACTATCTCAAAATACTAAACTATATCAGGTATAAAAAAATTTATCCTAATATTCATTATACTCGAACTCGAGTCTTTAAACATGATCATCTTAAACTATGCAGATGGGTGGGGAAAGGGAAAAACTCCTAATTTAGTGGGAGCTTCCAAACAATGTCTCCCTGAGAAACTCTGCTATATATTAATTTTGTTTTTGGTTGGAGGACTAAATTCTGCGTGATAATTTTTGTTGTTTTCGAAAATATGAAATATTCTAGTATAAGTTAGAATAATGATAAGTTTGTGTTTGGATGTATTCAGAAATATTAATTCTAGAGGATATTTTTAATAATGTATGGATAGAAAAAAAAAATCTAAAACAATATTTAAATTTATTTTAAAAAATAAAATAATTAATTTATATGAGTACATTTTATATAAAATTATTTTATGTAATAATAATTTAATATATATCAGTATATTTAATTTATTTTATATAACAATTTATTTTATATAATTTATTCATAATATTTGTAATGAATAAAATATAATACTACCAATATCCTTATAATTTTCATTAATAATGCTATAAATTTCAGTACAAATTTAAAAGAAATATATAATACATGAAAAATAATTTAATATATATAATAATTAATATAAAATAAAATAATTAAATATTAATATATAAATGATAAAACTTAATAAAATAATAATATGTCAAATTTAATTAATTTATATAAATATAATAAGATTTAAATATAAATATATTATCATAAAGATAATATTTATATTAATATATTTATTTATATATTTATTTATGTAATAAAATAAAGAGAAGAATAAATTTATTCTTAATTTTTCTATGAACAACTCAGAATAATTTATTTATTTATTTATTTATTTATTTTTTGACCGGAGCAACCTGTTCCTTGTTATTGCTACACTGTTTCGGAATATTTTCGATTCTAAACGAATAAAAATAATTAAAAATAAATAAATTTAACGACAGAAAATTTGATAACACAAAATACTTAATTAGTATGAATTCATAACCCAATTCATAACCCAAATCTAGTCTAACTAAACATACCATACTTAAAGCATTTACAGTTTTATTAGTTCTAGCATTTACAGTTTTATTAGTTCTAGCTATTTGTGTGATAGTTTTTATTATATGGAATTAGGAAATTTTATTTTCAGTATAAATGATCCAGTACCGAGTTAGGATTGTGCATGCATTAATCAGAGTTTGTTGTTTTAGCAAATTTATCAGCAAAGATATCTAAATAAAAATTTGGAAGAAAAAAAAAGAAAAACTGCATCCCTATAATAAGATACATTATCCGAAGCTGCTGCTAATTAGATAGAAATCGAAGCAATCTAGAATAAGATTAGAAACAAATCACAAAAGTATGATATAAATACTTTAGAAAATTCCATTGATATATTAATCTGGTAGAAAGATCAAATCGAAATATTATTAGTCAGGGATGGTGGATAAAAAAAAAAAAATATTGCTGACATCAAACTTTGAAAAAAAGAAGATACACCGTAATATTATCAACACTTAGAGATGGCAGTTGGAAGGAATGATTCTAAAAGTATAGTAACGTAATAATTTACTACAAATAGTTTAGAAAATTGCAGCAGGGGCGCAGGGTGTTCGCGTAAGGGATTAGTGCCAAGTATGGCGAGTTGATACGGCCGAGATTCTTCAGCCGCCGACTGCTCAAACTATAACTGTAAAGCTGGCAACACACGGTGATAAAGATCAATATATCGCAGTTTATCAGCGTGAACGACCTGACCTGCAGCTCATGTCCAGCAATCGCAGCAATTCCTACTTCAATAATTTTCTTCCACGTCCCCGGGGGCGCCGTATCCTCCTCGTTTGTCTTAAATAACCACAGCGCGAAAACGGAGGTCACCATCCGGTACTGGATCAAGCATAGCAGCCCGCTCTGGGGCCACCGCGCGATCCTGATATCGTACTGATCCGGCGAACCAGCGGCCACCGCCTCGGCCGGCAGAGGCACGATCCGAGAGCGCTGCGCAGCAGCCGCCGCGTCGACGTCAACCGCCACCACGTAGGGGTCGACCCCGGACATGTATGCCCCGCAGTCCGACGCCCAAAACACAGTGCTCCCGCACACGACGGGCTCGTCGAGCCGCAGGTTCCGTTTCCCGACGTCCGCCAGCGTGCAGTCGACCTTCCACTCGCCGTCCCGAGAGTCGTAAATCCTGCAGTGCATATTATTGCCCCACTCGGACCCAGGTTTCACATACACAATTTTGTAGTCGAACGTCTTCTTAGATACGACCGCGCCGACGCCGACGCAGAAATTGTGGGAGAACTCCTCCCTGTCGGGAGGCCACGGGACGGAGACCGATGTCCTGCACACAGGATTGTAAACGGCAATACCATCGGGAACTTTGGAAGTTCTATCCAAATAGAAGATGAGGCCATTGGTAGAAGATAGAATTCTGGCGGTGGAGCGCAGAAACTCGAAAGCGTCGTCGGGGATGCCGGCCTGCTGGTCGACGAAGTAAATGCTTGCTCCGTATTTGTAGGCCGCGAAGAAGCCCGAGTCTGCGGCATCGGCGTGGCGGGCCTGCAGCATTACGAAAAATTCTTCGGAGATAAGGAAGCAGATGCGCCGGGCAAGAAGCTTCATCTTGATTATGGATCTTGCAGGTAGAAAAGAAAGAACGGTAGTAAAAATGTCATCGTTCAAGTAGTTTTCCATGTCGTCGTTCAAGTAGTTTTTCATGTATTGATTTCGTACGTAGTCGTTTGGATTATCATGTCGTCGTTCAAGTAGTTTTTCATGTATTGATTTCGTAGGTAGTCGTTTGGATTATTATGTTTTTTTTTTTTTTTGTACAGGTATATATATATATATATGCGGTCAGTTATTAATTAATTAGGAGATTCGAGTCGGATTTGGATTTTATATATTTAGAATTGAAGTAAAATCTAATCTAATTAAAAATTAAATATTTATCTTATTTATTTTTTATTTTATCTTTATTCTAATATATTTTTCGTAATTTTTTATTTTAGTTTAATTTGAATTTAGAATGTAATATGATCAGTTTAAAATCTAACCTATAACTATTTTACATATTTGAAGTCGTTCAATTAGAATATCAAAATTATATTTATCTTGTAGATTTAAAGTTGGAGTAAATCAAATTTGTAAATTTTTTAAAAAATTCATTGAAAAGGTAAAACATTTAAATAGTAAAAAATAGACATTATGTAACTAAATACGTAAAATTTATTAGAGAAAATGATATAATATTGAATCTTAAATATGAAAAATTTTACAGAAAAATCAAATAATTAAATATATTTTCAACTATAATAATATTGAATGATTTTAAAAAATTTGACACGATCAAAATATCTAATAGATAAAATATTAGATAAACTGATATGCAAAATATATAAATAAAATAATTAATTAGACAAATAATTATGATAATTATGACACATTTAGCAATTTTCCTTTTAAAGAATGTGCTAAATTGTAAGCAGACCCCTCAACTAAAGATTATTTTAAAATAGACCCCTTGACTATTTTAAAATTTTCCTTGTAAAATTTTTAGTTATTTTTGTTGCCGATTTATGCATTCTTTGAATTTGGATTGAGTCAAATTTAATTAACCGATTAAGTTGGTTATGATATAGATTAGATGTATGAAATATATTTAAAATAATTTTTGTTGGTATAAGATTTATATCAGGATCCCCACTTTAATTAGGATACATCTGAACTAATTAATTAATACATAAAGATGTCGAAAGGTGTTTAATTATTACCCTAAGTTTCTAATTTTCTTTAAATTTTTTTGTCAACTTTTCGTTAGGTCGGTAAAACTGACGATTCAACTTATTGTTCAAGGTTCATGTTCTGCTCATTAATAAATAAGTTTATTTTTCAGTTTGATATTTTGGCGAGCCATGTCGTGCTCAAACATAAGATTAAATTGCTAAAAGTAAATATAAATTGGTTCATCCTAATAAAAGAAGCATCATCTGTACACCATCAAACTGATGATCAAAACACATCCACAAAATTACAAAAAATCTCAAGTAGGGATTAAAAGGAGCAGTGCTTTTCAAGTTCATAAGCAGTGTAATATATATATATATCTACAACATGCCACTCTCTAAACTCTTAAGAAAAGAAAAAGAAAAAGAACAAACAAAAATGTTACTTCAAAGTTTAGATATCCAGATGAGGTTCATAGAACTCATTCATGAAGGGTGACAAGATCTCCTCCTCCAGCATCTTCAGCACCCGACTCATCGTCGGCCGATCCTCAGGGCTCGCGCCCGTACACATGGCGGCAATGTCGAGGATCGCTTCGACCGCCTCGGCTTCTACGCTTCCGCATCTCTCGTCCACGATTTCCTCGAGCCGGTGCTCTCCCGTCAGAGTGTTCAGCTGCGAACATTTGAAACCACATTTGGTGCAGTGAAAAATACATGACAGAAACAGTGCAGAATATGAGTAACTAACACAGCACAAGCCCCTGATTTTGAACTGTACACGGCATAAGAGGAGAGAGTATAAAAGAAGAATATGAAGTTATACATACCCAGCCAACTATGTTCAAGCCTTTTTTAACAAATGAGGGGTCTGTAGGCCTCTTTCCAGTTACAAGCTCTAGCAAGAGAACGCCGAAACTGTACACATCCGACTTCTCGGTCGCGCGCCCATTTTGTAGATATTCTGCCATATTTGGAGCGATTTGCAATGGATCAAAATTGAGAGGTATGACGACAAGCAATCGAATCAGTCAGAAGCTTCAAATCAGATAATTCTGAAAATTGTGAAGCTCATTTTGCGTTCTTATTGCAATTGGAAAATCATTCATGAGGGGCAACCGCAATTGCCCGAATTTTCTAACTTTTTAATAAGAAAACAATAACATGACTGCCGCACCTGGCGCGAGGTAACCGAAAGTACCGGCGACCACGGTAGTAACATGAGCATCTTCGTCCACGAGAAGCTTGGCGAGGCCAAAGTCCGACACATGGGGCTCGAGGTTCATGTCGAGAAGTATATTGCTCGATTTGATGTCCCGGTGAACTATCGCGGGGGAGCAATCGTGGTGCAAGTACGCCAGCCCTCGGGCAGAGCCAAGCGCGATCTTCATTCGCGCATTCCAGTTCAGCGGCTGCTCTTCTTGGCCGCTTTCTGGAAATTAAAGGTGCAGAGTGAAGATTTTGCCGGGAAAATCGAAACATAAGAATAATTTGTCGAAAACTTAGAGAACTAACGATGCGATGTTATTCTCAGAGGAAGCAATGAGCACAAATTGCATCTTATTATAATAATACCCCTCCACCATTATAGTTACAAGATAAAATGTGCATTAATAGTTAGTTCTCGGATAGAAAACAAAGTTGTAGGAGCTTACCATGAAGATACTGATCTAAACTCCCCAAGGCCACGTAATCATATATGAGAAGCTTCGCGGACGGTAGCCTACAATAGCCTCGCAAGTTGACGAGGTTGATGTGTTTGATGCTTCCTAGAATCTCGAGCTCCCTCTCGAAAATCTGATCGGACCCATCGTGGTTCCGATTGATCCTCTTAACGGCAAATACACTACTATCGTCCATCATCATCTTGTACACCGTACCAAACCCGCCCGACCCGACCACATCGTCCTCGTCGAGCAATTCGAGCTGTTTGATTATCTCGCTCGATGTGTAGGGGAGGTTCCCGTGGAAAGTTACGAGCTTGGCGCCTAACGAAGGGCGAATCGAAATTAAATTAGAGAAACTTTATGTAAGAGCACATTATTTAGTTCATATGTTGGGTCACAGAGAGAGCTTATTACCGACATCGTGAGCAAGCTGCTTATCCATTTTAACATATCTTCCGCCGAGACCGCCACCCTTTCTCGACAGCAAACATACCCAAAGGAACCCCAGAAGCGCTACAAATGCGAGGGCCATTGTCGACATCGAACCGATAATAATGCCGTTGAGAAAATGCGATGGTGTTTTCTCACTAGGGATCGACGAGATTCCTGAAGGATTAATTGCACGAACGAAATCGAAACCTCAAATCTTTTTTTTTTTTTTCTTTTTATTGTGTAATGAAACACTAACATCTCATACTAGAAACCGACCTGGCGCCGTAAGCGACTCGGAGTGCGGTAGCACTGCAGGAAACCCTAGTCGATCGCGACATATTTTCTGAATTTGCATGCCGCACAGTTCCAAATTACCAACAAACCTACATTTTTTTGTTTCTTTTTAGATACTTTTGAATCAACTCCAGTTTAATTCGCGAGTATAAAGGGCCGACTTACGAGCTAATTCCGAAAGTTCTAAGCACTCCAGCATTCGGGATCTCGCCAGAGAGGAAGTTGGTCGACAGATTCCTGCGACGAAATGCAAGAAAATTAGATAATATTTACTCGCAAAATCAATCAGCGCAGATAAACAAAATAACAGGATCAATAGAACAACTCACAGAAATCTCAAACGGGCGAGGCCGCCGATCGAGGACGGTATCATCCCCCTTAGCAAATTACTCGATAAGTCCCTAAAATTTCAACACTAAGATCAACAAACCATCCAAATTAACCAAACAAATAGAAAATGCCGACGATTTCGGAAGCAACATACAGGATGGTGAGATGAGAGAGGTCTCCGATCTCGGGAGGGATACCGCCTTGAAGATAATTAGCTCTCAAATAACTGCAAAACATAAAATTCTTGGATGTGAATAGAATGCAGATAATCAGATGAGAAATAGTAGACCGAAATTTTATAAAAAGAATTCAAAAAAAGAGAGAACAAAAAGTGAAACAAAGATGTACATTGCCCTTAGCTCAGTACAGTTCTTGATCTCAGAAGGGATGGACCCATGCAAGCTATTCTCATGAAGAGCCCTATCACAAGACACACATTGAACACCAGGATGGATAAAGGTGAGATTTTGAACGGTTAAAACCACATAAAAACAGTAAAAACTAACAATATATATATATATATATATATATATATATATATATAGAGAGAGAGAGAGAGAGAGAGAGAGAGAGAGAGAAAGAGAGTAGAGCTTATATACTTTTAAAATTACAAGTCAATTTATGCTTGATAAAAAATTTACAAGCATGGACTTGTGCTGTGCTTTTAAAAGCACAAGCCCATCCATGTTTGTAAATTTTTTATCATTAGATTTGTATTGAAATTTATATTTTTGTAAAGTCAACTAAAGAGAGAGAAATATAAAATAAAGAGCACAAATTCCAATACAAATCAAATGGTAAAAAATTTACAAGCATGAATGAGCTTGTACTTTAAGCATATAAACTCTCTATATATATAAACCTATATATAATGTGAAATTATATGAAATGACGGTTGAACTCGAAAAGCTTAGGCACAGTCTCCTCTCATGTCAGGATTCGAACTAAGAGTTTTTTATATCATGTTAAATTATATGAAATAATCGTTGTACTATAAATGTTCAAGTCGTCAGAGAAAGATGTTTATATATTTTATATTCAACGTATAGCAATGAAACAAAAATATGAAATAAATGCCAAAAAAAAGGGTCCTATAAAAATAAAACCAAATTATGTGATAAATAATTAAAAAAAAACTATATGGTGTTCATTGGCAGAATCACAAGTCACCCATGGAAAACTAGGATAAAGGTGAGATTTTGATCGGTTAAAACTTAAAACAACATAAAAACAGTAAAAACTAACAACAAAACAAAAAAAAATCCTGCAAAGATAAAACAAAAATATGTCATAAATGAAAAAGAAAAAAAGCCATATGTGTGCATTCATATAGTCACAAGACACACAGGGAAAAAGTAGGATAAATGTGAGATTTTGAACTGTAACAGTTAACACCACATAAAAACAGTAAAAACCAAAAAAAAAAAAGGGTCCTAAAAAATTTAAAAATAGTATGTAATAAATGTTAAAAAAATAAAATAAAATAAAAAATATATGGTTTGCATTCATACAATCTCTGGAGCCTCTGGAGCTTGCAAATGCTGGGAGAAATGATACCTCCAAGCTGCATATATGGCAGATTACTGCAACAAAATTATAAATCAATGAGAAAGTAGCACAACTTATTGTAAAAACCAAATGTTCAAAAATATATAGGCCATTTTGAAATGGACCCCTCAACTTTTGTTTCCATTTTTGTTAAATTTAATTGTTGTAAACACCTTTTTTTTTAAAAAAAAAAAAAGAGTAAAGTCCTGAGCACTTTTTCAAATTCAAAACAGCTATGTCAATTAAACAAAAGTAAAGTTGGAGGGTTCCATTTCAAAATGGCCTATATTTAAGGGAGATTTCCATTGATTCTAACTCAAAAAAAAAAAAGAAAAAGAAAAAGAAAAAGAAAAAGAAAGTTACTTACATGGATTGGACTCTAAAATCAGGAAAAGAGCATGAAATCCCAATCCATCCACAGGGATGTGGATCAGTTTCTCTCCAACTCCTCAGCATTTGCTTTGTGTCATTGAACCCATATTTTAGCTCCAGGAGCACCTCACCTATATATATACATGACCCAAAAAAGTGAGATTTGAAGGATTTTAATGAAATGGGTCACCATTAAAGAGTAAGGAGTGAGTACATAGAAATACCATCTGGATTTATGGAGAGAGAAGGACAGAAGAGGAAAGCCATGAAGAGAATAAAAACTAAGAGGGTTAAAGCACAGTGACCCATTTGAGGATGGTGGCTCCTTTGGTTGGGAGAAGGATGAGCTTGAAGCTGTAAAGAGGAGTTTGTTTATTAGTAGCAGAGAAGAAGGAGAAAGAGATGGTAAAGAGATGAGAGAGGAGAGAGGAGTGAGGGTTGAGTGCAATGAGTTATGGGGGAGTGTACTAATTATGAAGATGCAAACAAAAGAGAGGGAGGCAGAACAGTGAGTGGACCTGGTTCACCATTTAGCAGTGTCTTGAAACTTTTAAAATTATTAAGAATGCTTTTGTTTGGTAGAGTCGATCGAAAGTTGTGAGTTTTGATTATGAGAGATGCTAGGTCTATATCCTTTGAGGGGTATATATTTTATATCTCACTTTATTTTAGAATGGATATTATTTTACTCGTCATATCGAGTGACGGGTAAAATTCATCCCACTTCGGGATGGAGTAGGGTATAAGATATACACCCATAAAGGAGTGTATACTTATATATACCTTTTGATTATATGTTTCATGCTAGGTCTATATCCTTTGAGGGGTATATATTTTATATCTCACTTTATTTTAGAATGGATATTATTTTACTCGTCATATCGAGTGACGAGTGAAATTCATCCCACTTCGAGATGGAGTAGGGTATAAGATATACACCCATAAAGGAGTGCATACTTATATATACCTTTTGATTATATGTTTCATCTTACTTTACTACGGTTGTAAATAAAATTGTGTTTTCACGTCATACATAAAAGTCAGGGTTAGTGCTTGTAGATCGTATACTTTCATTCACTCCGTGGGTTTAATTTTTAAGGCTGCGTTTGGTTCGGGAATAAGAAAAATTTAGTTATACCGGGGATAGGTATAAGTTATGGTTTTAGCAGGAACTAGTGTAAATTTGCGTTTGATTCGATTTAAGAGTTATACCGGGTTTAAAGAAAATTGTGTTTGGTAAATTATATAGGAACAAGAAATATAAGAAAAATAAGAAAAAATTGTGTTTGGTTGGGTACAGAGGAATAAGAAGAATTGAGAGGGATAATTATATGTTTTGACTATTTTGCCCTTTAAATTAAAGTTTAAGTGGGAGTAAAAATTTTAAGTGGGAGTAAATAAAAATTAATTTTTAAATTTTAAGTGGGAGTAAAAATTTTAATTTTTAAATTTATATAAATTTTAAAAGATTTATAAAATAATTGTATAAATTTTAATAATTTAAAATTAATAATTATTTTTTACAAAAATGAAATAAAATAAAAATTTTAGATTTATTAAAAAATAATTTTAAAAAAAATTAAAATTTATAAAATAAAAAAATTTAAATTTTAAAATTTATAAATTTAAATATTTTTTAAAATTTAAAAATTCTAATTTAAAAAAATAAAAAAAATTAATTTTTATTAGGTATATGTAAAAGAAAGGAAAAAAAAAAAAAAAAGTGCCGAGTGAGAGAGAGAGAGGAGAGAGAAAGGATTGCTTGGGGAGCAAGCCTTCCCTCTCCCTCGATTCCCGTGCCCGGTCTCCCATCCCTTCTTATTCCAGCTTTTGGTTGGAATAGCTAAATCCGGGAATAGCTAGGATAACCCTTAAACCCGGGTTTAGCTATTTCTGAAATTTTTAATCCCGTTTGGATATAAAGGGGGGGATAACCCCCTTATCCTCCCCTTAAACCCGTTACCAAACGGGGGCTAAGTTTGCTAGTCTCCTCTAAATATCCGCGCTAGCAGTTCGGTTATGTGAGAGATCTCACGCAAGGAGACTATTAAGGACGTGTTCATTTCAAGGAGTCGGAAGAGATTGAAAGTTGTGAGTTTTTACTGTATGTTCGATCTCGACTTCACTACGGTGGCGAACAAAATAGTGCTTCCACATACGCTATACATAAAGTCGGAGCTGGTACTTGCAGATCGTATGCTTCCATTCACTCCCTGCGTTCAATCTCTAAGTTTGTTAGTCTCCTCCAAACACCCGCGCTTGCAGTTCGGTAAGGTGAGAGATCTCATGCAGGGAGACTATTAAGGACATGTTTGTTTCGTGGAGTCGGAAGAGGTCGAAAGTTGCAAGTTTTGATTCTATGTTCGATCTCGACTTCGCTACGGTGGCGGACAAAGTAGTGCTTCCACGCCATACATAAAGTCGGGACTGGTGCTTGTAAATCGTATGCTTCCAACCATTTCCCGCGTCCAATCTCTGAGTTCGCTGGTCTCTTCCAAACACTCGCGCTTGCAGTTCTGTAAGGTGAGAGACTTCAACGATGATAATTTGGCGAAACAAATACATCATAACTCTCATGTTTATTATACAAAACATATGAATCTCATAACAATATAAAAGGTGAATTTAATTGTTTCACCGTAGAACAATGCATATTAAAATTTGGAAAAATTTCAAATAGTTTAGTATCATAATATAGTTTTTGGTGTATCATTTTAGTATTGAGTGGTTTTTTTTATTTTTTATTTTCATTAGTACTTTTGTTATTTTTTATTTTAAAGTATATAAAATAAAAATCAGATGCCTGTTTACAAATTTTTCACCTTTTAAATTATGCAGTTTTAACTTTATTACTAGTTTAACGAAAAAAAAAAAATAAGAGAGTAACAAAAAAAAAAAATTGCAAAAATTGCAAAAATGCTAAAATAATACAACTTAAATCATAAAGTACTAAAATGAAAAGTCACTAAACCATAAGAGGGTATTTGAAAGTTTTTTCTTAAAATTTTGCTTAGCATTACTAAGATCTTAAAATAAAAGTTTAGATCACTAGATATAGTTTGTAATATTAAAAAAAATAATAATAAAAATCAAGATTTTGTTAGATATTATTTTTATTTTTATTTTTTATGTATAAATTATATGCGATATGCAGATGTGTTTTTTTTTTTTTTTTACCATTACCAAGTTTAATCTCTAAATACCTAAATATTACAATAAAATAAAATAAAATAATAATAATACCTAAAAAATAAAAATTTGCAAATTTATTTCTCATGGGCATATTAATTATTAAAATAAAATTAATTAATAAAACTCATGATATTTCGACGTCACGGATTTTGAGATATCTAAAATTTAAAAATTAAGAAGATGAGAAATTTTACTTCTTCGGCTGACGTGGTGGACCCGGTTCACCATCCTTTTCAATCTGAGAGAGTCAGAGTACGTATACGTTGGCAATTGTGTGTTTTTTTTTTTTTTTCCCGAGAAATTAGAAATTAGAAATTAGCCGTTGGTGGGTGAGTGGGTTCGAAGATTTCAAAAAAGCGGCCTCGGGACCCGCTCCCGCTACGCCCGGCACTCGCACGTGCGAACGAGGCCATGGGAGCGGAGACCGGCACGTGTGTAGTTTTTTTTTTTAAAGAATAAAATAATATATATACTAAATTATATAAAACTCTGAGTTAATATTGACTTTTCACTTTAAAAATTTATATTTTATTTTAAAAAAATTTTAAATTGATATATTTAATCCTCTCGTCAGATTCCGTCATTATTGTGTTCATTACTTATAATTTATATTAAAAATAATTTTAAATTAACATAAATATATTAAAAATTTATTTTATTTTTTATACAACAGGGACAATTTACTCATTTCATCATCTCCATTAATATCATAATCTCTGAAAATATTGTATAAAATTTTAAAAAAATAAAATATAAATTTTTAAAGTTAAGAAAAAAAAAAGAGTTTTTATAAAAAATTTTCTATATTTTAGCCTCATACAAACTATTCCCACTCTAATCCTTACAAACAAAAAAAAATTAAAATATAAAATATTTTCTATAAATATTTATTTATTTTAATTTATAAAATTTATATTTTATTTTTCAAAAACTTTAAAAATATTTTTAAAGTAGTACGATATTAATGGAGGGTACAAAATGATCAAATTATCCTTACTTATTATATAATAACAAAAAATTAATATATTTTTATTATTTTTAATAATATTTTAGGTATAAATTGTGAAAAATGGATATAATAGTGACATAACTTTGACCGGCCAAATACATTGAGTTGAAGTTTTGAAAAGTATAATATAGGTTTTTAAAAGCTAGAATAAAAAAAGTAAAAACTTGGATATGAGTTTTTTTTATAGTTTAGCCTAAGAAAAACTTCATATACCTCATATAGTTTATTTATTTATTTATTTATTTATTATTTTTATAATTTTAACTATATTATTTAAGTATTTTATAATTTTTATTTTTATTCTTTTTGCATACTGCTTTAACTCTTTCGTTAATCTCGTCACGTGCCCACTAAGAGTGTAAAACGGGTTAGCCGGCCCTTGCCCGCCCGGCTTGGCACGGCACGACTCCGTGTCGGGCCGTAGTCCGACACGGTTATGCAGCACCGTGCTGGGCGGCCTGTTTCGATTATTCGGCTTGTGCTGGGCTAAGCACCGTGCTGGGCGGCCTGTTTCGATTATTCGGCTTGTGCTGGGCTATCCTTTGAAGGCACGTCGGCCTGATTCGACACGGCCCATGGAAGGCCGGGTTCGTGCTGGGCTGAGGTGTAGGCCCGTGGCCCCGCTCGTATGGGCCGTGCTAATCAGGCCAGCACGGCCCCGACCCTAAGGTGACCTTAGGGTCAACTCATGGAGAGAAGAACCCTTGGTCCTTCTCTCCATGGCAGATCTTGGGAGATGTGGTTTTCATCTAATGGATCAAAATTTTATGATTTATTGAACCAAAACTCTTTTCTAAATTTATTTTTTAAAATAAAAATTTATAAATATTCTTTTGAAAATGTAAAAAATTATTATTTTATAAATTTTTAATCTTTTTATCAAAATATAAAATTAAATAAAAATAATTTATTATTTATATTTTTAAATTATATATATATATTTTTAAAAAATAAAAATAAAAATTTTAAGAGGCCGTCCCAAAGCACGGCCCGTCCCGGCACGGCCCATGCCTTCCGGGCCGGAGGGCCGTGCTGGGTCGGATGCTTAGTAGCTCCGGCCCGGATTTGAATCCGGACCGGGCCGAGCTAGCCCCTGGCCTATTTCGGCATGAAAAATGTGGGCCATGCCGGCCCGGCACGGCCCACATTACACCCCGACCTGCCACGCACATACGCCGATGATGTTCCACAAAGATCGATACAAAAAGTGTGAGACTCCTTTGGGCTCAATCGTAATTATTCTTAATTTCCAACGACGAAAAAATGACGATCCACGATACACGTGTGTGACACATGCTTATTTTAATGGATACTAGTTAAACACCCGCGCTTCGCTGCGGTAATTAAGAAATAATTAGACATTAGACATAATTTATTACATTTAAAAGTTTAAAATAGTTAGACATATTGTCACGCCCCCGGTGTAAACCAGAACCCGGGCCCGTCTACAGATCCGCCGTGCACACGGTATTTCCCGTGTACACGAAGCGCCAATAACCTGCTCAGATATAAGAGATATAATAAAAGAGCAATAAAAACAGAGCTGGACTAAAACTAATACATCTCAGACTGAAGCTGAAAATAAAATACAATACATCTGTATAAATGATACATCAGTCTCTCCCAGCTCACAAATAATAAATACAACCTGCTGGCAAAAGCCAGTCCCAAAAGTGAAAGTACAACCGTCTGAGGAAAACATGGGTACACCAACAGTCCAGCTAACACGCTCATCCTGCCTCGAGATCTATCTACTCAGCCGTCCTCTCTCCTCGACCCGCCACTGAAAGCACAGTAGCACCCGCAGAAGACACTGCAAAACAAGGGAGAAGCAAAAGAGGAAAGAAGAATGGGGGTGAGAACTACTAGTAAACCAGTAGGCTCCCCTAGTGGGTAAAACCTCAAACTCTGACACGCCCACTAGGTCTACCAGAGGCGAAAGGGAACAAAGGTGGTATGCTAAAAAGAATAAGACTCCTGATGAAAAGCTACCACTAGAATGCCTCTAAATATGATACCGAAATGAAAGTCCGTATGAATGCATCAGGAAACAATATCTGACCAAATAAATCCAATCGAATCCACCAGTAAAACTGGTACTGCCTGCTCTGCTGTCTCAAGTATCTGCTAACAGATCGGCACTCACTGACCGGAACTCGGGGTCCGGTACTCACTGGCCGCTATGTCAATCGCCTACTCCGGAGTGGCACTCGAGAGGAGCGACCCACACGAGTAAAGTAACCGTATCACAAGTATCTCAAGTATCACTGTATAGCAGGACTGGATCGTGACCATGATCAAGTGGGAAAAACCCTCCACAAAATAGCCCGATCCCAACCCGGTGCAAGATAGACAAACCGCGGGAACTCCATCCACAAGAGACCTGATACCCAATCTGATGCATAAGAAATCTCCGGTCAACCGCCCAATGTTCTCGGTTGCCGCAATACCCTGCCTGTCCCAAAACCCAAGAACCTGACTACACTATCCCATCCACCTGCTCGCGCACGAGCTGCAAATACCCTGAGCCTCAAATGAAAGGAGAAAAGAATAACAAAAGGGGTTTCTCCTATGTCAATTCCAGCATGATAGTGTAGCAGAA
The DNA here is from genome assembly GCA_029204045.2 of Tillandsia leiboldiana. Lineage (NCBI taxonomy): Eukaryota > Viridiplantae > Streptophyta > Magnoliopsida > Poales > Bromeliaceae > Tillandsia > Tillandsia leiboldiana. The sequence continues at coordinate 4,885,370 of CM055061.1, forward strand.
AAAGGTGGCATATCTAGGTGACCATACAAGCATGCAAATGTCCCCAGATGGTATATATAAAATAAAGCAGATATCGATATGATCTTACCTTGCTAAAGCATGCTGATAAATGCATAAGGACAGTAAATAGGAGATAACCTGTGCCTGTCTATACCTCATGCCCAAGCCCACAATTTATTAATCAGCCTTCTAATCATAGAAGCTACTCCAATGCCTAGTGGGTAATCAAAAATAGGGGTTCACAACAACACCCATGATCACAAACATGTCCCACATATGACATCTGGTCCACCGCCTACTATCCGCGGTAGCCATAATACCCCAGAAGCTAAAATCCAGGCCCCGGCTACACTATGCCAATCCCCTGCTCAAACTCGAGCAACAAATAGTCACCTGACTAAAGAATAGGGGGAGAAGAAGCAAATATGTTTCTTCTAAATCAAATCCCAACATAAAGTGTAGCGATAAGAAATGGCCCTACAAAATGTCCAAATAAGCCAGCCTCATGAGAGATAGGAGAAAATCTGACAATTAGTGGTTCGACCAGTGTATCAATTAATAGCTTCATCTGGGTATAAACATCATGCTAAAATCATAATCCGACCACACCTGTCTATAATCTGCTAATCACCCTCATATAAACCATCCCCCTATGCCTGTCCGAAATATCCTCAAGTGGTACCCTCCCGCAAGACATTTCATAATATCCCGTCATAAAAGTAAATCCCCCATGTTAAATTAAATGCCAATAATATTCCCATAAGCATGTATAAGTTCCTACCACTATCACGTTTCCACTATGATATTATCCATATGATAGGCTCACAATGATTTCTATTTATGATAGGCTCACAATGATTTCTATTAAGCATGCATGTGCAGTAGATGATCATTCAACATGTCTAACAGAGAGGATCTCTCTAATATTCCTAGTGGGTACATCAGAAAAGAGGGATATAACAACCACCCACCTGGAAAAGCGCAATCCAAGTCTCAAAAGTGTCCTCGCCCAAAAAAAGATCACCTGCCGCGATAACTGCAAAATTGTACACAGTGGTGTCCAAATTACACACAAATAATCCAAGTTACCCGATGTCCCAAAATCAGCCCCAAAAATGCACAGTTTTCACCTTCGAGATGAACTCATAAAAATCCAAGAAAATAACCGCTGCGTTCGTCGCGTCGAGCCGGTCGAAACGAGTACCTGCACGCTCAAATCCGAGTTTTCTACACTGAGATATAAATTCTGCAAGGAAACTACCCCAAAGAATTCTGTACAAAAAAACTGTAGCACCAAACACTAAAAATAATGCCTTTTCACCTTCAGGGAAAATCCAGAAAAATCCAGGAAAATTCTAGGATGCTCCTTGCGAAGTGTAGATGTAAAACGCCTCTTGGAACATCTCAATCCGATGCCCGGTTGCGGAGATATCGCTGAAATACTATGGTGCTGTCCAAAAACTCCGCAATAGAAAGTGGGTCAAAGAGAAGCTCGAACAACTCCATGAAAATCTCGGAAATAGGGGGAGCTCAAAACATAATAGTTGAAGCCCTACCTGTCATGAAGCCAACGGCGCAAAAATCACAGAAAAAGAAGCTCGGGGTAGGCCGGGGGAGCTCGTGCACCGAAAAGCGACGGAAAAGAACACCGAAGAAGAAACATCGCGCCGCGCCGGTAAAATGGATATCTCGAAATCTGTGCTGCCGAAAAATCCGAAACTTAGGAGGTGTATTCCTCACTTCAAGGAGAAGAAATCTTCTTCTCAGTCCACAGAGAGGAAGAGGCTCGAAGAGGGCAAAAATGGCTATGGAAGCTCCCTCGGTTAGCATCCATGAAGAAATCCAAACAAACAATTCCCAAAATACCCGTTGTATCCCCAAAACAGCAAACATCCGTAGAAACCCATCCAAATGCCGCCACGTGTCCCTCCAAAGGTCAACCGCGCACAGTGCCGCGGCATCAGCGCGGCATGGTGCCCACGCGTGCACGCGGCCCGAGGCAACCACCCTGCACCGAGGACCGGGTGCACGATACCAACCAATCACACAGTGCCACGTGTCCTCCAGTCGGTCCACCGTGCAACCAAAAAACTCCGTGGACCGCGCCGCCTGGACCATCCACACATCGGCCGCCACGTGGCACACCTCAGGTGCACGCCGCCCGGGTGGACCGCGCACCTGCCCGCGCCCTGCGCGCGCTGCGCGCGCCTGCCCGCCGCGCTGTGCCGCCTGCCCGAGGCCGCGCCGCCGCCTTCTGCCGCTGCCCGCCGCCGCCGGCGATCGCCGGGAACACTGTTCCGGCGTGAACAGTGAAAATCACTGTAGCAAGCTCCGAAAAATGCAAATAAATAGCCCATCTTGACCGTTTTCGCGCGCTGAGTCCAAATCCGGCGTCCATTTTGCCAAATTCCAATCCTATAAATTGCCGGAGGCTCCCGAAAAGATATTTTTGATCCGAATTTCGTGCTGAGCCTAAATTTGATATCCATTTTGCGCGGAAACACCTCTAAACATCCGACGGGGTCCCTCGATTACCCACGTGATCCATTTTAAGCCCCGAGTCCATCACTTGTGTCCAAATTGGCGCACGAACACCGCCGACATGCCACGTAGGCTTCCAGAAGCTGCTGGTCACATTGTAGAAGCCCTGCAAAGATCCGGGTCACCACACATATTCTATTTAATTTAAATTAGTTTTTCGAAAAAACACCTAATATTAAAAAAGTAAACTGTATGGAGGACAACCGGTACATCTTCATTTGCTCTCTCTATTAGATGGGCTTGCTTCATCAACCTACAATCAATGTAAATAATTTGATATTCAATATAAATAATTTGATATCATAAATAAATTATAATTATATATATAATAGTAAATGGAATGAGTATCATGTTCTTTATCTTTAATTACCTTATTTACTTCAAATTTCAGGTAAAATGTACTGAAAGAATTAGTATTTATAGAAATTTTAAGAACAGAAAAAGAGAGTACCTATAATCTAGAAATCTTAGGGACAGAAAAAGAAAGCAGCTATAATATCAAATCTGCCATAATCTGACAAAATCTGCTCGAAATCTTTAGGAATTAATCATTTTCGAAAGTATTACATCAATCAAATCAATGTTTATAGAGATGATGAGTATATATTTATAGTAATCTTAGACTCTATAATGATTTTATAGATAGGAAACAAGAGAAACATACTATATTGAAAAAATTATTATTGATAAAATTCTTAGGGACAGAAAAAAAGCGTAGTTATGATAGCAAATCTGTCATAATCTGACAAAATCTATTCAAAATCTTTAGAAATTCATCATTTTCAAAATTTGTATATATTAAAATTTTTAAAAGGGTTTTCGTTCGCACCAAGTTAAATAAATAAATAAAATTAATAAATAATAAAAAAAGAATAATAATAATAAATAAATAATGAGGATTTTAAATTTTACTCCAACACCCTCTACTTACTCCGTGCATACGTGGCGTTCTCTCACGCATTTTGCTGACGTGGCATTCTATCCCCGTTCGTTTGCTCTGTTCAATGGTGTATCGAAATTGAGTTTTCACCATCAATTTGAAGGTTCTTTTTCTAAATTCTTTTTCTCTACCTACTTCACCATCTGTGTGTTGTCTGTGGTTCAATGGTGTATGGGTTGGTTACTTCACCATCAGATTGTGGGTTTCGTCTGTGGTTCAATGGTGTATGGGTTGGTTAATTCACCATCAGATTGTGGGTTTCGTACCGTGGAAATATTGGGGAGAAGCCAAATTGAGTTTTCGCCATAATTTGAAGGTTCTTTTCTGTCTGTATTTCTTTAATTATTATTTACTTCGTTATATTATCTAATTCTTTTTCTATGCCTACTTCGCCATCCCTCTGTGTTCTCTGTGGTTCAATGGTGTATGGTTTGTTTACTTCGCTATCCTATTGTGGGTTTCGTGCCGTGCCGGTTGGGATTCTTTCTCTGTGCCTGTTTCCCTGTCTGTATGAGGGGGGGCGACACAACACATCGTGGACCTGTCGTCGTGCTCATTCGGATTGTTTTTTGGGATGTGCTCCCTACTGACTTGATGAATTTGGCCTCATTGTTGTCGCCATTAACCCGAAGGTTCTTCTCTCTCTCTCTCTCTCTCTCTCTCTCTCTCTGTATTTCTTTTTTTGTTACATGTTGGGCTGCTGGTGACGCGGCACCATTCTTGACCTGAGTTCGAGCCCAACAATTGTGGCCGCGCATCCATTGCATGCTCAAGATTGTGCCTTGCTTAGACTTTCTGTAATTACCAAAGCTTTTAAATGGAAATCTACCATTCATGCGACCATTGTTGCCCGACCTTCTTCTCCACGGCTAATAATGGTGCATGATTGGTTTGGAGGGCCTTCTGCCACCTTTTGGAAGTTTTACCAATAAAGTTTTTCCTCCAAATAATTCATTCTTTAAAATTTTAAATTTTTTTAAAATTTTAACCATCATAGCATTTAACCATAATATTTAATTTTTTTAAACATAATAGCATTTAAAAGACAAATATTAAAATATAAATTGTAAAATTCATACGCAATTTCAAATTTAATATTTTAAACAGATATTAAAATATAAATTGTAAATTTCGTTCGCATTTTCAAATTTAATATTTTAAAACAAAATTATTCTAAATTTCCTTTTTTCTTAATCTACTTTTTCCTTATTATAGAAGTGGAGCACAAAAATGCCACCTTTTTGAACTTTTTCCACCCAAATTTTCGCTTTTCCAAATTTAAATAATTAGTATTTTAAAATTATCAAAAAATATTGGAGATATTCAATATTTTTAACAATAGTAACATTTTAAATTGAAATATTAACATATAAATTATAAATTTCATATGCATATTTAAAATCTAATATTTTAATGTAAAATATCAATTTTAATTTTTCGTTATCGGCCAAATAATTTGTTAGTTTCGGGCAAATATTTCTAATCTAATATATCTATTTAAAAATTACACTATATTGCTAAAACGGTTAATACATTATTATATAATTCTAATTTTAATCATACAAAATTTCGTTTAAATTTATAAGTGTTTTTCCTTTTTTGTAAAAAAAAAAAATATAAATTAATCTTATTAAGTACTAATTATAATTTAAAGATAAGATTAATATAAAATTTATGAAGTTCATAAATTTAATCTTAATCTTATATATATCTATTTTTTAAATTCTATTTTTTTATCATATCTTTTTTCATATACTATTCACTAATTCCCACATCATCTATACATCACCTATGATAACAAATCTCCTAATATCACATCACCTTCTTTTTACTCATATATAATATTCTTATATCTCAAATATTTACAGATTAATAAATATAAAATGAAATTACTTTATACTACTTACATAGATACTATATATTTAATCATATTATATATTTAATATATATGTGTCAAATATTTGCAGATTAATAAATATAAAATAAAATTACTTAATACTACTTACATACATACTATATATTTAATAGTTATTAAATTTGAAAGTTATATCTATATGTAATATATAAATAATATTATTAAGTAATTTTCTCTTAGTTTTTTAGCTCCAAATGATGGAGCAAATCTCTTAGATTTTTATCATATCTTTCTTGATGCACCTATGATAGCAAATCTCCTAATATCACATCACCTATTATGCAAAATAATTGGCGATTATGATAGTAAATCTCCTAATATCTAAATATTAAAAGTGTATACATTTTTTACATTGTTGTTTTGTATCCTATCTTCACTAATTCATATATCAATTATGATAGCAAATATCCTAATATCACATCACCTTCTTTTTACTCATATATAATATTCTTATATATAAAATATTTGGAAATTAATATATATGAAATGAAATTACTTAATACTAATTCCTACATACATACTATATCATTTATTAAATTTGAGACTGATGTGTATATATAATATATAAATAATATTATTAAGTGATTTTATCTTATATTTATTAATTCTCGAATGTAACAAATATAACTTCCAAATACCATTGACAAAAGAAAAGTTTCTATAAATATAGCAAAATAATATTATATATGACTAAAGAAAAAATGATGTAATAAAGTGATCTCTGTATACATAATATATAAATAATATTGTTAACTGATTTTATCTCATATTTACTATATTTGTGTGTAATATTAGGAGATTTACTATCATGTTGTATATTAATTAGTCATTCCATCTCTTATTTACTATATTTGTGTGTAATATTAGGAGATTTACTATCATGTTGTATATTCATTAGTCATTCCATCTCTTAATTACTAACTTTGAGATTAATGTGACATTTGGAGATTTCCTATCATGCCACTAAATTTGAAAGTGATGTTTGTATATTCATAATTATTAGATTTGAATTTGATGTGATATTAGAATATTGAATATCATAATTACTAAATTTGTGTGTAATATTAGAAGATTTGCTTTGAGATTGATGTGACATTTGGAGATTTCCTATCATGCCACTAAATTTGAAAGTGATGTTTGTATATTCATAATTATTAGATTTGAATTTAATGTGATATTAGAATATTGAATATCATAATTACTAAATTTGTGTGTAATATTAGAAGATTTGCTTTGAGATCGATGTGACATTTGGAGATTTTCTATCATGCCACTAAATTTGAAAGTGATGTTTGTATATTCATAATTATTAGATTTGGATTTGATGTGATATTAGAATATTTGTTATTATGTTGTTTTGAAGAATGTGCCAGATTCTTTTAGGGAAGTTAGAAATAATTAGAATTTCAAAGTTAGAACAAAAGACTTATTCTTGAGAATTACTAAATATTACTTCAAATTACTTACTGATCAAATCACGTAGTAATATAGAGATTTACTATTCTAAGTTTTTCTAACAAAATTTTTCCTCCCCGAAATTTAAATAATTCATAGTTTAAAATTCTAAAAAAAGATTGGAAATACTCAAAATTAAACTAAGTATAAAACATTAAACATAATATATTATGTATTTCAATGCAAAATCAGCAAACTAAACAATACGAATTATGATAGCATAGCAAATCTAATAATATCATATGTGTTTGTCTGTAATAACATGACTTTCAAAATTAATAGGATCATACCAAATCTCCTAACATCACATCTCTCTAAGTTAGTAATTATGAGATGGAATGACTATACAATATGATAGCAAATATTCTAACCTCACATCACACTAAATAAGAGCAAATGTACTAATATCTAATATCACATCACTCTTCAAATCTACTAAATCTCCTAAGATCACATCAAATCTACTAATATCTTCAAATCTACTAAATCTCCTAACATCACATCAAACCTACTAAAATGACACCACTTTATATATTATATGTACACATCAAGAGAATCTTATGGATATTCCAAAAAGATGATGTATATGATAGGGAGAAAAATCTGGCACATTCTTCTATGCAAAATATTTGGGAATTAGTAAAGTATGAGATGGAATGACTTAGCATGATAGTAAATCTCAGATCACTATGACAGCAAATCTACTAATATCACATCACTTTCTCTTTAGATATATATATTATATATATATTATATATAAACATCACTTTCAATATATATATATATATATATATATATATATATATATATATATATATATATATATATATATATATATATATATATATATATATATATATATATATATATATATATATATATATATATATATATATATATATATATATATATATATATATATATATATATAAGATTTATTTATATATTTTAATAAAAAAAAAAAGAAAAAGAACTTATAAATTTGAACTTAATAACCAAAATCTCATACAATCTTAAAAATTCTAATATATATCTCAAAATATATACCATCATCTTACAAAATATATTATATATATAAAAAAATTCTTAAACTTGAATATATTAAATTGAAAATTTTCACACATTGGTATTTTAAATTAGAAATTTGACATTTAAAATTAAATAACATCACATCAAATATATACATAACAAACTAATTTAGACTTTCAATTCAAAATTTAAACTCAAAGTGGACTTTCAATTAAATATTTGAAATAAAATCATATTTAATAAAATAAAGTATAAATTTCAATTTTAATTAAAAATTTGTGATCCTAATCTATTTAATGAATTAATAGTAAATAATTTTATTAATATGTACAATCGAAACATCAACCAAAATCAAACCTTTCTTCAAAAAAAAGTATCATTTGACAGCACAGGAACAGTACTAATTAAAGCAAAATCTTTGTAAGACATTCAATCAAACATTTGGTAGGCATGAAACAAAACACATAATTTTTTATTTATTTATTTTTGTTCTCAGATCTGAACCTATTAAAGAGTACAAATCCTAATTTAAGACAAAATCAATCATTAAACCACCAGGTGATATGCAAAATTGAATTGTATTACAAACTAAACAACATGAGATTAAGAAAGGGGAAAAAAAAGGAAAACAAAAAAAACAAATATCATATGGAAAAGGGGCATGAAAACCTCACCTATTTTAGCATGCGCGCGCCCCTGCACTGCTCGCCCCCGCGCGTGCTGCTCCAGCTTGTTACGGAATTTGAGTTGGCGTATTTCGTGAATTCGGTTAAGTCTTGAAGATTGAAGATAAAGAAGGTTGGATCATATAACTCAATCTCAAGAAAGAATAATTCAAAAGGATCAGGTATATTTAACTAATTATTTTTGGTGATCCGAATACTTCTTATAGTGTAGAAACACTTGGATAATTTTTAATTGCATAAAAATCAAAAACTGGACATGGGACATGTTCAGGATCCGGATCAGACATTCCAATCCGGATCCCGAAGGGTGTTAGTTCATACGCAAATTCAATCCGGATCCAAGCCCTTTTCTGATCCGGATCCCGAACATGGGTTTTTGCTGAATTGTATGAACGATCCGGATCAGGCACTTCGATTCGGATCCCGAACCTTTGTTTTTCAGGAGACTGTTTGTCTCGTTACTGCAATCCGGATCGCCGAAATCCGATCCGGATCGTCGTCCTGAAAAATCCCAGAAAAGGTTAGTTTTTGATTCTTATCTTCTTCCAACGGTTTCTAACCTATAAATAGACCCTATGATTCATCTTTTAGGGTAATGAGAAAATACGACCAAAATAGAAAAATCCACATATAGAGAAGAAAGAAAATACTAGATTTAATTCTATGTTTCTTCATCTATATTATTAATTTGATTCTAGGTTTTCCAAACTCAGATTTTGAGTAGAATCAAATTAATGAATACTTAGATGGTATTTCCGATCTATTTCTAATCTAAGTATTCGGCGGATCATCACCACCCAAAAACAACGATTTCCCCAAAATCGGTGCGTGGACTCGAGTGGCCTTGTGGATTCGAGGTGCTACCGCTCTCGTGGATTCGGAGCGAGGTACGTTCGTGGATTCTAGACGTGCTACTGGGTGAAGACCGTGGATTCGGTCGGACGTCGTGGACTCGACGTTGGACGCCGTGGATTCGGCGTTGGACGCAGATCGTGGATTCGAGAAGCGTTGCGGAGCGAGCGGAGAAGATCAACTAGGAGCGTATGGAAAAAGGTTGAGTCGTCTGTGAGTACGGTATATCACCTTTGTACGTGTTATAATTCTAGTGGATTTCACCGTGTTATCGGTCCCGTGGTTTTTTACTCTGGTTTGGAGTTTTCCACGTAAAAATCTCTGTGTGTTATTTATTTTTCCGCATTGGGTTTTATATCGCAAAGATTTTTGAGTGTTTATTGTTTACACCTATTCACCCCCCTCTAGGTATTTTTTCCCCTATTTAGATCCAATTATATATAACCCAACACAGCTCGCACTGTGGGATGCCATGCCGCGCGCGGCATTCTGGTCGGCAACCTTCTGGTCCGCCGACGCCGCGTCGGGCCCGGCCGGCACGGGCCAAAATCAAACCTTTCTTCACAAAAAAAGCATCATTTGACAGCACAGGAACAGTACTAATTAAAGCAAAATTTGTGAGGCATTCAATCAAACATTTGGTAGGCATGAACAAAACACATAATTTTTTCTTATTTATTTTTGTTCTTAGATCTGAACCTATTAAAGAGTACAAATCCTAATTTAAGACAAAATCAATCACTAAACCAACAGTTGATATGCAAAATTGAATTGTATTACAAACTAAACAACAGGAGATTAAGAAAGGGGAAAAAAAAAAGAAAACAAAAAAAGCAAATATCATATGGAAAAGGGGCATCAAAATCTCACATCAAAATCTCACCTATTTTAGCATGCGCGCGTGCCACGCGGTTGCTGCCGCTCGCGCGCGCGCCCCTGCACTGCTCGCCCCGCTCGTGCTGCCCCAGCCCGCAGCTAATTTTGTCTCGGATTCACATCAATTTTATTAAACGATCCATTAATATTAGTGTTTACTAAATTTTAAAAACTAACTAACAAATTACCAAAATTTCAAAAACTTAAAGATACCTGCCCCCTAGTGATTAGTGATGCTTAAATCTTATCAGGAACGAAGCCTGAACCTTTCTCTTTTTTTCTGTGTTTTATTATTACGGGCGCGGGCGGCGACTTGTGCTTCCCCCTGTGCTTCGCCTTCTTGGGCGCCGTACAGCACGTGCACCGGCACCGTCGTCACGGGGCTTCTCCACCGCCGCACATCGTCCACCCAGCGCGCCAGCCCCACGGCCCACGCCACCACCCCCATGATCCGGAACCAGTTCGCCTTGCTCCGCCGCACACTCCACCCGTGACCGTCCGCGTCCAGCACGTAGCGCACCACCTCCGGGCCCAGCGGCGGCTCCGCCCGCGCCAGCCACCCGGCCAAAACTTATATCTAATTCCTACATAGTATATATTTAATTAGTATATATTTAATATGTATATACTAATTAGTAGATATCAATTTGGCGGCTACTAAAAAAAAAGGAAGCATGGAGGACGGTCAGATTTGATTTGATTTTCATTCTCCAGCTGGCTGGTGACTTGGAACCAGTTCGCCTTGCTCCGCCGCACGCTCCACCCGTGAGCGTCCGCGTCCAGCACGTAGCGCACCACCTCCGGGCCCAGCGGCGGCTCCGCCCGCTCCAGCCACCCGGCCACGGTGCGTATCGCGGCCCCGCACAGTGCAGAACCAGTTCGCCTTGCTCCGCCGCACGCTCCACCCGTGAGCGTCCGCGTCCAGCACGTAGCGCACCACCTCCGGGCCCAGCGGCGGCTGCGCCCGCGCCAGCCACCCGGCCACGGTGCGTATCGCGACCCCGCGCAGTGCCTCCTGCTGGGCCACCCCGGGGGTAGGGTTGGGGAAGAGGGAGAGAAGGAAGCCGATTCGACGTGTGGAGAAAAAAAAGGTGTGGGGTAGGCCTGGGAAGAGACAGAAAGAGGGAAAAGAGGTGCGAGGTAGGCTCGGGAAGAGAGAGAAAGAGGAAGCCGGTTCGATGGTAGGGTCGGAGCGAACGAACCGCGAGTGAATGCCACATCAGGAAAATGCGTGAGGAAGCGCCACGTGTGCACGGAGAACTGGCAAATAGAATTTGTATAGATAGAAGTTAACAAAAAGTACGACAAAAAATGAATAAAAATCATAAAATACTTGAGCAATAGGGTTAAAATCATATAATGTTAATGGAGTGTTCGAGAGTCATCCTCATGCAGCTGTAAATAATCATCACAATTCCAAAAATTTCTCTACAAATCTCTCCAACAAGATATTATATATAATCAATCAACAAATGCAGCTGTGGGTAATGATCACAACTCCAGGAATCTCTCCAACAAGATATTGTAACCTCTTAACAAATCTCTCCAACAAGATAACCATCACAACTTCCAGAATCTCTCCACAATTCTCTCCAACATGATATTATTTTTCTGTTGTAAGTTATAAGGACTTATCTTTATCATTGTAACTTACATATTATATAATAGAGAAGGATGTAGTATAAAAGCTACAAAAGTTTCGTTCAATTATTTCTAAATGTTATTATTTTACATGGTATCATAACTTTAGCTCTACAATACTCGATCCCTATGGATGTTGTCCCGATTTCCTCCTCTTCCTCTGCTTCTTTCCTACACAATACAATGCACTTTCTTCCTCTCAAACTCACCTGGGACAACTACTTGTTATGGAAAGCCTAATTCCTTCCTTGACTGCGCAACACCGATCTTCTCGGACTCGTCGACGGATCAGATCAATGCCCACCCGCTATCCTCCGTGGTCTCAGCCCCTCATTTGAATCTTTCGTACTCTCCACTACTATCCGCCAGGACTTAATCTCCATAAATGTGACGCCCCCAATAGTCCCACATCGGATGTGGATGGAATTGTGATTGAGTTTATATAAGACATGGACACTAGTAATAATAACTGGGCTTAAGTATTTTGGGCTGTGGTTTGGGCCCAACGAGTTATTATTGCTAGTGGGCCGGGTCGTTACATTTGGTATCAGAGCCAACAACCAGTCGGAAATGTGTTACGAGTCTCGGCTGAGCCTAGGTCTAGATGACAGGGCTAGCAAGACGAATCTCACATCGCCTGGTGATCTTGGGCTGATGTGTGTGTGTTTGGGCTGACGAGGACGTCAGGCCTAAACGGGAGGAGTCTGTGACGCCCCCAATAGTCCCACATTGGATGTGGATGGAATTGTGATTGAGTTTATATGAGACATGGACACTAGTAATAATAACTGGGCTTAAGCATTTTGGGCTGTGGTTTGGGCCCAACGAGTTATTATTGCTAGTGGGCCGGATCGTTACAATAAATGAGCTCCATAGTCTTCTCCTTGCGCATGAATCATGGCTGCAACATTAATCTTAACTATCATCTAACGTTTCTTTTTTCAACGTCAACCAGGCTACTCGTATCTTAATTCCTAGTCGCCAGTAGTTGCTGCAGTCTCAACAAGCGTTGTGCTACGACACTCGATCACACCGTGGTCGTGGGTGAGGTCGTAGTCAATTTTCTCGCCCCCTCCCGTTGCAAGCTATGCCACTAGATGGGTCACGATGCCCGGGGTTGTCCTCACCGATTCGATCCCACCGTCAATTTTTCTACTGCGTTGGTTTGTCCTCAACATGCACTTGCGCCAAGTATCTACCTTGCAGGTCTTCTCCCGATACCAACTATGTTGAATACTACTGCATTTCACGGTGCCTGGCTTCCTTCTGCCATTGACTCGAGCGTATGGTATTCTTATTGCTGATTTAATTACATTGTGTCTTGTTATTTGGGCTATGTAATTTGGTGAAGTCAAATCTTCTATTTTTATATTTTCTGATTATATATTTGGGCCTCTTACTTGTAAGCTTTTAGATTATAATTCTTTTGATCCAAAGACCCATATTTAATAACTTCATCTTTTAAAGGCTAAAGTACGGGTGATCAGAATATTAAGAAAAAATATAAAAAGAGAAAAAGAAGTAGGAAAAAAGAGAAAATCCTAGGATTTTGGTTTTATCTTGGTTCTATCAAGAATGAGGTGAGATATTCCTTGTGAGGTGTGGTTTGCACCATTTAGATAGAGTTGGAGATTATTGGAGCTTCTCTTTATTTTTGAGGAAAGGTGATATCTCTCCTATTTGTATCTCTCTTGTAATCTTTACGATTTGATAGTGAAAGCTTTTTTGCTTGTTATCCCGTAGATGTAGGTATAGCCGAACCACGTAAAATCATTATATTCTTGTGGTTTAATTTTTATTGTTATTGCTATGGTGTTTGGATCTTCATTTGGGTGTTTAAGGTGTGAATTGTAAAATTGTCTACCAAGTGTTTGTGAAATTGTCATTAATATTTTTCACCATCATTTTACAACACTTATTATATTCAGGCACCACACATCACATTAACCTAGATTACTAGTAGCTCGAATCTGCATCTCCCTATAACGGTGGTGATCAAGTTCAAGTTGGTAATGGTTTAGGTTTGTCGATTTCCCACCCGGGCTCTACTATAATCCTTTCTTTGTCGAAATCCTTACTCTTAATAATATTCTATATGTTCCATCTATTACAATAAGCCTCATTTTTGTTCAACAATTCTCTCGTGACAATAATATTTATTTTGAATTTCCTCTATCTTTCTTTTTTTATTAAGGATCGGGCTACGGGAACAATGCTACGCCGCGGACAAGCTAAAGATGGACTTTATCAACTTCTCATCATCGAGAATAAAGTCTCCTCTCATAAAAGTGATGTTTTAACTATTTTTGTTAGATTTCAGCGTCATGTAGAACGTTTCTTTGGTCACAAAATTAAAATTTTCCACTCCGATTGGGGTGGTGAATACTAGTCTGTTTCACGTCATCTTGACAATGAAGGCATCTATCATCGTCTTTCATGCTCCCACACACGAACAAAATGGTGCCACTGAGCGAAAACATCGCCATCTCATCGAGACAACCCTTGCCTTCATGGCCACTGCCTCTGTCCCACACTCATATTGGGATGAAGAGGTATCCACTGCTGCCTTTCTCATTAATCGGTTACCTAGCCCGATCATCGGTAATTTAACTTCTCTTGAAAAACTATTCGGTTCACAACCTGATTACACTTTTCTTCGTGTTTTCGGGTGAGCTTATTAATCTTGGTTACGCCTCTACAATTCACACAAATTTGATTTTCATTCTCTTCTTTGCGTATTTCTCGGTTATAGTCGAGCTCATAATGGGTATCGTTGCATCCATAACCAACTGGGCAAAAATATACTGCTCGACATGTTATATTTGATGAATCTCGATTTCTATTTGTTGAATGCATGAAGCAGTCTCCCTTGTCCAAATCTCCAGGTGTTTGTCTCTCGAGTTTGGACCTTAATGTGCCAACAACTATGTTCGACACACCTTTCTCAGGTACGTTGCATGACTCGGGTGATCCAAGGATCATCTTTCTCGTACATGCAAATCATCAGGCTGACACGTCCATGATTGCCACTCCTTTTGATCATGCGGCTGATGATCAGCCGGGTGCTGCACCAACATTACCTAGCTTTCCACCGGATCCAATTCGTCCTCTCCCCAAGCCCCATGATCATTCTCCACATGCAGATCCACAACGGACACACCACATGGTAACGAGATCTCAAGATGGAACTCGACGGAAGAAGATTCTCACTGCTACTGTTGTTGTTCCCTGTGAGCCAACGTGCTTTTCTCAAGTCGTAAAGGATCCTGCATGACGCTCCACGGTGGCATGAGAGTTTGATGCGCTTCTCCGCACTGGTACGTGGTCTCTCGTACCATGTCATCCAGGTATGAATATTGTCGGTTGTAAATGGATTTTCAAAGTAAAATATAAATCCGATTGGATCATTGAGTGGCAACAAACTCGTCTAGTTGTAAAAAGATTTCGCTTGCTATTCGGCATTGATTTTTCTGAGACATTCAGTCCAGTTGTTAAAATTACTGCTGTCCGTCTTTTTTTTTTTATTACTGTCACCTCACAGTGGGAGATCCGTCAACTTGATGTCTCTAATGCATTTCTTCATGGCAATCTAGAGGAGACAATTTATATGGAGCAAATGTATGATTTCGTACATTCATATTTTTCTCAACACATTTGTCTGTTACATCGATCACTCTATGGACTCCGACAAGCACCTAGAGAATGGTTCAAACATCTCAACTCATATCTCATTAAGTTGGGCTTTTTCTCTCCAAGACTAATATTTTATTGTTCTATTGCAAGACGCCTCAGTTTGTACCTTTTATCTTAATTTACGTAGATGACATATTAGTAACTGGTAAATGACCTAGGGGACATTTGCACTCTCATATATTCTTTGTAACTTGAGTTCACCATCAGATATCTAGATGTCGCCCACTACTTCTTAGGTATTGAGCTACACTCCTATCCTGCGGGTTTCCTTCTTACACAGTCCAAATATTTGGATGATCTTCTCCGAAAAAGCATCGTGCATGAAGCTAAGTCTGTGAGTACTCCTATGGCTATCACACCTGACATTCTCTTTTCTTTGTTACTTCATGATACCACTGAGTGCTGACAAATTGTTGGTGCAATATAATATATTACCATCACAAGACCTGATGTCTCGTTCTCAGTTAATCGTGTATATTAACACATGCATGCACCCATCGAGGCACAGTAGGCCCAAGTGAAGAGGATTTTACGGTATCTGAAGGGCCCGTTTGGTAACAGGTTAAGACAGAACTAGCTAATCCAGGAATAAGTATAAAGTACAGAACTAGTGTAAAAAAGCATTTGGGATGGTTGCAGGAATAAGAGATTTTGTGTTTGGTATGATAATGAGGAATAAGATGAATAAAAAGTATTAGTTATGGTAAATTACCTTTTTGCCCTCAACTTTATTATGTAATAATAAAGTGAAAGAGGGTGCCTCGGTAGACGTGAGAGGGTATTTAAGAAAAAAGTAAGAGGGTGGTTGGGAAGAGTGAGAACAGTAATTCCAGCTTATTCTAGTTGTACTGAAACAAGTTATACCGGTTGATTCCAGGTGCGTTTGGAAGAACAAGAGGGATATCCTCCCTATTCTCTATTCTAATCCATTTCCAAACAGCCCTGAAGGGTATTGCATCTCACAACCTTTTTCTTTGGTGCGACTCTTCATGCGACCTCCACGTGTTTAGTGATGCCGGCTCAGTCCGTTCCTCTTCTGCTCGCCATTCCACCAGCGGCTATGCTATCTTCTTAGGTGTCGACTTGAATTTCTGGAGTTATAAGAAACAATCGACAGTTACCCGCTCTAGCACTGAAGTTGAATATAAAACTGTGGCTAATGCCACAGTTGAACTCATCCACCTTCAATCCCTTATGATTGAGTTAGGTTTATCCACCACAATTCCCACTTTGTGGTGTGACAATGTTGGTGCCAGTTACCTAACCGCGAACTCGGTTTTCCATGTGCATACTAAACAAGTGAAAATCGACTTCCATTTTGTTCGAGAACGCATCACCTCCAAAACATTGCACGTCAAATACATTTCTACCAAAGATCAACCTTACTCTGCGCCAAGCTCAACGTTGTTGATGCCCCGTTGAGCTTGAGAGGGCGTGTTAATGGAGTGTCCAAGAGCCATCCTTATGTAGCTGTGGATATATAATCATCACAACTTCAACAATCTCTCCACAAATCTCTTCAACAAAATATTAGTAGCTTTCAACAAATCTCTCTCACAACTTCAAAAATCTCTCCACAATTCTCTCATATAGGATATTATTTTTTATTATAACTTATAAGAATTTATCTTTATCATTGTAACTTACATATTATATAGGGATAATTACATGTGTACTCCTGAAATATGAAAAAATATCTAATTTACCCCTCTTATTTTTTTCTTTCCAATATACCCCTCATACGTTCCACCGTTATTAAAAATATCCCTACCGTTTCTCTTTGTTAAGTTAACTAGGGTTAAACTAGAGTTAAATTATAATCAGAGTTGAAAACTATCATAAATACCTATTTTGCCCCTATCTACCAAAACATTTTAAGAGTACATAAGAAAAATTGGTTATGGTAGAAGGGTATATTTGAAAGAGCAAAATGGTAATTTCACACCGATAACGGCAGCTCCAAACGGTACACTAACAGAGTTTAACTTCAGAGGTATTTTGGAAAGAAGTTGGAACGTAAGAAGGGTAGTTTTAATATTAGCCTTCTAAGAGGGGTAAATCTGAAAACAGAAAAAATTTTAGGGGTATATAAAAAATTGCCCCTATTATATAATAGAGAATGATATAGTACAGAAGTTACAGAAGTTTCATTCAATTATTTCTATCCGTTATTATCTTACAGTATTTAAATTTTTCTCTATACATAAATTGCTGCATCATACACCTCACGATCCTAAGATTTACTATTTATTAGAAAAATGTTAATAAATAAATGAGTAAATTTTAATCTTTCAAATACATAAGATTGATACCTAAATTATAGCTGTATATGTAATTTTAATTAATTTCATTTGAATTATTTGCTAACTTTTATATTTTAAAATTTGAATATGTTGTTTAATTTTTCAGACTTGATTTTATTTCACCTAATTTATGCGACTTTAATTTTATTAGAGTAAAAGTCTGAATTTTATACCTAAAGAATCATTAAATAGTTTAAATTAGATAAATTGAAGGATGGAATAGCAATATATATATATAGGAAAATGCTATGTGTACACCCGTAAGGGGTGTACATCTCACACCCCCACCTATCTAATGATGGGGGTGTGATGATGGGTCACTTGATGTGACCCATAAAAAATATCGCCACCAGATGTATGATGTACACCCCTTCGGGGTGTACATGTAGCATTGCTCATTTAGGAAAATGCTATGTGTACACCTGTAAGGGGTGTACATCTCACACCCCCACCAATCTAAGGGTGGGGGTGTGATGATGGGTCACTTGATGTGACCCGTAAAAAATATCGCCACCATTAAAATGGTGGAGATGTATGATGTACACCCCTTCGGGGTGTACATGTAGCATTCAAATATATATATATATATATATTTGAATGCTACATGTACACCCCGAAGGGATGTACATCATACATCTGGTGGCGATATTTTTTACGGGTCACATCAAGTGACCCATCATCACACTCCCATCCTTAGATGGGTGGGGGTGTGAGATGTACACCCCTTACGGATGTACACATAGCATTTTTCTAAATTAAAACCGATGGAAAATAATTAAGAGATATTAGGGTCTTCGAAAATTGGAAGAAAACGATGTTTTGAAAAAAAAAGTTTTTCATAAATTTTTTTCCCATAGTTTTTATTTTTAGTAAAAAAAAATTAGAAAATAAAAACTTACCAATAAGAGGTTTCTCAGGTGTAAAATAAAATAAAATAATAAGAGCTTCTAAGCAATGTGTTGATATAAAATACACAAAAAATAAATACTAGACTATAATAAAATATAAAAAGTGTCGACGAATTAATTAAGTCGAGAAATAAAAATTTCGCTCTTTTTAAGAAAATTCAAATTTTCTATGGTTGACAAAGCTTTCTAACCGATACAGTAGAATACTGTATTGATCCCTGTAGAATACAACACTTTAACACTTGTCGTATAGTATTACCAACTCTGCATAAGTAGATGGACCTAAACCTCTATCTTTTCTCTCTCAAGTACAGAAAATAGTGTAAGCTGTGTTCAAAAGTATAAAGAAGCTCACTTCACAAGTCTATAAATTACTATAACTTAAAAGCTATAGTTTTCAATTTATTTAATTTTTAGGCTAAATTACAGAAAACTCTCTTGTAATATCCCGCTTTTTCATTCTGCCCTCCTGTCTTTTAAAAGCCTATATTTTGCTCCCTCGTAATATCCCGCTTTTTGACTTTGCCCCCCTGTCTTTTAAAAGCCTATATTTTGCTCACTCGTAATTACCGAATTGTCTTTAGAGGGCAACAGCGTTAACGGAGGAGGTAAATTGACGAAAATACCCTTACCTTATATGGAGGGAAAAAGGTAATGGAGAAAAGAGAAAGAGGGTTTAGACTTATTTCCCGTCATTTTTGAAGGATATTTTCGGTATATTCAATATTTTTTTTTAAAAAAAATGACGGTTCACTCACGGAATCGTGACGGCGGGAGTAAATACATATTTCGGTAATTACGAGGGGGCAAAATGTAGGCTTTTAAAAGACATGGAGGCAAAGTAAAAAAGCGGAATATTACAGAAGAATTTTCTGTAATTTAGCCTAATTTTTAAATTAAATATTAGGAGTTAGGAATAAAAGATAAGTATAGTAGAGTGTAGATACACTTTTAGTTGGAAGTTTAGAGATCTCAAATTAAAAATGCATGAATGCAAGAGTAAATAACTAATTGCATATATAGGCTAATAAAAAGAAATTAATATTATTATTTACTAATAAAATATTACAACACAATAAAATTATGAAAAATGCTATATGTACACCCGTAAGGGGTGTACATCTCACACCCCCACCCATCTAAGGGTGGGGGTGTGATGATGGGTCACTTGATGCGATCCGTAAAAAATATCGTCACCATTAAAATGGTGGAGATGTATGATGTACACCCCTTCGGGGTGTATATATAGCATTGCTCTAAAATTATATATTTATTTCTAAGAAATTTTAGTTATAAAATATATCTCTCCAAAATTACATAGCTTGTTAGCTAAACTTGACTTTTCTTTTTATAATATGACTAGTTTAGCTTTAGATAAATATTTTTTTAATTACAGCTAACATTATTAATTATTATTTTTAATATTTTTATTTTAAATTTTTTATTATTCTGCGTAGATTATAAATTACTGTGTGATGCATATTATCTTTAATTTAATAGATATATAAAACTTAAAATACAAAAAAAATTCACCAACTATATTTATTTTAAAATTTTAGAATATAAAATTTTATTAAAAATAAAATACATTTAGCAATAAAATGTTATAATAATTATTGATGTCATAATATAATCAAAACATGATTCATTAACATTTTGAAAATTTAATCAAAATATAATTCTTTTATTGTATTTAGAAATTTGCTTGTTAATTTCTATCCCTTTTTTTTCGACAAAAATTTAAAAAATTAAAAATATTCATTTAAAAGGAAAAAATATTTTGAAATTTGACTTGTTTCTATTTTTTTTAATTCAAATTTAATTATTAATTTAAATAGTTATTAGTAACAAGAGTCTATAATTTACTTAATTTATTTTTTAAATTTAATTTCTTTCAATTTATTTTTAGTTTGAGATCATCTGAAAATATATAAAAAATATGAAATGATATATAAATATGTAATAAATAAAAAAAAGTTATCCGTTAGAATATATATATATATATATATATATATATATATATATATATATATATATATATATAATGCTTATTTTGTTACGTAGTTATTAATGATATATCCTTTTATTCTAATTAAATAGTTATTCGTAATGGATTATTTTTCTTAAATGAGGGTAATTACTAATTAAATAGTTATTCACAGTAAATATCTTGTGCGTAATTTTGTGAAGTTTTGAAATATAGTGTAATATGTTACTTCTTTTTAATTAGATAAAGTTTAGAGGGATTAATTAATGTAAATTTTAATATTTATAAGATTATTTGATAAAGCCTTAAAGTACATGAGCTTTTTATTTTAAATAATTTATTTAAGAAAATTTTACTATTTAATTTTTTTATTTTAAATACACAAATTTTAATCCATTTTAATTTAATAATAATACTTTCATTTTAAAATTTTGTTTATAATCTCATCCAATTGGGTTTACTATTTTAAAAAATATCCTTAAAAATTTACTATTTTAAAAAATATCAAAATTTTTAAAATTTGATATTATAATTGCGACACCCAATAGTCTCATATCGAATGAAAATATGATTGTGTTTGGATATATAAAAGACATGAACACCGATAATAATAACTAATCTTAAGTATATATATTGGATGATACAAAAATTTATGAATTTAATTTTCTATAATTTAAATTTTATAATCTTATATCAAAGTTAAATTTTATAATCTTATATTAAAGTTATGGATTAATGTTTTTAATCTTATGTAATTAAAAGTTTAATTTATGAATTTTTAAATTAAAGTTAAATTTTGATTTTAAATTGTGAATTAAATTTTGTTTTGGACATCATATTTGAATTATCAGTTAAAAAAATTAATTAAATTGGATGAAAATCAAATTTTAGTTTTTGAATTATATATGAATTAAAAATTAATGAAATATCTAATATTACTTTGGAAATTAGATATTTCAATTTTTAAGGATATTGACATCAGCTATGTATAGGGTAAACAAAAAAAAGGAGCAACTTCCTCGCAGGCAAGTAGAGATGTTACCGGGTTGGATTTGGGCGGATATTTAAAAAATTTGAATTCGTATCTGATCACCAAATCCGAAATTTGAATTTGAATTCGAATTCGACGGATTTAAAAAATTCATATCCAAATTCGAATCCGATTAAAAATTTAAAACTCGAATCCGAAACAGAATATGAAAATTCAAATATGAAGCAATTATTTCTTTTTCTTCTTTTTTTTTTTAATAATATTTCGAAACATATTGTATTAAATCTAAATTTTTAAAATATAAATTTAAATATAATATCAAATATTTATATACACATATATTATATAATGTAAAATCAATTCGAATTCGGATCGGGTTCAGGTTCGGGTTCGAATCGGATACAGTCAAAATCTATATTCGAATTCGAATTCAAATTCATCAAATTTTTGTTTTTTATATACATATTCGAATTCATATCCGTTTAACATCAAGTAAATCTATTCTATTTGAATTCGGATGCAAATAAAATTTTGAATATCCGTACCCGTTAACGTTTTTCGTTTAAGTTCGGCAATTTTATTCAAAACGAAAGGTTAATGATCGAAGCTGGGCCTACTTCGGCCCATTTAAGCAAAATGATCCAATAATGACCTACTTAATCCAAGATAGATATGCCATGCAAATCAATAATTTCATAACTTAAATATAAGATTATATAATTCAACTTTAATTCATAACTTTACTATAAGACTATATAATTTAAATTTAAATAATATAGGATTAAATTCATATTTTTTTATAAATATAATTTATTAATTTGAATTAAAAAAAATAAATTCATCTGCTATATTTTATTAAAAAATATAAATCATATTTTAATTTAAATTCACATTATTGTTGACATATATTGAATATTTTGGTATGTTTTTTGAATTGAGACAAAAACAAAATGTAAGTATATATTTTAAAATAAATGTATCAAAATTTTAATTCATATTTAATTTTAAAACTAAAATCAAATTTTCATCCAATTTAATTAATTTTGTTAATTGTTAATTCAAATACGATATACAAAACAAAATTTATTTCACAATAATCAAAATGGATACGGTGGTTAACGGAGCTGGGCCTAATGCGGCCTATTAGGGAAAAATAGAGTACAAACGGTCCAGTAAATCTAAAATGGATATGTAGTATAAATAAAACTAGTGAAGTACCCGCGCTTTGCGGCGGATAGATATTATTGATGTAAAAATTTTTTTTAAACATCAAATAAAGACAAACGTATAATATAAGTGTATTGTTTGTATTGTAAATAAGTAAATTATTTTGAAATTTAAAAATTAAACTACTGTAAATAATAAATAACTGTAATGATTTTTATGTAGATATGTAGACATCTATATTACCCGTGTCATCTAAATTTTTTATTACGAATTTAAAAAAAGAATAAAAAATAAAAATTTGAATAGAAAAAAAAGAGCTCATGAAATCTTGTAGCATGTTATCTCATCAAATTTATATCGCTTATTATCCTATATTGATTTAATTTAATTCAATCCGTCATTATCGCCTATTATCAAAAAAAAAAAAATTGAGTTTATTCATTTCCTTTATAGTTTGTTGAATAATAATAATAATAATAATAATAATAATAAAAAGATAATATTATAAAGGCAAAGAATAAATTCAAAACTTTTTCTTCGCTGGAGGCACCTTCAACCTCTGCTTGAGGATCCTCCCCTGCCGCTATATCCACACCACCTTCGGCCACTTTACGAAGCAGGTGAGGTCTCTCTTCAACGGTAGGGCCCTGCCGATCCCAAATTGCTTCGGTCTACTCTCGAACAACGGATTCACAACCTTCTCCTGTAGAATTCACATCAAAACCATAAAATGTATCATCATCTAGGACAAGAAAAGAAAAAAAATACTAATAAATTCTTAAAATAAGATGATGATGTAGACCAATATTGTCTTCTTATTTACCGCGACCGATGCCTTCCCACATCTCTTCGGAGCTTGTCAAATTCAAATGCATGGTAACCTATTAAACCCTAAAATACCAAAATTGCCACAAATTAAACAAAAAATGAATGTTTTATTTAATAAATTTAAAGAAGCAACGATTTTAAGCGAGAAATTATGAAAAAAAATCTAGATCAATAATTACGACGCAAAAAGAGATTTAGGGATCGGAGGAGGAGGAGAAGGAGGAGCAGGAGATCGTACCATGATGCCACTTCAAGTGGAGACAAAAAAATTTCCATTATTAAAGAAAAAAAAAAAGAGGGTAGGAGGAATAAGAGATCGTAACGCCGCTTTAAATAGAGCAAGAATTTCGGAGGTTACGGGAGATGCGAAGAGCAAGAGTTTCGGAAGTTACGAGAGTTGCGGAGAAAAAGAGATTCTCATTATTAACGTCACTTCGAGTAGAGTAAGAGTTTCAATGGTTACGGGAGATGTGGAGACAAAGAGATTCTCATTATTGTGGGAAGGAAATGTTGCCACGTGTAAGAAAATAAGAGAAATAATAGAGAGGTATAATGGATCTTACCGGGTCTGGCCCGGATTAAAATTCGAGCCGGGCCGACCGCGCCAGCCGAGCCAAGTCGAACCGGACCGAGTCCAGCCGAACCGAGCCGGACCGGAATAGGCCGAGCCGTGCTTGGTCGAGACAAATCTAATATCGCCTGGTAATCTTGAACTGTATGTATTTAGATTGACGAAAATATCATACCTAAACGAATAAAATTTATAACACCTCAATAATCTGGCATTAAATGGAAAAGGTTGTGATTGAGAATTAATTGGTGATATAAAATTTTAAAATAATTATTTATTTAATTAATTTTTTAAAAAAATATTAGTAAAAAATTTTAGCTAACAGTTGGAATGATTAACATCCGACGCGGTGAACCGCGTCTTAACGACGATCTGCGCCGAATCCAACCTATTCGGTCGAAACCCTGAACCCGAAACCCGAACTCCAGATCTGCATCGAACATAAAAGAAAAACAAAAATCATTCGTCGAAGATAGGAGGAGGAGGAGGACGACGACGACGACGACGACGACGACGACGACGAAGAAGAAGAAGAAGAGGTGAACGAGCGAAATCGAAACCTTCGCACCCCAATCACACCTCCGATCTCGATCGAGCCCCCAACCCCGCCGCAACAATGGCGCCGGATGCAGCCGCCGAGGACGAGGAGAAGTGGCTCGCCGAGGGCGTCGCCGGGATCCAGCACAACGCCTTCTACATGCACCGCTCCCTCGTATGAAAACCCTAACCCTAGCCCTAATCTCCGATGCTCATGCCTTTGTTGTTGTTGTTGATGATGTTGTTGTTGTTGTTGTTGTTGTTGTTGTTGATAGGATTCGAACAATCTCAAGGAAGCTCTCAAGTTCTCGGCGCAGATGCTCTCGGAGCTGCGAACGTCGCGGCTCTCGCCACATAAGTACTACGAGCTGTGTATGCGATTCTCTCTCTAAGGATCTTCCTAGGTACCTAATTTGATGATGATTTTGGTGTTTGGGGGTTCTGATGATGTAGTTGAATTCCTCGTTAGATATGCGGGCGTTTGATGAGTTGAGGAAGCTGGAATTGTTCTTCAGGGAGGAGACCTCGCGCGGGAGCTGCTCGGTCATCGATCTCTACGAGCTCGTGCAGCACGCCGGCAACGTCCTGCCGAGGCTGTAAGCTTTAGAAATCGTTCCCTTTCGATTTTTAGTATTGTATGGATACTTGTGTTTGTTTTCTTTCTATAGATATAGATATTGTCGCAAAGGGTCTTTTTCTTTTCGAGAAAGAAGAGAAAAAATGGTGACAAAATTGAACTGAAATTTGAAATTTTGATCTTTAGTTTGTTATGTATAGATATTGTCATAAAATGTCCTTTTGTTTTCAAGAAGAAGAGGAACAATGACAACAGATTTGGATTGAAAATTCAAAATTTTGGCCATTTGTTTGTTTGTTTGGTGAAAATATCGTTTCTGCCATGTCCTTTTCTTGTCAAGAAGAAGAAGAAGAAAAAGAAGAAGAAAAACGGCAAAAAATTTGGATAGAAATTTGGAATTTTTAGTTTTTGTTTGTTTTGTTAAAAATATTATTGTGAGATGCCTTTTTTCCCTTCAAGAAGAAGAAGAAGAAGAAGAAGAAGAAGAAGAAGAAGAACAATGGCAACAATTTTGGATTAAAATTTGGAAGTTTGACCTTTTCATGGTTGATGATTGTTGTGAATATGGAATTACAAAAAGAAGGAAAGGAACAATTTTATGAACTATCAAAGTCTTTTGTGTATACTTGATGCAATCAGTTTAACACGGCAAAGTAAAAGTTCAAAACAAAGATGCATAGAGAAAAATCTTTTGCTTACAATTTTTATATTTGAAGTTCAATGTGTTTGTTATCAGGTATCTTCTCTGCACAGTGGGATCTGTATATATAAAGTCAAAAGAGGCTCCTGCAAAGGATCTGCTTAAAGATCTTGTAGAAATGTGCCGTGGTGTTCAACATCCTCTTCGTGGGCTTTTCCTAAGAAGTTACCTCTCTCAGATTAGCAGGGACAAGTTGCCAGATATTGGTTCTGAGTACGAAGGGTAAGGATTTATTTTCTATGCTATGAGGTCCAACTAATAAACTTTTATCAGCAATAGCCTGTTAATAGTTCTTGTCTTTTGTTTCAGCCTTTCATAGATGCAGACATACATATATGATGTTGATCTAGTACTCGATTAATCGGTGAAGTTCTTTGTCATATGCCATACAGCACATTCCAACTATATATTTCTGGTTTCAAATTTAAGTCTGAAAGCTTAGGAGTTTGGCAGTGCTTATATTTTACAAGGGACTCTTGTAGGATCATCTATTCATATATCATTGAACAATACTAGTACAGATTTGAGATGCATTTATTCCTCCATTTCTTTTGACCTTAGATGACGCTAACCAAATAATAATTTAGTAGTTGTTTTGCATGATTGTTGTTATCTATTCTAAATTTTTATTTCATTTTCTTGCATTTTTCATTTTGTAGGGATGCTGACACTGTCAATGATGCTGTTGAGTTTGTTCTTCAAAATTTCATTGAGATGAACAAACTTTGGGTTAGAATGCAGCATCAGGTTGGTTGAATTGTCAGATATTTCATGTGCTGTTTGTTTATATGTATAGAATCCCAATACATGCGTCCATATACTTGGGCGTGTTTTTGTACCATAAAAGTACTTGTAGTTATGTAGGTATTTTAGTGATTGGGAATTATTGATACTTTTAGGTGATCCTGAGTTGAGACTAGGAATCGGACTTTCTCGTCTGCAGGGACCTTTTCGGGAAAGAGAGAAGCGGGAAAAGGAAAGGAACGAACTTCGTGATCTTGTAATATCTCCATCTTTCGATTAAATAATTCCGCTCAAGCATCACAGTATAAGATTTTTCACATCTTCCTTTACGGTTTTTTTTTTTTTTGCTGATTTTCTTCTAGGTGGGCAAAAATCTTCATGTTCTAAGTCAGATAGAGGGTGTTGACCTTGATATGTACAAAGAATCTGTTCTTCCCAGGGTGTTGGAGCAGGTTAGATTATTAATGCTTCGTTTGCATGGAGAGAATATGAGAGAGACGAAGAGAAAAGAAAAGGAAAGAGGAGAAAAGAAAAGAAAAAGAAGTAATTGTTTCTTCTGATGTTCGGATGAAGGGACAAAAAGATGTGAAAATAACATTCTCTTTCTTTCTTTCCTTTTTTCTCCACTTCTGGAGAGAAAGAAATTAACCATTATGGAAGGTCATTTTCTCTCCGTTTGTTAACATTTCTATTCTTTTCTCTCTTCAAGTTCCAATCCAAATGAGACAAAATTATATTTTTTTCTCCTTTCTCCTAACTTTCTTTTCTTTTCTCTCCATTTCTCTCTATCCTAATGAGTTTAAATGATGCTGAACAATTTTGCCAATATAGCACACCTCG
Source organism: Tillandsia leiboldiana (assembly GCA_029204045.2). NCBI lineage: Eukaryota > Viridiplantae > Streptophyta > Magnoliopsida > Poales > Bromeliaceae > Tillandsia > Tillandsia leiboldiana. Next base: position 4,913,151 of record CM055061.1, read on the forward strand.
CAAATCTTATTCATTTGTTGGCAGGTTGTCAATTGTAAAGACGAGCTTGCTCAATTCTACTTGATGGATTGCATAATTCAAGTTTTTTCAGATGAATACCATTTACAGACTCTTGAAACATTACTAAGTGCATTTCCCCAGCTTCAGGTAGGTAACTTCCTTTTTTTTCCTGGTTAGCTTCTTGTATTCACAATTTTGCATTGATCTTTTTCTTCTTCACCTAAGTGAGATCTAATGCAGGATTGTGTTCATAGAAGCCTTGTAGGTGATAGTGTTAGTTTTGATCAAAAAATAGGGTCGAGAAGGCTTTGAAAACCTTAATTGTAGAAGTGAATGAACTCTCTCTAGCAATTTCAGCTGTAATTGAGTCTGAAAAGTTAAGCTGCACGACAGTTGCATCTTCAAAGAAGCAGCTGCAGTGACGAAGGGCTGCTATTGCAGCCATGGCATCCTGGAGAAGCAGTTGCGGGTTTTGTAAGCTGCCGCAACATAGTAAAGGGAGAGGGTGCACAGCACCTTTATCTCAGAGAGAAGAGACTGCAGGGGTGTAGGGGAGAACAAGAAGAAGAGAGAAGGAGAAGAGGGTGGCAGCAGCTGCTGCAATATGGAGAGTGAGGGGCTGGAAACAGGGGTGGGGGAGGCATAGACCTATATCTCAATCAAGCTCTTGCTAATCCATATAACCTGAATGGCAAGATCCTCTAGGGCCTTAATAGGCCTTTATGTCCAATTTTAATCAATTAAGAAGATCCGAGTTCTAAGTATTTGATCCTATATCATAAAGAGATGAGAAAGAAATCAAACTTAATGCCTTATTAACTTTTTCACTTTTGTAATGAGTTCTAAATGAAGACTCCAACTTAAGTATAAATAAACCTAACCCACATAGACATGGATTGGACTGAAAATGTATCCAATTATAACTTGAACTGAATTCCTAGCCAAATTGAAGAACTAATGGACTCAAATAAGACGACTTAAAATTAAGGCCTATGGAACAGTTCTGCGCCAAGATCACTTTGTGGGACAGTTCTGCATCAAGATCTCATTTTGTAGTGATTTATTTATTAGTTGCTTGCTCTTTGTTTCTTCCGAAATTTGCCTTGATTGATATGGAGAAATTACAGCCTTTATTTCTTTTTTCTCTTTGCAGCCAACTGTTGATATTAAAACAGTGCTATCTCAACTTATGGACAGACTTTCAAATTATGCAGCTTCAAGCACAGAAGTGAGTAGCTATCATATTGATATCCCAATGCATAGCTTGAGATCTCTCTCTCTCTTATGTTCTAATAAAATGCAGGTACTTCCAGAATTCTTGCAAGTTGAGGCTTTTGCAAAACTAAATAGTGCGATAGGAAAGGTAAATTTACTTCTTGTGGATATATGTTCTGTTATGCAATCATGAATATATTCCTTACGGTGTTACTTCCTGCATTATATTGAATCTTAGATCAATTTACTGTCTTTTGGTTTGTTGTAATTCAAGCATGACTGTGTAAGTTCAGATATTAATTGCATAATTTGTATGGCGTCTGTGTTACTCTCATGACTCATCTAGAGTCATTATTGGGTGGTTTATCTCAGGTTCTGATCAAGGGTTTTAGGGTTCAGCTTGTTTTTGGTCAATTCATATGTTAGGCCATTCAGGTTTAGCTTCTTTTGGGTTTTTGATTATTTATCATTTGGGGTTCACCATGCCTCAGGTTTTGGGTGGTATGGTTTTGGATTGTCTCAGGGTATCAGCTTGTTTAGGACCTTCAGGTTTTCACAGCCTCCGATTTCAGATCATTCCTTTCATAGCTGCCCGAGTTTGGGCGTGTTTTGGGTTAAATCAGTGGGCTTTTATTTTTTTTCTCCAGTGTGACACTGTTATATTCTGACCTATTATTTTAGCTTTCATATCAGGTTCAAGTTGACTTAGGTTTGTCTTTTTCTGGAAATGTTTTGAACATCATAAAGTTGCCACTGTTACAATACTTCTGAACATTGGGTTTGCCTCTTGGCTCGTGTTCAATACTGTAAGCTTGGGTTTGGATTGCTTTTGGTTTGACTTATTTGAAGTTTCAGGTGCATGTCATTTCATTTTGTCTCTCTGAGATTTTGGTTGATCAGTTTTAGGTCGGGGTGTCAGTTTGGACTTTGGACTTTTGTCATTAACATTTCCTTAGAGTGATTAACTTTTTTATTTTATGCCTTTCTATCTAATTCTGTTTCCTTATTAATTTCCTCATTCTTCTATTCATAAAAGAAAACTAAATAGTGGATAGGACTTTTATCAGTCTGTTTGGTATTCTAGGTTTGTGCATGTATGGACAATATTTAAAGGTGTGCTCTTAGTAGGGATGTTAATGGGTACAGGGCACGGATAACCAAAATTTTATCCATACCTGAACCCGAACTGGATGGGTTTACTCGATGCTAAATAAACATGGTTTCGGATATGAGTATAAAAAACAAAAACCTGATGGATTCGAGATCGGGTATGGATTTTGTTTGGAACCCACCCGAACCCGATCTAACCCCGAATAGATTTTACGTTATAAAATATATATGAATGTTTAATGTTGTATTTGAATTTGTATTTTGAAAATTTAGATTTTAATATAATATGCTTTGAAAAATGGTAAAGAGAAATGATTGTTTCGGGTTCAGGTTTCGGGTTTTTGGTCAAGTTTAGTTTTGGATATGGATTTTCGAAACCCGCCGGGTTCGGGTTCGGGTTTCAGTTTTAGTTGTCGGCTTCGGGACTGGTCGTCGGGTTCAGGTTTTGAAAACCCGCCGTGAATCCGACATCCCTAGCTCTTAGATGGGTTGGTGAAGGGAGGCATGAGCATGAGCATATGCAGATACAGCTTAAAATGCATGTTTTTGTGAACAAGGTAAAATTGATGATACAATTTTTGACTCTTGAAAGTTATTTAAGAGAGAAAACCTAAAGGTCTATCCTCGTTTCTTGTTCTTTTCTTAATAATTGATGTTGTGTTATTCTGTATCTCCCAGCTTACATACTACTATTGTACATGTTTGCAGTTGTACGTATCTAGATCTCTGTATCTTCTCGTGCACATGTACTTCTGTATGTTCACATATATTTGGTCAAGAACATGACATCTTTCCATTAATTTATTTGTTTTTAATTTCTATGGTAGGTAATAGAAGCACAGGTTGATATGCCATCTGTAGGAGCGATAACTCTCTTTGTATCTCTCCTAACATTTGCTCTCCGTGTACACCCTGATCGACTTGATTATGTGGATCAAGTATTGGTATGCCCTCTTAACTTTGAGCTTTGCTCTGAATTTTGATATCAATTTCATCCTGCGTTTCAATTTTATGAAATTTAGTCTTTGAAGTTTTGCCCTAATTTCAATTTTGTGATTATAGTTCCAACTTCAACTAAGCAAAATGATAGTTTGTTGTGCCTTGTTTAAGTCGACAGACAAACCAAAGGATTTAATTATTATGTGGAAAAAGATTCAGGGACTAGATTCTTTAAATTGAAAGAACATAATTTAGCCGACGTCAAATTCGAATGACTACATTTGTTATTTCTCTCATTAATTGATTGTGTATCCAATATATGACTGTAAGGCAAGCTTGTTGTTGTTTTAGTACTGTTTTAGCTTTTGGATTTTTTGATGATTATATCTCACCCATGAGATACTTATATGCCATCCCAATATTCCACAGGGAGCATGTATCAAGAAACTTTCAGGCAAAGCAAAACTTGAGGATAGCAAAGCAACCAAGCAAATTGTCGCACTTCTAAGTGCTCCTTTGGAGAAGTATAACAGTGTTGTCACTGCATTAGAACTTCCAAACTATGCACAGGTTATGGATCACCTAGACAGTGCTACAAACAAAGTGATGGCTATGGTTATTATCCAAAGCATCATGAAGAACACTACCTGTATATCAACTGCTGATAAAGTATATCACTTCCTCGCATTTTCAGTGTTCATAGAAATGGCTTTCTTCTCAGCCCATAATATTTGTTATTATTTTAGGTCGAGGCTCTATTTGAATTAATAAAAGGGCTCATAAGGGATATCGATGGGGCTCAGGATGATGAGGTGAACATCAAATTTCCCAAACTGTCTGTTTGATGTGTTACATTACCTTATTTTATATTTTACCTTTATATTTACCTTTCGTATCAGTAACTGTCTCTGTTAATTCCAGCTTGATGAAGAGGATTTCAAGGAGGAGCAAAACTCTGTTGCTCGCCTCATTCACATATTGTATAATGATGATCCTGATGAGATGTTGAAGGTGGTTACCGATGTTTCTAAAGCTTTAAGTTCATTTGTTTATTCTGTTTCTAAAGCTTAGATTCAATTATCTATCTTCATTGACACTTTTGTGCTATTATTGGTGCCAAAGCTTAGCAATGGAAACTGCCAAAAGATTAATTAGCTATCCTTATTGTTGCATATGTAGACGACTGTTTAGTACAACTGTAAAGTTTCTATATAAAGTAGGCTGTGGTACAAATTTATACATAATTATTAATTAAAGCAGAGAATGAGAATGCCTTCCCAAGCTTTCATCATGTGGACAATTTTTAACCTTTTATATTATCACGTAGCTGCACTATATAATATCTTGTTAACTAATTTGATAACTTGATGTAAAGTGCCATTTATACGATTTCTAGATTTGGAAAGTGATATTTAATCTATAAAAAGCCCTTGTCATTATCTTTCTTAAATATCATCAAATTGATAAAACAAAATTTTCTATTCTTTAGCAGCCACATTTTCACTTTATCATTATCATTCTTGAGTTGCTTTAAATAAATTAGAGAAAATCTTGTTTTCTAGAATATCCATATATTAAACAAGGAAAAATGCTACTTGTACACCCCCAAAGGGTGTACATCTTCTGGTGGGATAGGCTCCAATAGTCACATCAATGTGACTAGTGGAAAAGCCCCCACCCTAGGATGGGTGGGGTGTAAGATGTACACCCCTTTGGGGGTGTACAAGTAGCATTGCTCAATTCCAATCATATTCATGTTGTGCAATGGTGTGTGATGATTGATTGACCGGTGGTACTCTAACACAGAGCAATGGCATTTTGTTTAGCATCAAGAAATTGCTGAACTGTTGGAAAGACCCAGTAAGAGGTTTAGGTTCACATTATAAACATTGCTACTCCCCCATTTCTTTTAAGCTAGCCTTGGTTGGCCCATCGTCTGCTTCTGCTTTTAGTAGTGATAGCTTCTAGTAGAGCGTTTGGCAAAGAGAGCAATCTGGAGGTTCTGCTGCAGTGAAGCAGAAATGAGATTTTGAACCTCAAAAACGAACCTCCGATTTGGTGGTTTTCCTTTTACTGCAGAAAGCTGTCGGGGGTATATTAATGTAGTCCTTCTCCTAAAAGCACAATTTAGACAACACTTCATCAAACAACACACCTTTTGTAAGGCCAAAAAGGCTTAGAAAGATGTCTGACAGTAACAACGACCTTGTACTGATACTATTTTTTCCTTTCAGATTATATGTGCTGTTCAGAAGCATACTCTTCTTGGAGGTCCTAAGCGTCTACCTTTTACCGTGCCTCCATTGGTCTTTTCTGCTCTAAAGGTTTGTTTAATTCTTCTTCACATGGTGAAATAATTGTTTCATATGCTTTTGAATTTATTCAGCGAAGATCTCTCTATAATTATCATTATCATGGATTCATGGTCATCATCATTATTACACACTTCTTCCACTGCTTGGAGTTGGCAACTGAGTTTAGACTTAATAGGCAATAATAATGGGTGGAACTTTGTGCTTAGTCGCTACCAACTCATTTAAGTGTGAGAGTAGCCTGCAGTAAATGCGTAAAGCTAGTCCTTGCTGGATCTCTTTGGACAATCCACCAATACATTGGATCTCTTTGGACAATTCACCAAGACATCAACCAATGCTTAAGCGGCATCAGAATTCATCTGCTACCACAGAGATGCACCCTACACTTTTAGATGGGCACGAAAGCTAAGAGTCAAGGGTATTACTACACTGGTTTTTTGGTGCTCTTGTGTAATTGAGAACCATTGTGCAAGTTCAGGCAGGTTTTAACTGATTGGGTTCTATTCACCTTAGTCGAAAGTTTGGTAATCCCAGGTTGGCCACTAAGATTGGTAATCAGAGTTTTAGCTTGTAATTTCTAGGTTCCTATATTATGCTAGGCTATAATAATACTCCAGTATGTCTATCCAACTGATTGCATTTTAAAACTAAAGCAAATTAATTTTTGTTGAGAAGGGAACTTTTGTGTCGTCGTATTAGAAGTAACACTAAATAATTATTTTGCGAACTAGTAAGATGAAGTAGCTTACTCAGAAAGTTTTGCTATAATTTGTCATGTATATTAAACAAAGATAGGCATGCATTGTTTTTTTTTTCCTTTGCAGCTTGTTAGACGTTTACAGGGTCAGGATGGAGATGCGGGAGGAGAAGAGGTCCCTGCGACACCCAAGAAAATATTTCAAATTTTACATCAGGTTTTCTTCATGAAATCTGTTGCATACTTCATTGAAATTTGAATGGATGAAAGGTAGCTTTACAGCGTAAGGCTAGGCTACTATTGATAAGATTTGAATGGTAATATACTATTGAATCAAATTCTATTGAGTCAAAATTATTGTTAGGAAATCTATAATGAAGATCCATACCATAAATGTGATCTAGGTGATGTTTAGATACAAATGTTCACAATGTTCGGAGCTCTTTGCCTAGATCATGTCTTATGGCATGTATCTTGATTATAAATGTCCTATGATTTTTGACTCAACATGATCTGCATCCAAATCCTATTAATAGCTACCCAACCTAAATTTCATGTGTGATGGCTGTATTTACGAAACTTCAAGTGCTCAAATCACTTACAGACTATCGAGGCATTGTCGTCTGTTCCTTCTCCAGAACTTGCATTGAGGCTATACTTGCAATGTGCGGAGGTGCGCCCATTTCTCGGCTCCTCTTTTCTTTCCCTTCTATTCAATTATCTGCCGTAACAACTCACTCTTCTTCAGGCTGCCAATGATTGTGACTTAGAACCCGTTGCATACGAGTTTTTCACTCAAGCATTTATACTCTATGAAGAGGAAGTTACTGTAAGTAACTAGGACTTTTTTTTTTTAGGGCATTGTGTATAATTTCCTTTAATGCCAGAATGTATCTTCTTAAATGTCTTTTTGCTTATCCACTTTCTCATTATGTATTTGTTATTTTTGTCCTAGCAGGATTCTAAAGCACAAGTGACAGCAATTCACTTAATTATTGGAACTCTTCAGCGGATGAACATATTTGGGGTTGAGAACAGGGATACACTAACGCACAAGGCCACGGGGGTGGGGTTCTTTCTCTTTATCTCTATGTTTGCCTTTTGGATCCTTTGTACTTTTAGGTAGTTGGGAACCAGGATTGTTGCCTTTTCTGCCGTCGTAATTGTATTATCTTAAATATTCGTTTTCCCTTTTGTGCAGTACTCAGCGAAACTTCTAAAGAAGCCTGATCAGTGTAGAGCTGTCTATGCATGCTCACATCTCTTCTGGATTGATGATCAGGATGGAACAAAGGATGGTGAAAGGTGTGAATTCATAAATTTTGTTGCCTTTTTTAACAAATTTCTTCATCTGTTAGTTCTCTTGTGCATCTGCAAATTTTTTTAATGAAAGATTTACTTAGCATTGCCACATTCTAGACTCCATAATTTTTTAATCAAGCTTTTACTCCGTATGTAGACTCTGACTAGTCTTAATTTTAGGCTCAATCCCCGGAATGTTCTGACAAAAATCACAATTTTCACTCCCCTTCACCCTCTTGTTCTTACCATAGGTCAATGAGGTGAAATATAGATTACAAAATTATGGGGGCAATGTGAAAATCATCATATTTGTTTGAGGCTTCCTGAATTTTACCAACACTTTATTTGTCAAGATTATAATGTTAATTTCTGTCCATGCTTATTTAAAAATTAAAAATCAACTAAAGCACCAGTTCTCTCTCTCTTTTTTTTTTTCTTTTTAATTTTGCTTATGCAACAAACTGAACAACTTTGAATATCAGTCCATCTTATGCTTTTGCTCATGCTTTATCTGAATTTAAATAATATTAGCAAAATGTAAACTTTTTTCTTCACGCCACTGCTAATCTTTAAAGGATACTGGCGAAATATTGTAAACTTTTCTCTTCAAGCTACTGCTAATCTATCTTTTGTTCCAGGGTCCTGCTTTGCTTGAAGCGTGCGTTGAGAATTGCGAATGCTGCTCAGCAGATGGCTAATGCTACGAAGGGCAGCAGCGGATCTGTTGCACTTTTCATCGAAATACTGAACAAGTATTACTGCCCAACAAAATCTTTAATTTATAGGGTTTGTTTGGAGATTTCTGCTTTTCCGGCCTGGAAGCTCATTTTGGCTTACCCCAATCGCAATAGCTGCCGATACCTTTTAATTGCCTAACACCTGTCGTCTGGTTCTTGAAGTAGAGAAATCTATCCAAGAAGCCACGCCGAACAGACATTTAGCTCAAAATATGGGCGAAATTTGTCGATAGTCCCTGGACTCTCCAGATATTGCAAGCCTGACTCTTTTAATTTAAGCGCTCCGGTGCTAGAATTTGTCATATATTGCAATCCCATCTCTAGCAGTTGGAAAAGCCGGATGTCCGCTGCCTTTTCGCTTTAACTAACCTTTCCTAATCCTGCACTTCAAAGTAAATGGAAAGTTTGAAATTTGATAGTCATTTTACAAATGGTGTAAAATAGTTTAGAAATTGCATCATATAGGTTCGTCGGAATGTTTAACTGGAGAGTCCAGAGACCGAGTCGCGATATCGGGATAGTACGGGAACCAACCGTCAATACATTTTACGTTCAAAATAATCCGTCATGGGAAGACATCCTGAGTAACCGAGTAATTTTGCCTTTACAGGTACCTATACTTCTTCGAGAAAGGAAATCCCCAGATCACGAGCTCGGTGATTCAGGGGCTGATCGAATTGATCACAACCGAGATGCAAAGCGAGAATGCGACGTCCGAGCCATCCGCCGACGCTTTCTTTGCAAGAACTATGCAATACATCCAGTTCCAGAAGCAGAAAGGTGGATCTGTGGGCGAGAAGTACGACCCCATCAATGTTTGTTAATTCCTATCTTTTCTGATTTGAGCCTTCGAGGACGAAGTCGTAAGTTCGTTCGTTCCTGTCGATTCTCGGTTTCTTTGGAAACTGCTGATATCTGTAGTAAGAATCCAAGAGTAGTATTTTGCAGTAGTTTCGATACACAAACTTTATTGTTTGAGCATTAGATTTTTGGTACTCAAATGTAATCAATGTTGTTGATGAAATTTCTGATACCTTAGTTTTTATTTAGTGTTCACTTTGATGCAAGAGTCCCCCAATGATGAGCTTTCTGAAATTTCGTTAGAAAAATAAAATAAAATAAAATAAATTGTACGCTTTGGAATCTCTGAATTGGAAAGGAGAGAAAGATGCAGGAAGCATCATAGATTTTTTTTCTTTTTTTTTTTTTATATAAAAAAAAAAGATTCCAAACAACAACGACGTGCTGGCAGCAACACCGAATTTCATGCGCGGCGCATAAGGCTGGAACACGATTCCAGTCGGCCAGCCAGCAACTTATCTCCTCCGCGTTGCTTTTTCAACACTAACGCTGGCTGCTTTTTTTTTTTTGATCCGCGCTGGCCCTGTCGCGGATTGCCACATTTCTGGTTGTTTTCTTATTATCAGTATCTGGATTTGTGCCAATCAGAATATCGGTGCAGTAGCCAAAAACTAAAACTTCTGAAACAGTTTTATTAACTGAAAGCAGAGAGGAGGTGTAGCTTTTTAATTTTAGAAAAGTTGAAGGAGGATAACTTTATAATTTTAAAATGGGTACCGGCAGAATTATGTACAGGATGTGCGCACTGAAGAATAAGAGGAAATGCTACCTGTACACCCCCACTCCATCCTGGGGTGGGGACCAGTAAAATTTACCCCACCTCAGAATGGGATGGGATGTAGGATGTACACCCCTCATGGGGTGTACACTTAGATTTACCCGAAGAATAAACGTTAATTTATTTGTCTTTCTGCGATTTAATAAAGCTTTTATGACAGATAAAAGTGGACATGTTTTTCGAGGAGAATAATTTTTTTAAAAATTCCAAGCTACTGTAGAAAAGAAATTTCTCACTAATTATTAGTTAATTCCTTACAAAGAAGATTATATACAGCTAATTAAACTAAATATTCCAAACATGGGTGGCTATGAGTAGGGGTGGCAATCCAGCTCGCTGTTCGCGAGCCGGCTCGTGTTCGGCTCGAAATGAGTTTAAGATCGAATCGCTCGTTTAGTAAATGAGTCGAACACGAGTCGAATTTTTCAACTCGTTTAATAAACGAGCCGGGCACGAGCTGGGTCAGCTCGCTCGCGTTCGTATATATATATATATATATATATATATATATATATATATATATATATATATATATATATATATATATATATATATATATATATATATATATATATATATATTACTATTTAGATTTTAAACTATCAATTTTTTGTGAATTTAATTATTAGATTAAAATTTTAATTTTTTAATTTTTTTTCAACTTTACACCTAATAATAAGAATGAAAATCAAAATTATTGTTCGCGAGCCCGCTCATGTTCGGCTTGTTAATAAACGTGCCGAACACAAGCCGATTTTTTCAACTCGATATTTAAACAAGCCCGCTCATGTTCGGCTCGTGTTCTCGTTTAAACACGAGCCGACCCAGCTCGCTCTCGATGACACCCTTAGCTATAAGCACCCTACTATTACTCTTTAATCCACTCTGTATTTCATAAAAATAGAACACTAAATTATTAGTGCTATTAAGTTTTTGATTCTTGGACGAAGGAATGTGCCATTAAGATATTAGTGGGCCTCTACAATTTAGCAGTGGGTAATTAAAAAAATAGTATGATCTAAAGGGAGGAAATGATAAAAAAAAATAGATCTAATAATAGAAGATTTGATAGTACCGTGTTATTGAAATCGTAAAATAATATTCTGAACTACAAAATAATAAAATAAAACTAATATAAACTACAGGAAAGTAAATTAAAGTTTACACTGGATTCAGTACTAAAAAAGTTTACTAATTATTATTATTATTATACTAAAATACAAAAAATCCTTTCGTAAATGCTTATATTTTTAGTTTTCCTTCCTGACTTTCAAAACTTTATAATTTTTTTTCTTAAAATTTTATATTATATTTTTCAAGGTTACGATGTTAATTGTAACATTTCAGGATTTGAATTAATCCTATATATAAAGCATAAATAGGACTAAACTTGTTAACCCGATTATAACATTTTGTTTGGTAGATAGATTCTGGGAAGCGAGACGTCACAGTTGATATCAGAGACAATCACTAGCCGAAAATATAAGATGAGTCTCGATTGAGTTAGGAATTATTTAGCAGACGCTGATATTTATTATAGGTGCAGGATGACTCTCCACAAAGTCGGTTAAAATTAACGAGACGAGTTTTATATCGTCTGATATTTATGAATACACCTAACGAGGCGTTAGAATTTAAAGCAGAGAAATGTAGCACTAGTTCTATATATAAAGTAGGATATCTATATAAATATTTTCTCTAATTTAGCCTAATTATTATTATTATAAAAATATAATAAAAAAAGTATATATGAAAAAAATTGTATGAAATAATTTTGTCATTTTGTACTCTTATTTTTCAACACATAAATGGGAGACCTCAAATTCGAGCTCCTTTGGGATATAATTAATCCGTGCAACGCACAACTAATTCGATATAAATAAATCAAAAACAAAAATAAAATTATAAAAAAAAAAAGTTTTTTTTTTTTTAAAAAAAAATAGCATTATGAGTTATAAAAATTGTTCCTGTTCAATTTTATAGTAGAGAGGGTAACACGTCGAAATTCATAAATTCAATTTGATAATTTGGTTTCAACTAAAACCACCACAACCCTAACCACATTGCTATATATATATAAATAAATTTACCACACTCGAATTAAATTTTCCAACCACCATTTAATTTTATTTTATTTTTTACTCTTTTTAATTGCAAAAAAATGCCACAATTTTATTTATTTATTCTATTCTTTATTTTTTTACTTGTTCTCATTGCGCTAAATAGTATGTGTGTATGTTTTAGTTTTTAAAAAACAAAAACTGTATTTGAGTAATATTTTAAGAATCAAATCGAACAAACAACGATACGAAAAATATTATTGAATTAAGAATCACGGGTTGAATGGGTGATGTCATAAATATTTAATTATATGTTTTGACATAATATTTAATGAACTTTTTTTAGAATAATTTTAATATATATATATATATATATACACACACACTTGTGTGTATTATAATTCTATTATCACATCATATTTAATTATAAAATATTGATTTTTAGATCAAATTAGATAGTTACAAATTTTTTAGTTTCAATTTTTATAAAACTAATTTACGCTAATGAAAAATAAAATCAGTCAACAAGTTGATTTTAATATGACTTGCATGATCAAAAAAATTCAGCGGATTTTTTTTTTAACTAAATTGGTTCACTTGTTCGATAATTGAATAGTTGGTTTGAGCGATTTAACATAATCTTTTAATTTATTTAGCTTAAAAGATTGAATTGAACTTCTTTGTAATCGGATCAGTCAAATCGGCCGATACGATTTGATTTTTAATTCATTTCGTTTGAACTTTTGGAGCGTGTTTATTTTTTTAAAAAAATCAGATAAATTTGTCTTTTGAAAAATAAAATTTTTCTGAAAAACATAATTTTCATAATTTTTTAAAATAAAAAAAATCAAGAGAACAAAAAGAACACATTTTCATAAAATCTAGAAAACTATACGTTTATTTTATAAAAACCAAGCGGACATATCGAAGACCATTTCCGACAGATCGAAAAACTCACAAACAATTTTTTTAAAAAAGTACAATTTTTTTTATTTTCTTAAAATTTTTTAAATAGTATGTAATATTTTAATGAAAAATGCTATTTGTACACCCCATTTGGGGGTGTACATCACACACCCCACCCATCCAATGGATGGGGTGTGGTGAGGGGTCACTTCACAATTTGTGAAGTGACCCTTCCATCCTTAGATGGGTGGGTGTAAGATGTACACCCTCTTTGGAGGTGTACATGTAGCATTACTCTATTTTAATAGTTCTATAGGAATATACATGCTACTAAATATAACTAAATTTTAAGTATTTTGGAACGATAGTTTGGATCAAACGAGTTATTATTGCTAGTGGGTCGAATCGTCATAAATAACTAATAAAAATAATTAAATTTAAATATTTTGAATAGCGGGTTTGAATTCAATGAGTTATTATTAGAGATAATTGCTTGTGTACCTCTGAAATCTAAAGAAATATATGATTTATCTCTCTTATTTTTTTCTTTTTAATATACCATTCATACGTTCCACCGTTATTAAAAATACTCCTACCGTTTCCCTTTGTTAAGTTAACTAGGGTTAAACTAGAGTTAAATAATAATCGAAGTTGAAAACTATCAGATATATCTATTTTGTCCCTATCTACCAAAACTATTAAAAATTTTAAGGGTACATAAGAAAAGTTGGTTATGATAGAAGGGTATATTTGAAAGGACAAAATGGTAATTTCACACAGATAACGGCAGCTCCAAACGGTACACTAACAGAGTTTAACTTCAGGAATATTTTAGAAAGAAGTTGGAACGTAAGAATGGTAGTTTTAATATTAACTTTCTAAAATGGGTAAATCTAAAAACAGAAAAAATTTTAGGGGTATATAAAATTATTATTACTAGCAGGTCGGATCATCGTATAGTATGATAATGTAAATATATATTTTTTTATTTTTTTTTTCTTTGGAAGTTGATGATCATGTATGCGTGAAAAAAAGGGCCCAATGTAAATGAATTAAAAACTTTATTAATTAGGGTAACAATTGTATATAATGTAAAGTACATAGATTCAATTAGTCATGGAACTACGTACTTTTGATTTACTCCAAATCAAAATAAATTACTATTACATAGTCCACATCATCCTCCTCTCTGTAACCTTCTAATATTACTTTAATCATAAAGTGTTGTCCCCATCATAAGTAGATATTAGTGGAGTTTACTTGGCTTATTTGCATTGTTTTTAATTAAATTAAAGTAAATTTAAATAGGAATTTTTGTTAAATTTAACTGTTGTAAATATTTTTTGAAACTGTAAATTTTGTTTGTTGTTAATTATTGGTACACATAAGATTTAGACTCATAATAATAATAATAATAATAATAATATATATATATATATATATTAAAAAATATTGCTATCGTATATTTTATTTGGGGTGTACGATATACATCATGTTCATATCTTAAGTGACGAGTAAAATTCACTCCATCCTAAAATAGATAAAATGTATAATATACATTCCGTTTGAAATGTACAATAAGTATTTTTGTACCTTAAATTATTTATCCAAAAAATTCAAAAACTAACCTTTACTGGCTAGTCTTATCAATCTCTTTCTTTTACTACTAAAAAGAATTTTAAAAAAATTAAATTTTAACTGAATGGTGTAAAATTTATATTCTAGCAATATTTTAGTAGAGTGTGCATCAATCATTTAACATAAAGTTTTGTAATTATCAAATTCACTAAGAAACTGTTTAGGTATACACTCCAAACAGAAATGAGTGAGATTAACTCAAACTTAATGGAGGCAACAAATTATTTTATTCTCATATCGTTGATTTCTCGGGTATAGAATGTACATCACTATCGGGAGTGTATAGGTATCATTTTTCTTTTTGTTTTAGAAGGATTAGGATAAAATATTCATAAATGTTGGGTGCTAAATGTGCAATATATTTTACGCTCTCTTCACTCAAGCGCTGTTATTATTTTTTTATTTTGTTAAAAAAAGTTTAACTAAAATTTTGTTTAAATTTTTATAAATTCTAAAATATAAGATATAAAATCTCCCTTTTTTTTGGGTGTACAAATTAATATATATATATATATATATATATATATATATATATATATATATATATATATATATATATATATATATATATATATATGGGAAAACCTACCTGTACACCCCCAAAGGGGTGTACAGGCTACACCCCACCCCATCCTGGGGTGGGGGTGCATTTCACCCATCACATCAACCTGTACACCCCCAAGGGGGTGTACAGGCTACACCCCACCCCATCCTGGGGTGGGGATGCATTGATGTGATGGGTGAAATGCACCCCCACCCCAGGATGGGGTGGGGTGTAGCCTGTACACCCCCTTGGGGGTGTACAGATAGGTTTTCTCATATATTAGTTAGAGTTGTGCTACCTGTACACCCCCAAGGGGGTGTACAGGCTACACCCCACCCCAGGATGGGGTGGGGTGTAGCCTGTACACCCCCTTGGGGGTGTACAGGTAGGTTTTCCCATATATATATATATATGCCTTTAGTCCTCTTATAGAGGTTTTTTCAATAATATTTTATTGGAGAGGCGCTGCACTATAATTTCTGATTGAATATATAAATTTATATGCATTAGTAATAATAACTAAATTTAAATATTTTTATTTGATTATTCAGATTTAATAAATTATTATCATTAACCGATTGGATTGAATTATTGCAAATCAAAAATTATAATTTTAAAATATAATTCAGCACATCTCATTGGCACTGTTTGGTTCGGGTACAAAGGGGGTATAACCCCCTTTGTACCCAAACACTTTGGAACAGGGGGGGAATTCGAATCCCCCCCTTTTCCCTTTTGTCCTGGTACAAGGAGGGTTGAGTTCCCCCCACCCCGAATAACGCCTACTTCCTCTCTCCTCTATTATTACCAGGCCACCCTTTTCCCCCACTCCTCTTCTCCCCTATCATCTATCCTCTTCTCCTTCGTCCTCGCCGGTGCTTGATCCCTGCCTTTGTGAGCCGCGCGCCCTCTCCATCGCCCGATCTGTGCCCCTCGGTGCCGCTTCTGTGCCGGTGCTTGATAAGGGCCCTCTCATTCGCCCGATTTGTGCCATTGTGACCCGCGCGCCCTCTCCTTCGCCCGATCTGTGCCCCTCGGTGCCGCTTCTGTGCCGGTGCTTGATAAGGGCCCTCTCCTTCGCCCGATTTGTGCCATTGTGACCCGCGCGCCCTCTCCTTCGCCCGATCTGTGCCCCTCGGTGCCGCTTCTGTGCCGGTGCTTGATAAGGGCCCTCTCCTTCGCCCGATTTGTGCCATTGTGACCCGCGCGCCCTCTCCTTCGCCCGATCTGTGCCCCTCGGTGCCTTATTTGTGCCGTTGCTTGATAAAGCCCCTCTCCTTCGCCCGATCTGTGCCTTTGTGAGCTGCGCGCCCTCTCCTTCGCCCGATCTGTGCCCCTCGGTGCGTTTTCTGTGCCGTTGCTTGATAAAGGCCCTCTCCTTCGCCCGATCTGTGCCTTTGTGAGCCGCGCGCCCTCTCCCTCGCCCGATCTGTGCCCCTCGGTGCCCTATCTGTGCCGGTGCTTGATAAGGCGCCTCTCCTTCGCCCGATCTGTGCCGCAGAGATCGCCGGTGCTTGATCTCACACGCCGTGAGCTGTGCGCCCTCTCGTGCGTGATTTGTGCCCCTCGGTGCCCCATCTGTGCCGCTGCGAGCAAAGTGGCCTCTCCCTCGTCCTCGCCGGTGCTTCATCTCTGCCGCCGTGAGCCGCGCACCCTGTAGGTGCGTGATCTGTGCCCTTCTGTTTGTGATCTGTGCCCCTCTGTGTGTGATCTGTGCCTCTCTGTGTGTGATCGGTGCCCCTCTGTGCGTGATCTGTGCCCCTCTGTGCGTGAACATTTGCCCCTCTGTGCGTCATCTGTGCCCCTCTCTGCGTGATCTGTGCCCGAGCTGTTCTGTTGTACCTTGCATCTTGCCCGCCGCGACCCTTCTGTCCGATCTGTGCAGAGGTCTCCACTCCTTGCTCTGTAGCCTCGACCCCGCGGCTGCCTCTGTGCCTGAGCTTTGCCCGCCGTGTGTGCTGTATCTACTCTCTCTCTGTGCCACATCTGTGCCCGATCTCTTCTCTGTCCCGCCAAAGGTGCTATCCTAATCATTTGTCTCTGCTTGTCCAGTGTTGTCTCGAAGTTGGTTTACATGACATTGATATATCTTCTATATGTAATATGTGCCTAAATCTGCGGTGATGCTGGTATCGCATGATGAATCAGTATGCTATTGTCGGATGATTCTTATAAAAATCGGCGATGATGACGGTTGCCAAAGGCAATAGATGGATGGCATCGATGTAAATCGACTGCAACCCCTTGCTTGTTGGCAACCATTTGAGCCCGTGTACATAAGGAAATTAATTTCGGCGATGATGACGGTTGCCATAGGCAATAGATGGATGGCATGGATGTAAATCGACTGCAACCCCTTGCTTGTTGGCAACCACTTGAGCCCGTGTTCCAAAAAAAATAAAAACATTTTGCAATTATATACAAAACAACAAAATTTGATGGTTGAATCGCATTACCTATTGGACGTCAATATGGATTATTGTTGATGGCAATAAAGTGTTGCAATTATAACTATGTAGTCTTCATTTTCCTATCTGACATACCCCTTAGCATACATGTCTTTATTTATTATATGTTGTGCAATTTGTTTTGTATCTTAAATATGCCAATATCACAAACATTGTATGCCAATTATGATTTGCATTTGAAAAATCATTTTTCTTTTGGAATCTCGATATTAGAGAAAGACCCCTTACCTTACATGTGTTTAACTTATTTAAATATGTCATTTGTAATATTGTTTGCTTCGAACATGATAAATATATAAATGAGTACGTACATTAACTACAGATGCGTCCTTCTAAGAGACTTGTAATTCCCGGTCAAAGCAATCAGGGGGACATGAATAACCCAGAAGGAGCCAGTGGATCTCGCTCGCAAGCGTGGTCGCGTACATCCAACTGGACCCCGTCGTTGGATGCATGTCTGTTAGCGTTGTTGTCGGAGGAACATGCCTTAGGCAATAATGTTCATGGAACATTCACGACCCTTGCATGGGTTAGAATAGTTGGAGAGATAAATAGACGAAATAATTTAACACTAACAAAGGATAAGGTGAAAAATAGATTGAAAGTCTTGAAGCGCACTTTCTCGTTGTACCATTCGTTGGTCAACAAAAGCGGATGGGGATGGGATTTTAACCTCAATATACCCACGCCTGGCGATAGTGCTGACTGGGATGCGGTGATCGCGGTAATGTGATTCCATTTCGGTTCACATAATTTTTAATCGAATATTATTCTTATTTTTAGACTAATATAATTAACCGACCTTCAGGAAAACCCGGCTTATGCCAGATGTAGAGATAAAGCATTTCCTCCCTATAAGGATATTGAGTTCCTTACGGAGAAGACCACCGCAAGCGGCAGATATAGCTTTGCTTCAGTCATGCCGCCCACCACCACTGTACTTAGCTCGTCCTCATCATCCCCTGGTGAGGATGATAACATAATTGCTCCTAGATTGGAAGGTTTATATCTCTTACCGCCTCCATTTGAAGCAGGGTCATCTGGGCCACCAATGAATGATTTGATGGAAGGTGGAGAACCCGAATTCACACCTACCCCTCATCCCCTCAACAAGAATACCAGTGGGTCGGGACACAGCTCTGCAGGCAAGAGGCCTCATTCCCCACTCCCCGAGCGTAGCCAACGAACTAACCGACCGTCGAGTGGTGGACGGCGGAAGAAAACCGAGACAGTCGCTGACGCTCTTGGAGAGATGTTGCAGTTAGGAAAAGATAAATTTGATTTTGTAAAACAAATGTATAATAGGGATTCTGAAGGTCGCCGCCCTATTCCTCCAATCGAGGATTGTATGCAGCGCGTATACCAGATGCAAGGCCTCAACAATCGTAAGATTTTGGCGGCCGGCGAAGCATTGAAAGATCCCCAGAATCGTCAACTATTTATGACAATGAATGACGATCTTGCCAAAGACTGGGTGGAAATGCAATTAGAGAAAGATAATTTGATCTATCGACCTTTTTTCCCCGGCAATTAGTGGACAATTTTTCTATGTTTTAATTAAGTAGTGTAAATACAACCAATGTAACATAATTTATCTTAACTTTTAGTAGTAGAAAACTATTCGAACATGTATTTTGAAAAGTTGCACTGTTAGTACGAGGTTTGTAATATTTAGTACGACAGTTTGGTTGCAATTATGTATATATAACTTGAATGTTGGTATTTCATATCGATAGATATTACATCATGTTTACTTATCATGATTTCTCGCTAATTGGGTGCAATTTCGATGCAGATATTATGGATCCTACATTTTATGAAAGTGTAGGTAATTCCAGTTTGCTTGATTTGATGATGATTATTTTAGACGATGATGATGACTTTATGGTGTTTCTTATACTAATGCTCATTGCTGAAGGATAGTTTTAATAATTTTCATGTAGTAATTTGTTGTGTAATTTGTTGTTGTATCGAGACATATGAATATTCGTGCTACATTATATACATTTATTAGAACTTTCTTTGCCTACAAGTTACCTTCGCTAAATGCCATAAATATTGTTGCAGTTATAATGGATGGTTCAATGTATCGAAGTATATTTTCGTCAACTTTTCATGCCGATTTGTTCGCAATATTAGAAGACGATGAAGAATATTGGGTGCAAGTCATAATAATGCTTATTGACGTAGGTTGTATAAATGAAACAAGTCCAATAACCAGACAACCATGTCGTACCCGTCCATTTACTGGGCATCAGTTTATTTGTGATATACTGAATGGTCATCCAGAACGGGGGTACACTCATTTTAGAATGACGACAACTACATTTATGGCTCTACGCGATGAGGTTGTTGGAAAGGGCCTTTTAATTGACACACGGAATATGACTGTTGAAGAACAATTGGCGATTTTCCTATATTGTATTGGACATGGTGTTGTAAATAGGGTCCTCGCTGAGACTTTTCAACATTCAGTGGAAACAATTAGTCGTCACTTTAACAATGTTCTAAAAGCAATAATTCATCTAAAAGATGAATACATAACTCTGCCGCCAAGTAATATTGGAGTCCATCCAAGAATTGGTGACAATATGAATTTCCATCCGTTCAAGGTAAGGGAGAATAACTTTAATTACCTCTAAATTGTCCAATTTTATTACTTAATTTGAAAATGTACTATGTCTTGACATTAACATTTGTAGAATGCAATTGGGGCGGTGGATGGTTCGCATATTCCAGTTATTGTAAAAACACATAAACAAACCCGATTTCGGTGTCGCAAAGGATTTACATCACAAAATATGATGGCGGTTGTTTCTTTTGATCATATTTTCTTTTATGTATGCACCGGTTGGGAAGGATCTGCCGCTGATATGCGGGTACTGAGATGGGAATGTGAAAGTGGAGGTTTTACTGTTCCCGAAGGTATCATTTTTGAAAAAATTATTCATATATATTTTCATTATTATTGGTTTAAATTATGTCTTACAAGTTGTATACACTTCTGTTATATATACAGGAAAATATTATCTCGTTGATTCCGGATACGCGAATACTGATAAATTTCTGGCACTTATAGAAATGAGCGTTACCATCTGAGTCAATTTGATAGTAACAGTCGTGGTCGTTTACATCGTTCGCCAAAAGACTTGTATAATCATCGGCACGCCCAATTAAGAAACGTGGTAGAGAAGACATTTGGAATTTTAAAAAAACGATTTAAAATTTTAAATATTGCCACACCGTTTCCTTATAGAGTGCAGTGTCACATGGCTATGGCATGTTGTGTGCTCCATAATTTTATTCGACGGCATCAAGAAAATGACAGATATTTTAACGAAGCGCATAACTCAGAGCCTCCAGAGGATGATGTGGAAGTGCCGACTACGATTTATACTACATCAGAGTCACAGCGGGGAGACGACATTCGCAATCAAATTACGGCGGAGTTGTGGAATAACAGAAGTTAGAATTAATATTGTAATATAATGTTAGTTAGCTTGTTTAATAATTTATTTTGTTTATCTGCAATGTTAATTGTATTGTTAATTGGATTGTTTATCTGTAATATTTAAAAGTTAATTTTGTTTATATGTGATATTTTGTTATCTACGTTAGTATAGTAATGTATTGAGCAAGTTATTTGTAGAAAAAATTGTTATGAAATACCTTTATTTACTGTTTAATTTTATAAATGTTGTATTGAATTTTATAAATAATATCTTTTTACAAATTGCTAATATTGCAATTAATGGAAAATATTACATATTTACCCAAATTTTAAATAATTTAGATGATGATGATGATTATGAAGATTTTTGTGGAAAAAATTAGCATACAATATAATTCAAATTTTATATAGCATTTAATTTAATAATTTAGATATATTACAATGAATATTTAAATTACACTAATTAACACTAATTTTTAATTTTTAAAATTTTTATATGTTACCCGGAAAAATTATTCGTCGCCGCCGGCTTAAAAAATCTCTCCCCCGTACCGCATCCTCGTTCCCAACGCAAAATAAATAATTAATCAAAATTTTACAAGTAAAATTAATGAACACTAATTTAAACACTAATTAACACTAAATATTGATTTTTACAAATTAAATATTTTACCAGAAAAATTAATTAAAATTTGGTTGCCATATTAATCATTTTTTACATATAAATAATTAACACTAATTTTATATATTATCTAATTAATTACATTATAAATACTATAATTATTATATTTAAAAAGTTATAATACAATATTTATTTATCAATTTTTACCCCCATATAAAGAGATAAGGGTATTTTGGTCTTTTTACTCAAAAGTCAACTATTTATCCCTCTTATTCTTCAATTCCAACCAAACACTATTTTTCTTATACCAGTACTAACCTATATCCCAACCAAACACTATTTTTATTTATCCTACCTTATACTCAACTTTATACTTATACCTGATACTACTAATTCTCACTAATTACAGAACCAAACGATACCATTGAGTACAAACCTGGAAAGCTCCCCTCAAAAGTTTTTTCCTAACACATATGGCACTCACACTCTCTCTCTCTCTCTCTCTCTCTCTCTCTCTCTCTCTCTCTTTAAAATACACTACATAACAAGTTAACAAACAACAGTTACTTTCCCTCTCTCAAAAAAAAAAAATTCTCTCTCACCCTTTCTCTTTCTCCTGATCTCTCTCTCTCTCTCTCTCTCTCTCTCTCTCTCTCTCTCTCTATATATATATATATATATATATATATATATTATATATATATATATTGTCTCTGCAACAATAGCAGCTCCCTTGGAATAAAATTTATCCCAAAAATGGAGGAGGCGGTGGAGAAAGATCCCTCCTTAGAAGCCGTCGTTAAGGAGGCCGTGGATTTGGTATTCTTCTTCTTCTTCTTCTTCTTCTTCTTCTTCTTCTTCTTCTTCTTGGGGAATTTAAATTCAAATTTAAGATTTTTGGGTTTTGTTTTTTTTTTTTTTTTTTTTTTTTTTTTTTTTTTGCTTGCAGGAGAAGATACCGTTGGAGGAGGTGTTCGAGAACCTTCGATGCGGCCGCGGCGGGCTGACGTCGGCGCAGGCCCAGCAGCGCCTCGCCATCTTCGGCCCCAACAAGCTCGAGGAGAAGGAGGTCTGCTTTTTCTTTTTCTATATATATATATATAACATCTGAAATATGGACCATTTTGAATCGATTACCGGACCTGTCAAACTTTTGATTTTATTATTCAATTTGATTTTAAATTTTGAATTTTTGCCGTTCATCTTTACAAATGTAGTCTCCGTACTTTCTTACAATTCTCGCAGTTGTAAATTTATTAAAATAAGTAAACAGAAGTATATATAACTTATCTGAATTATAGATCATTTTAATTCGACTACTCAATCTGTCAAAGTTTTGATTTTACTATTCAATCTATTATTAATTTGTTTGATTTCGGTTGGCCAGCGCTATTTTGACTTCAAATTTTGAATTTGTACTCTTTATCTTTACAACTTAAAATCTTGTAGTTATAAATTTATTAAAATAAGTAATCAAAAGTACCGCTGACCGATCCAAATCAAAATTTTGAAAGATTGGATAGCAAACTCAAAATTATTCATAGTTTTGGTATGTTTTATACTTTTTTTACTTTTTCTTCTTTTTTTTTTTTTTTGGGTAGACTTTAATTTGCCTCGCTTTTTTACATTACTATCCTATGATTTTATTTTTGTTTCAATGCAAAAAAAAATCTAAAATTTTTTTTTTTTTTTGAAAAATGTGGGGGTGGTATTGCGGTGAATAATATAAATTCTTTCAGCGAAACAAAAATAAAATCACATGATAATTGAGTGTAATTTTTTAAACTATGGAGTGACAAAGTGAATATGTGCTGTACCAAGGAGGGTGCATTGCAGTTTACACCCCCCCCCTTCCCCTTTTTTTTTTTTTTTTTTTTTTTTTTTCTGGTTTTTCAAAGAGGGTGAGGGTTTGGCTAGGAAGGTGCCGAGAAAATTCTCTAGCTAAAAAAAGTCCTGTAGTTTGGTATAGGAGTGGCAATCCAGCTCGCTGTTCGCGAGCCAGCTCGTGTTCGGCTTGAAATGAGTTCAAGATCGAATCGCTCGTTTAGTAAACGAGCCGAATTTTTCAGCTCGTTTAATAAACGAGCCGAACACGAGCTGGGGTCAGCTCGATAACAGCTCGAATATATATATATATATATATATATATATATATATATATATATATATATATATATATATATATATATATATAAATTTTACTATTTAGATTTTAGGTCATCAATTTTTTATGAATTTTAATTATTAGATTAAAATTTTAATTTTTTTTTAACTTTACAACCTAATAGTAGGAATAAAAATCAAACTTGTTGTTCGCAAGCCAGCTCGTGTTCAGCTCGTTAATAAACGAGCCGAACACGAGCCGAATTTTTCAATATTTAAACGAGCCAGCTCGTGTTCGGCTCGTTTATAAACGAGCCGAACACGAGCCGACCCCAGCTCGCTCGTGTTTGGCTCGTTGACACCCCTAGTTTGGTACTTTGGAAGTTCGAAAAAAAAGAAGTCCAAAAGCGCTTTCAGTCTTTTCTCCTCTTCTGGAACCGAAATATTATAGCATGGCAGGTGCTTTTGGCTCCGCAAGCCCAAACTAGGCTTGTATTATTCTGGTTTTTTTTAAAGAAAAATTGAGTTGTTCGAGTTGGTTTAGTTGATAATTTTGTTAAATTTAATGGCTCTGTAAGTTTACGAAGTAGCGAGAAAAATGTATGGAGACCCCTCAATTATAGGCCGTTATGAAATGCGCCACTCGATATTATGTTTCTTGATTGACATTTCCTCAACTTTTAACCTTTTTTTTTGGCATTAAAGTTATATGACTTGTTATAGTTAGTTGGGGCGAAAGTTTTACTATTTTGAAATGGGCTACCTCAGCTTCAGTTTTTTCGTTGATAACTTTTAAACTTTTGATATTTGGAATTGAGCGGTTTTAGTTAATTCAACTAAAGATTTTACGATATTATGAGATTCATTGATGATTGTATCAAATTTGATGGTTTTAGTTATTTTATAGGAAATGAAACTGTAATGAATAATGAATAATGACTAATAGACTGCAGGGCCATTGAATTGAACAGAACTTTTGATGTTACTGATTAGAATAATTCACAATAACTTTTATATTTCGTTTTTGGCGAATTATGCGAAAAAAGATCTAGTGGTTGTATGAATTGTTAGTTTCGGGAGAATGAATTGTGGTGTGTTTGTGTGGTTGCTGCAGGAGAGCAAAATTTTGAAGTTCTTAGGATTCATGTGGAATCCTCTGTCTTGGGTCATGGAGGCTGCGGCAATAATGGCCATCGCCCTCGCCAATGGAGGAGTAAGATCCCGAGACCGCAAAAAATTCATTCATTTTGTGTTTTTTTTTTTTTTTTCGGAAAATGCAAATATGTACATTCCTGTGAAGTTTGCTTAAATTTTTAGTAATCTGATATAGACTTTTCTTTTCTTGTAAAGATAACTATTTTACTCTCGAAAAAAAAATCTTTTGAAAAACATTATCCAAATCTATACTACATCTCATGTCATGTCGCACGAACCTTGAATCCTAAACCCTTTAAAAACTCTTCAAAAGATACAATTTTTCGAAGGCGCAACGGTCGTACTAGTGAAAAACTAGTGGAGACGAATTTTCGGAGTTTTTAAATTTAGAGGGATGCATCTGATAACGCAAAACTTTTGAGGGATAAATGCCAATGCCACTGCTTTGCAAGAATGTGTAGACAATTTGCTCCCCTTTTTTCATCTATAAGTGTTTCGTTCTTTAAATCAGGGGAAGCCGCCAGATTGGCAAGACTTTGTGGGTATTATTACTCTCCTCGTGATCAACTCGACGATCAGCTTCATCGAGGAGAACAACGCTGGCAATGCAGCTGCGGCCCTCATGGCTCGGCTCGCTCCCAAAGCAAAGGTTTTTAACACTGACTTTCCACTTCTCATTCTTGAATTTTGATTTACTCAAAGTCCTTTTCTCATTGTCTGAACAAATCCTACCCAAAGACATAGATCGTAGTCATGAGTAACAAATATTTTTGATGCAAGGTTCTTCGTGACGGGCGGTGGAACGAGGAGGAAGCAGCCATCCTTGTTCCTGGCGACATTGTAAGCATCAAACTCGGAGATATCATCCCGGCCGATTCTCGTCTTCTTGACGGCGATCCGTTGAAGATCGATCAAGTATTTTTTCCTTCATTATTTTCATCCATAAGTTTATGGTTTCAACTTCTTTTGCTTTGAATAACTTTGCGGTTTCTCGCTCTCTTTGATATCTATTTGTAGTCTGCTCTTACTGGAGAGTCATTGCCGGTCACCAAAGGACCTGGTGATGGCGTCTTTTCTGGTTCGACATGCAAGCAGGGCGAGATTGAAGCTGTAGTAATTGCCACCGGTGTTCATACTTTCTTTGGAAAGGCCGCGCATCTTGTTGACTCCACTAACCAAGTCGGTCATTTCCAAAAGGCAAGCTAGCGAAATCTTTTCCGTCGCCTGTTTCTTGCTTTAAATTATGAATTCTTTCTTTTATTTATTTATTTATTTTTGGCTTTCAGGTCTTGACAGCTATTGGGAACTTCTGCATATGTTCTATTGCCATAGGAATGTTTGTGGAGATCATAGTTATGTATCCTATTCAGCACAGAGCCTATCGTCCGGGAATCGACAATCTATTGGTTCTTCTCATTGGGGGGATTCCTATAGCTATGCCCACTGTTTTATCCGTCACAATGGCGATTGGATCCCACCGCTTAGCTCAGCAGGTTTGCTTGGCACTTTATTTACATTCCGTATCATTCTTTTTAATTGGTTTATGAGGGTAAATGTGAATTTTTTCTGGGATTCCAATAACAATTTGAATGAGCGCCGCTAAGGGCCTTCTTCGGCCTTGTCGGAGCTTCTGCAGAATTTATTTTTTGAATAGAGTTGTTCGAAGAAGTATTGGTAGCTTAGAAGTCTCCACAATATCTTCCTGTTGTAGCAGAAGCAAAAGTTTCAAGTTAGAGCTCTATTGTGAAAACTAAAAGCTCATTTTTAGTTTTTGATAGCCAAGCATCTGGTTCCAAAAAGCTTCTGCTTTCTAGAGTAGAGAAGCTATTGAGAAATTTGAATGAGCGCCGCTAAGGGCCTTCTTCGGCCTTGTCGGAGCTTCTGCAGAATTTATTTTTTGAATAGAGTTGTTCGAAGAAGTATTGGTAGCTTAGAAGTCTCCACAATATCTTCCTGTTGTAGCAGAAGCAAAAGTTTCAAGTTAGAGCTCTATTGTGAAAACTAAAAGCTCATTTTTAGTTTTTGATAGCCAAGCATCTGGTTCCAAAAAGCTTCTGCTTTCTAGAGTAGAGAAGCTATTGAGAAATTTGAATGAGCGCCGCTAAGGGCCTTCTTCGGCCTTGTCGGAGCTTCTGCAGAATTTATTTTTTGAATAGAGTTGTTCGAAGAAGTATTGGTAGCTTAGAAGTCTCCACAATATCTTCCTGTTGTAGCAGAAGCAAAAGTTTCAAGTTAGAGCTCTATTGTGAAAACTAAAAGCTCATTTTTAGTTTTTGATAGCCAAGCATCTGGTTCCAAAAAGCTTCTGCTTTCTAGAGTAGAGAAGCTATTGAGAAATTTGAATGAGCGCCGCTAAGGGCCTTCTTCGGCCTTGTCGGAGCTTCTGCAGACTTTATTTTTTGAATAGAGTTGTTCGAAGAAGTGTTGGTAGCTTAGAAGTCTCCACAATATCTTCCTGTTGTAGCAGAAGCAAAGGTTTCAAGTTAGAGCTCTATTGTGAAAACTAAAAGCTCATTTTTAGTTTTTGATAGCCAAGCATCTGGTTCCAAAAAGCTTCTGCTTTCTAGAGTAGAGAAGCTATTGAGAAACCAGGCCAAATAGGCACCGAATTTCATTTCTTGAGTTATCTGTAGGGAGCTATCACAAAAAGAATGACCGCAATTGAAGAGATGGCCGGCATGGATGTTCTGTGCAGTGATAAAACTGGAACATTGACTCTAAATAAGCTTACTGTGGACAAGAACCTTATCGAGGTTAGGTTTTAGTGGTCTTTTTCTCTAGTATCCTTTTTAAATGCCTTTTCACTTTTTCTTTGGCATGTTCATCCTAATATTTGGATTTCCCAGGTTTTTGCAAAAGGTGTTACTCAAGATACAGTAATCCTAATGGCTGCTAGAGCCTCGCGAATTGAAAACCAAGATGCTATAGACACGGCCATAGTTGGGATGCTAGCGGACCCAAAAGAGGTAATTGCGGACTTTTATATTCTTTATGTTCCCTTTGTAAAATCCGAACTTCGCACCTACTCGTTAATATTGTAGATTTTTAGCGCTCATTTTAAGTTGGTGAGTTGATTTTGTTTTATAATTTTAGTTTCGCAGAAAGGGGAATTTCTGTAAATACACGAGGACATGCAGATACAAAACTAATATTTTAATTTGTGTTAATGAAAATTTCACATTTTGCATACACGTAAGTAGAAAATTTTCTCGGGGGTATAAGTACATAATATCTTGCTTAATATATCCTCTTTATCTTTATGTTTTAAAGGCACGGGCTGGTGTTCAAGAACTTCACTTTCTGCCATTTAACCCAACAGACAAAAGAACTGCTTTAACTTACATCGATAGCGAGGGAAAAATGCATCGTGTCAGCAAAGGTGCACCAGAACAGGTATTGATATGTTAAACATTTGAATATCGTCTCACTGGATCATATTCGCACATGATTTTCTCTCTCTAATTCTAGCTTTATTGGTTATCCTAATTGAACTGTAGATTCTCAACCTCGCACATAATAAGACAGAAATAGAGCGTAGAGTCCATGCGGTGATTGACAAGTTTGCAGAGCGTGGGCTTCGCTCACTTGCTGTAGCTTATCAGGTGGGAATTTTCTTAGCCTAGTCATTCATCTGCTTCTACTTTTTCTGGTGTTGCTGCCATTAAGTTAGTGCAGCTTTTCCTGGCTTCTGCGGAGAAAAGACTCGAGCTTTTGCTGTCGTCGGAAGCCAAGATGAGCTTCTGAGCAACAAAATCTTAGGCTTCGATCACAAACTTCTGTTTTTGTTGCAGTGGGAAGCCTTTGGAAGTGATGTAAGTGAAAAGGCTGTTAGTGCCTTTTCAAACAGTTTTACTTGACAACACTTTTTCGCAAAAACTCCAGCCGAGCCATACAAACTTGTGCATTTGATTTGCGATTTCTATCATGTTGGTGTTTTTAGATTTTCTCCTAATGCGCAGGAAGTTCCGGAAGGAAGGAAAGAGAGTCCGGGCGATCCATGGCAATTCATCGGCATCTTGCCACTATTTGATCCCCCCCGACATGATAGTGCGGAAACAATTAGGAGGGCTCTCAACCTTGGTGTCAATGTAAAGATGATTACAGGTCTAGTTTCTCTAATCTAAAAATCTTTTATCTGATATTTATTTTCAAAGGTGATTTTGATTCGTTTAAGCTACTATGTCAACTAATAATCTTAGTAACTTCTAGTATAAAGTCGGTGTTGAGCATTTCATTCATAGTATATTTGCATTTATTAGACCTTGGAGATCAATTTCAGCATTCTGATATCGAATATCAGATCTCAAAGATCAATTAAATATTTTGTTTGCCCTATCTCATCATGTGTTTGACCCTTGATAGAATCGAAGATTGTACTTTTATTTTCGTTTTGTTCGACAGAAAACGTGACAATACATGGATGTTGTGTGGAAGTATTCAAATTACATTAACAACATACGGAACTCCGCATACATTTGATCAATTTTCAGCTCTGTTGCCTTGCTTATTGTGTCTGTTTTTCTCACAACGGTTTTACGTTGAAAGTTTCTTACTTGATAATTACTAAATCTGGTAGTAAGTACTGGGGCTTTGTAATATTGCATCAGGTGATCAACTTGCTATCGCCAAGGAAACAGGCCGCCGTTTGGGGATGGGCACAAACATGTATCCATCTTCTGCTTTACTGGGCCAGAACAAGGACGAGTCGATAGCCGCTTTGCCAGTAGATGAGCTAATAGAGAAGGCTGATGGTTTTGCTGGCGTATTTCCAGGTTTTCATTCTTCTTCCTCCTCCTTTTTTCCTTCTTTTCCCTCTTTTGTTTTCTTCGCATATATACCCCTAAAAGTTTATGTGTATGTTCGCATGGCCTTCTAAAGTTAAAATTAAAAACTGTTAGAACTCTGCATCATCTACTTACAACTCTGCGAGCTTTGAATACTTAAAAAGGGTCCATTTCTGTGTTTCTTCACATGAAAATGAGGGCAATTTATGCTAAAATCCCCATTCTTTTTTTTTTCTTTTTGGGCATGTTCGATCGTAGGGTTGATCATTTTTCCACTCATCACTTGGCTCATCTAATAGGAATCTAAATCTTATTATGTTTCTCCTTCTATTCCTAGAGCATAAGTATGAGATTGTCAAGCGATTGCAAGGGAGGAAGCATATTTGTGGAATGACCGGCGACGGAGTAAACGATGCTCCTGCCCTAAAGAAAGCCGATATTGGCATAGCAGTTGCGGATGCGACTGACGCGGCTCGCGGTGCTTCTGATATTGTTCTTACCGAACCTGGCTTGAGCGTGATTATCAGTGCTGTGTTAACTAGTCGTGCAATTTTTCAAAGAATGAAGAACTACACTGTAAGTTAATACTAATGAAACTACTATCACCCATCAACTCTCTTTTCGTTTCGCTTGATTTGTTCCATTATGGTGGTTTCGTTCGTTGCAGATCTACGCAGTCTCCATCACCATCCGTATTGTGGTATGTTTCTTGGCCTCGGAAATTTGACCACCTATATTTCAAGTAATGTATTAGAATGAATATTTATTCATATTGTTACACACCGTCGTTGTTAATCGCGAATTGGATCGCTATGGTTTTCTATTAGTTCTAATGCATGAATGAAAGTTTCTGTCGATTTCCTTGCTTTTATAGAAGTCGTGCCGAGGATTGATGTGAATTTTTTTACCTCCTGATTGCGTCAGCTCGGGTTTTTGCTTCTCGCTCTGATTTGGAAGTTCGACTTTCCACCATTTATGGTCCTCATAATTGCAATTCTCAATGATGGTATTGTTTTTTGCCTTCCGAGTCTCTTTTTTGAGTTTGATCATGAACTTTCTCCTCTCTTTTTTTTCCCATTTCATATGAAGCTCTTTTTTTTCGGCATGAGCAGGTACTATAATGACTATATCGAAGGACAGGGTGAAACCATCTCCTTATCCTGATAGTTGGAAGTTGGCCGAGATTTTCGCAACTGGAGTTGTTCTTGGCGGTTACTTGGCAATGATGACTGTCATTTTCTTCTGGGCTGCGTATCAGACTAACTTCTTCCCGGTATTCACCTTGAAATATTTGAACATTCAAAACTGTAAAACATTTGCAAGATAAATATTTGTAACTGGCAAGTAACTTCTGTAAAGCTTGTCTGAGAAACTCTGACAGTTTCTGCCGAGGCAAGAAGCAGCAGCAGCAGCTTAATGTCAGAGCTGATTCTTTTTAAGATCCCGCTAAGTCGTGTGGGCTTCCAGATCAAGCCGGAAGTTCTAAAGCTTCTAGTTGTTGAGTAGAGTTGTTTTTTTCCCTTTTCAGCGGGTATTCAAGGTCGAAAGCCTCGAGAAAACGGCCCAGGATGACTTCCGAAAGCTCGCCTCTGCAGTTTACCTGCAAGTTAGCACCATTAGTCAGGCTCTTATCTTTGTCACGCGATCCCGCAGTTGGTCCTTCGTCGAGCGCCCTGGTTTGCTTCTCTTCGCTGCTTTCTTGGTTGCTCAGCTGGTGAGAGTTTCTGTACTTGGGTTGTTTTTTTGGTTGCATATATACCCTTGTAAATATTCGAAATTTCATAATACCACTAAAAGCCGTGCGTAATTCTGAATGTTGCGCTGCTGGAAGTATAAATGGAGAAACGGTTTTGCATGCCTGAATGTAAATAAACACAATTTTTGGGGGTGCGCAGATAAATACTAACTTTGCTAGGGTATACCCATGATTTCTTATATTTACAGGACTTATATATCCATGTTTTTCTGAATTTTCATTTGCCTTGTATGTGAAGAGGAAATTTAGTTTCCGAATAGCAAGTGAAAATTCGGATAGATAATTTTGTCTGTTTTGCCGTTCCATAACATCCATGCCTACATTTTACGCATCTGCTGTTGCAGATTGCGACGCTGATCGCTGTTTACGCCAACTGGGGGTTCGCTGCGATCGAGGGGATTGGATGGGGTTGGGCTGGCGTGATTTGGCTTTACAATCTCGTCTTCTACTTCCCTCTCGACATCATCAAGTTCCTAATCCGATACGCTCTTAGCGGGAAGGCGTGGGATCTCGTCATCGAGCAAAGGGTAATTAAAACACGGATTTATTATCAATAGTCTCTAAAGTTTGATCTCAGCTCTGTAACATTCTCAGAGTTTCAATTTTAACAGTTTTAGTCTCTGAAATTTGTAGTTTGTTTCGCGCTGTGTTGTTGCTACTCTACTTTCCACAAAATGACACATCGTATACGCCAAAGTCATTGGACAAAACAAAGGGCTTAAATTGTTACTCGAGACGAACTTTGGCGACTAAATTGTTTAGATTGAAACTCAAAGACATAGTTGAAATTGAGATCATAACTTGAGGGACTAAATTGGTACTTAATACACACTAATGTTGCCTGCATAAGCTGCTAATGCATTACTGATGTGGATTAATCTCTTCATGCAGATTGCTTTTACGAGGAAGAAAGATTTCGGCAAGGAAGAGAGGGAACTCAAGTGGGCGCACGCACAGAGAACGCTGCACGGGCTGCAGCCGCCCGACACCAAAATGTTCGGCGATCGTGCCAGCTTCGCGGATCTTAATCAGATGGCTGAAGAGGCCAGGAGGCGAGCCGAGATTGCAAGGTACGAGATCCCGGCCTTACTCAGAAAAAGAACCCAAGTGGAACTTTTGCACAAGTTCTCTCTCAATGGCTCTCCTAACTACTCATTTTATTGATTTGTTTGCCAAATGCTTAGTTTCTGGAAGCTTCTACTTTTGAGGGTAGAGGAACTTTCTGAAAGCTAACATGATCTATATTCCTAAGGTGGATTCTGAGTCGAGTCGTAATGCTATTTGGTGATTCGCAGGATTCGGGAATTACATACACTGAAGGGGCATGTGGAGTCGGTTGTGAGGCTGAAGGGCTTGGACATACAAACTATTCAGCAATCCTACACCGTCTGATCGACCATCAGCCTCTGAATTCAAGGATAAGCATATCTGACAGATTAAAGAGAATTATGGAACTCTGATTTCAACCTATCTCTCTCTCTCTCTCTCTCTTATCCACATTGACAACATGGTTCACATGAACTACGGCGCATATGGAAGTAGACAACTAACTATGCTTTTAAGCCTTGTTATACACTAGTTGTATACACTGTAATATGCCGACAGATCACGGACGATAGAGCACTTGTTACACATCTGTGAGATTATTTGGCAACAAAGAATGAAAATGCGATAGCAACTTTTTTTCACTTACCTTTTTAAGGTGTCTTTTGACATTCGCGCAGGGTGAATGAGAGTTTGTACTAGAGTTTTGAGTCCAGGTTCGGATTTGGATTCAGGATGCAGGTTCAAAACTCATTTCTAACAAGCTCCAGACCTGATCCAAAATCGAACTTTAACAAAGCTGGCGTAGCAAAGACCAGAAAAGCAATCATGGAGCACCTGGCACAAATAGAAAGACACAAAACTTGCATTGCCTGTAAGCATTTTATCCGAAAAGAGAAAGGAAGAAACCACAATGCACCATACCATAAGGTTCTATTTTGAAGTATGCCCTTTTTCTTATGCTAAATTTGCTGCCCTAGCAAATCATCAGCTGGAAAACCTCTCAATTGTTAACTGAATGGTTCAACTTACAGCGCAGCAAGAGAAAAATACGAGTTTCTCACATGTTACTGTTACATTTATTAGTAGTTTAGCTTTTCAAAATAGATATTCAGCTTATGTGATCTGCTACAAATTTGAAGAGCTAAACCACTATGAAGCTGCTACAGAAATGTGCGATTAATCAACTCATCAACATCATTATTGGATATGTTTTGGTGTACACTCAGCTAGCGCAAAACTATAATGATTGTTCGTCTTCTAAGACTGCATCTATTGTTGCAGATTATATACGCAAAATACAATAACACTGATCAGAAGCTAAGAAACCAAATTCAACATATATAAGTAGGCCATAACATTTAAATTGAACTGAATAACCTACCGAGATCCATTGAGATATACAGTCCGAATCCAAATCACCAAAATTGCATCTCCCTGAATCTTTAATCTAATGATAACTTTCTACAATAAATGCATGCGCTCGACATAAGAATTCATCAGCCACCGATTAAGAGACTCGCCGCTACCCACAAAGCACCCTGAATTACCATTTTCCAAAAAGAACGGAAACCTGAAAAGGCGCAGCAGTTCCTGAACTGAGCTGCGAACCATCGATGTGCCCGAAACTCTACTTCGCCTCCCCCACCCCGTCACAATATCAATCCTTTGAAACCCGATCCCAGAAACCATTAACTGCTTCTGGAACCAAGCTAAAGTTCTGGACAAAGCAGTAATCGCAGTCCCCTCGGACATCAAATGAAGGTTTATAAGCCAATAAGAAGAGCTTTTCTCTCTTACTGAATCTGGGTAAACATTCCTTTCGGCAGCCACTTCCCACACAAACCCGGCTTCTTCCTTTAGCCCTGACTTGTGGAGGAAGTCAATAACAGCGTCCACAAGCCCCCTCTTACTCTCCCTATCCTCACTATGCATCAAATCAAAGAAATAACTGGCATGGTTCTTTATATTCCAGCCGCCCGGCTCGGCGTCGGGCAAGTGGAAAAGAAACATATGGGCCGGGTGGCCTGTTATCGCCATAAGCTGACCACATAGACTCATTTGTTCGCGGGTCTCAGTACAACAGCTAAGAAGGAGAGTGTAGGTTTGAAGAGAAGGAAAAAGCCCTAAACCAAGCATTGTCTCAAGCACATTGTAAGCATCGGCAAACTGGTGGGCCCTGAGGAAGGCGCTTAACAAGGAATTGCACGTCGGAACATTGGGACGGAGGCCCGCATCAAGCATGGCCTGATACCAGGCTCGAGCTTTCTCAATGTTCCCAGTTTTACCCCACAAATCCACCAACAGGCCATATGCAGGCTCGTCAGGAACCCAGTCTCGCCTCATCTCAAGAAAGACGGCCTCTGCCTCGTCAAGATGGCCGCACTGGCCAAGAACCTCCATGACAATACTATAGGTTATCTTATCGGGCCGAAAGCCCGCAGTCTGCATGTCCCTATATAGCTTCACGACGCTTTGGTAATTCCTTGCCTTAGCTTGAAGAGCGATCATAATGTTATAAGTCACCAAATTAGGAACACAACCACAGTCGATCATCTCGCAGAAGAACTTATAAGCCGCAGCAAGATGGCCAGCTTTCCCGAGGCAATTCACCATCACACTATAAGTAAAAGTGTCCGGGGAAAGGCCCACTTCCTGCATTCTTTTATACAAATCCATAGCAATGTCCAAATATCCGGATTTTGCATGGATATCAATCAGTGTGCAATAAGTAACTCTATCAGGCTCGTATCCGGCTTCTTGCATTTCCTCGAACACTTTAACGGCTTCGTTAATGTAATTAGCACGGCCATATGCGTGGATTAGACGGTTGTAAGTTACCACAGTTGGTTGAAACCCATCTCTGATCATCTCTTCCAGAAGTTTTCTCATAGCACCAAATTGCCTCGATTGCCCCAGAATTCCGATCATGGTAGTGTAAGTATGATCATCATGCCTGAAGCCAGGTTGAGCTTTTAACCACTTAAAGAAACCTAGAGCAATAGAGTGATCACGGAGCAATTTAAGTACTTGATTCGCTTGAAACGGATCCAACTTGGAATGGAGATTGTTCAAAGCCCGTTCTGCTCCTGGGCCCCATTTTGCCTGCTGCAGTGTGCGGTAATACTGCTCGACTGTGCGAACCGTGTTCACACTTCTTGTAGGATTTCGAGACTTATTGATAGAGCTAATACTTCCTGCAGTAGTGGCAAGCACTTTCTTGTCCGAGAAGCCCATTGAGTTTTCTTCTGAAATGACACTACCTGAATGAAATTTTGCTTTTTGATGAAGAGACTGCCTCTGATTCTTTGCTTGGGTTTTAAAAGTCCCAGAAGTACTCTGATTGGCTTTCACATAAGCACCCCTTGAACTTCGATCCCCAAACTCGCTTTGCAAATCAGGATTCGAATTCAAATTTGAATTTGATTTAGAAGTCGCCACGATGTTAGCAGATGAGTTTGGCTGACCTTTGGAATTGTTTGATTTGTTGGGCTTGACATACTGTCCAGTAATTGGCTTAGAAGAATGAAGAATATTACTTCGAGAAGCTTGATCCCCAGCTTGAACAAAAGAGCTGCTGCTTTCAGAAAAGCCCGGTTTCAAAGATGATGAAGAGGAAATAATATGTGGGGCAGCTGAAGGTAAGTAGCTCGAGCTTCGATGATTAATGGGTCTGATTGCATTGGCTAAGTGGGGAGGGGTGGCTTTTGGAGGAGTTTCAGCTACTGCTACATTGGCTTTCTTTTGCTCAGAAGCGCTTTTTGACAACCGCCTTTTAGAAAGGCAGGTTTCATCTTCAGAGCCAGTGCATGAAGCTCCATCTGAGCTTCCGCTTCGTGGGCCACTGAGATAGAAGGATCGCGCACATTGAGTGAGAGTGCCGAGTTGCTTTGTTCTCAACATTATCTGCAATATATTAACACTGAGTTGTGAGCCAGAAGAACTTGAAGGGTGGAGCTTTTAAGCTATATATATAAGCACTTAACCATAAAAAATTCCATAAAGAACGAAATGAATAGAGATGAAACAAATATAATAATAAGTATCTAATGCCAGGAGGAACATCAAGGACAAAAGGTCAAGATACATATAAGCAAAGTTAACGAGTAAATGAATGGTAGAGATCATAGCAGTATTTTCAATTTCTAATATCTTAACTTGAGAAAAAATTTGCTACCTGCCAATAGTTCTCTTTTATAAAAGACTTCGGGTGATAAGGAACACAAGAAACACCAACAAAGTAGTATGCCCAAAGTAGGCAATAAAAAGAATAAGTCGACAAACAATGAATAGTGACGCATTATTACATCATATAACAGTGAGTGGAGCAATGAGGACGTAAATTACAGTGCCTCATGATAATAAAATGAGGGAACTATACCAACTAACACTCAAAACGAAGAAGATTTTGGTAAAAGAAAGCCCAGCCACAAAATTTTGCTTCACCAACTCACGACAGGTACTAGGTCCGGAACAACCATATGATATGAAGTGGATATCATAAAATTAAAGCAAAAGTTACTTATCAATTTACAATTGGTAAATGCACACAGAGCTTACATGAATAACAGAGCATATTGAAATGGGTACCTGAACTTTATATTGAATTTACTACCAAAACTTCCGGTATATGTTTGATTTAAGCGCCTCTCCAACAAAACTTAATGGTATCTTTAACTTATCTTTAGGTACTTCGTAACCTAACTAAATATTCCATCACTTCATGGAATATTCTGTAACATTTTTGAGCTAAACTATTCTCTGACCAAACTTGATGGAAGTTTCGAAAGTCAAGAATAATGACTAATGAGAGATAATGTAGTGTTTTTCCCCATTTCAAAATTTCGCATTATTCATGTGAGGTCTGTATTTCTATACCATTAAAATAAATACATGGATTGGCGAGGATGGTTCAAACTCACAAATACCCAAGCAACTTGAATTTAACCCAATAAAAACAGGTGAAGACTCAAACAACTTTAAAGGCTGTTGCCTCTTTGATAAATCTCCCTGTTACCAATCAGCTAATAAAAGGTGTTCAAACATTAAATTCGAACTGTAAAAATGTAGGGACAGAAGCACTTCAGCGTTACACAGAACTCTTTTTACGAATCATCACGAACAAGCACCAAAAAAAGGGAAAAAAATACCTAAATTTTTTAAATGCTATCTAAATTCTGGGTTTTTCTCTTTTGGCACATTAGAAGGTAATGATAATGTTTCAATTAGACTATCATAACCAAAACTTTATCTCCCTTCAGTTGCTATATCTTCTTTGTAGAATACACAAACTTCATACAAAACTTAGAAGAGTACAGTTATACTGAATCTAGTACAGAAAACAAAGTACTTGGATAGATTACAATATATGACCTGAGAAAACATTAAAGGACAACATATGCTCCAAGGGTACGAATGATGGTGATGATAATAGTGAGAAAATGATAATCGTGACAACACATGCAGTGAAACTCGCAGGTGGTTGATCTAATACATTGCCCTGATTAGTAATATTCTCTATTTCTATTACCTGCACTGTGAAAAAACAGTATTTATAGACTTCCTTTCGAGAAGAGAAGCATCCTTTTTCAGCCAAGGAAATTGAACCAATAAAAGGATTAAAAATTTAACTATCAAAGACTGATGTTTTAGCTAAAAAGACAGGCTTATTTGTTCTTGCCAACCGAC
Organism: Tillandsia leiboldiana; assembly: GCA_029204045.2. Taxonomy (NCBI): domain Eukaryota; kingdom Viridiplantae; phylum Streptophyta; class Magnoliopsida; order Poales; family Bromeliaceae; genus Tillandsia; species Tillandsia leiboldiana. Next base: position 4,951,324 of record CM055061.1, read on the forward strand.
TTGAGAAATATACAACTGAAAATAGTACATACTGGTAGTGCAGATTAACGTTCTTAAGGAATTCTGAGCAAGATCTTTAGCCGCCAGTAAATTCCATGCACTCCTCCATGGGCAGACCTGGAACAAAACATTGATGAAAATTATTAAATAATAACAAATAATTGGGTTAACTGCTATTTCGAAATAACAACATAGGCACATGGTTATTATCTAGAGAAAAGGAATATGCATTGCATTTTTCTTCAAGCATGCAAACCATTTTACAAACAGAAAATGCACAATCTCTTTTAACTACGTAGTTAAAAGAAACTTATGGAAGGTCAACAATTAAAAATCAGAAAGATTACACATGCATATCTAGTAACGCTAGCATTTATCTAGCCAGATGTTGTGAACAATAGCATATTTTTCCATTTCTATTCATTTCTATGTAATAAATCAGGATATAAAACTCGACAATGCGATTGAATTCGTATTCTACTGTCATATAAGTATACACATAACTTGCAAAACTATCAAGATTTTTATCAATCAGATATTACATTAACTGAATAAAAGATGGACTCAAACTTTAGCTTCTTTTAAGGGATATCGTACAACTTAAGTCCTACCCAAGCCCTGAAAATAACTAAAACAAACAGAAAACTACCGTTAAGACATATAACAGCCGCCTGTCCACCACAATGCGAAAAGAGCAGACTTTCCTGGTCACCTTGATATCATTACGAAAAACTTATTTCAAAGAACATGTTCTTTTGCTACATGATCTGTTCACTATCTACCCAGTTTTTTAGCTTTTTTTTTCCCTAAGCACTTCACAAAAGGAAACAGATTATTTTGACAAAATTCAGCTAATTTCTAGTTGCAATGTTCTCATCCATTAGCTACTGATTTTAAACATCGAATGAAATCTCACATCAGATACTCTAAAGCGAAACTATAAAGAATTACTAAAGTGTCAGCTGTAATCAACATCTTACACAATAATGAGCCATAAAAGAAGGCAAATCTGATATAAGATTAGAGCAGCAGAAGAACTAGGAAATGAGAATACAACCCAGAAATGCGAGAATATCACCACATGACAAAATAGAACAATATTTGCTTCTGATCACTCTCTTTTGCATCCATATTCTCTTCAACTAAGATTACAGGGTCTCCCCAATAAACATATCCAAAAAAATTTAGCAAAATTAGTAGCTAAAAAGATCAATTTCACCACGCCCATTAATCCCAATACCAAAAACCTACAAATTAAAGATGATCCAATTCCATCAAAAAAAACCACAAATCTTTCTCCCCAACAAAACGACTCCTCCACCTCTTCTCCAAGCTCCTCAACTCTCAAAACACAAAACCACCCAAAAAAAATGAGAGGTAAAGCCCTAATTTGACACCCCCATTCCCCGAATCCTCCTCACCTGCAATTGAAACGAACAGATTCATTGAGATGCGGCGAATCCAACAGCGGCGGCGAGGGTTTCTCCCACGGAGTGGGAGAAACGAGAGAGAGAGAAGAGGAAGAGACACTACCAAAAAAAGCCCTATTTTTTCCCCATATACGACTTTTTTTTTTTTTTTTTCTTTTTAACGTTATAGGGGACTTTTATATAGCGCGGCTTAGGATACTTGTTACCGGAGCGGTCCTACGCGGACCAACACAATGTACTCTAATTCCTGCTAAAGAGCCATGCGCGCCACGTGGCACTCTTTAAGTGGTTCAACACACTTCGGGGGAGTTTCTGGTGTTTTCTTACTTTTACAGTGTGAGATGCGCATCTTTGACTCGTTACCTTGTGGTAATTAAGTCGACGAGAAGGTTCACGTTTCGACGAGTAGCGTGCGATGTGATTGGTTGGGGGTGTGGGACCCAGCGGGTTTGATTGGCTGGGAGAGGCAGTGTGGGGTCGGTTGTTAGGAGAGGCGTAGGATTGCGCTCCGCAGAAATAAAAATATGCGAGGAAGCGGGAAACAGCTGAAATGGGCACGGGAATAGTATCTTTGTAAACCCTAACTTGTCGCCCAAGGAACGGCGAGATATTTTTTATTATTATTATTGTACACAACATTTGGAGAAGTGTTCCCTGGACCAGGTCTACTGAGGCCCAGTGAACCAGGAATTTTTTTTTTGAAAAAAATTTTTGGAAAAAATGTATGTAGGCCTCGTGAACTTAGGACTTTTTTTTTGCATACAAGCTCCTTTTTATTTTGGCAATTAGGCTTTTAAAATTTTATTAAATAATTCAATTGTCATATTTCAGAACTGACAATTGATCGGTCGGGAGTACGCACAGACTTTTCGTCGAACGGATAAGTCTCGCTCCATCCGAACATAACGATTAGTCCCAATCGCACTTGATTAAAAGGAAACGAAATAAAGCACAATATCAAAGTATAAGAAATAAAAATATCAAAATATAACTTTATTATTATATTTATCGGTTCGGTTACAACATAGAACAACAATCGAGCTCTCGGCTCAACAAAACAACAACCGAATGACACGACCGACGACCAGCTAGAGTCCTAGCACAACTACTCAACCACGTTCTTATCGCGATCGCGAGCCTCACCAATCGAACCAACACCTAAAAGGAGTAAACCACAGAGAGTGATAACTAATTAAAATTTTTAGTGAGTTCAACCACCGAAAAAAATATTCTATACTTACATTGTCAATAGAGATAAGACAAGCAGATAAGGAAAGCACTAAGGGCTAAAGAACACCCCAAATGCCTCGCCAACACCCAACCAAACCAACGCCTTGGCCCGGATCTGTTGAGCTCACTTACCAGTGCAACAGCTGAAAGGGGAACCTCACCTTCCCGATCGGTTGACCTATACGAGCCCCGAGTAGAGGTTGAATTCTCGAACTGCACTCTTCTCGACCTACCCGTACGTTCATCTGGAGTCGGATAACCATTCGCTCGCCATATTGGTCCTGGGTGCTAAGTGGGGTGCCGAAAAGTTTCGCACTCACTCCACTTGGTTAAACAAAACTTCCGCCGGAAGAGCTGGGACCCTGCCCACGTCACCCTCAGTGGGTATTCCACCACATGACTGCACGGTGCCTGGAGAACTGAGACCAAATCCACATCATCCTCCTATGGATCTTTCACCATAAAACATCGAATGGGAGCCCAGAACATACCCACGTCACCATGCCCAATCATTAGCTTTGTACACTCGTTTCCAGAGGAGTCGAAAGTATCAACCTACTCCTCAGTCAAGCGTTTTCACGTCACACAACAACCCAAAGGCCAACTACCCAACTCAAAGCATATCAGAATATTCACCTCTAGTCCTTCTTAGGCTACTCCTAAGACAAAGTCTACCAACTCTAACATTCAATCGAACCCTTGGTTCCACAATCCTATGATACTATCCTGAGGTCCACAAGGAAGACATCCAAATACAGGGTCACTAACTTCTATACTTCCAAACCTTAAAGCTCAGGGAGATCTACACACATACTCCCTCTACAAAACATACAACAATCAGAAGTAAGAACTAACAGTAAGATAGAACACATGACAGTAGACAAGGTAAGATATCACATCTACTTGGCGATATCCTCCACCTCAGGCTGAAGAACTATTAAAGGTTGCAGTCAATGGCTTGAATCGCCGAAGAATGTTCCTTTGGGCACGAGCGGATTTGAGGAAGAGGTTCTCGAACTCTACGATCTGCTGCTGATTTCCAGTCCTTAGCTCAAGCTAGCCTCTTACAACATCAACAGGGTAACCTCTAGGTAGACTTGTTGTCAATACCATTTATATGGGAAGCCAGCCAGCTGTGTACCAAAGAGGACAGCAGTGATAGGGCAGGGCTGACCGGGCGGCGCATGCGGCGTTGACAGGGTTGAGTATACGGCACGCCACACCAGCTATTATCATAATAATAAACCCAAGTGTAAGCGCAGTTTTCGACGGCTGTCCCATCACCGACAGGATCTGTTGACTTCTATATGAGCCGATCACATTGGAACAAATTGAAATATTGTCTTCACATCGCCACAAGATATTCGACTCCTCTCAAATTGGTGATTAGCTCACTGCAACTGATTCAACTGACCAAATCAATAAACTAATCTTTTCAATCAAAGTTATTAAATGAAATAATTTTTTTTTTTTGAAAAAGTTTAAGCTATTATAGAACAACATTTTAATATTATATATTTAAGGTTCATCTTTATCTTTAGACTTATGTCATACTCAGGTTTATTTAGTTGGCATATTATGACAACTAAATAATAAACAAAAAATATACTGAGGTTTATTTAGCCATGGGTGAGATGCATAGGGTAATACTAAACAAAAAATTTTAAAAACTATAATGCTTAAATGAAAAATGCATGCACTTACAATTAATTCTTACAAAAGAAAACCCAAAAAATAAAAATAAAAAAGGTTAAATTATATAATTTTTTTTTGTCAATACCTATTTTTTTTACTTTTTCTTCTTATTTTTAAAAATTTATATTTTATTTTCTCAAAAATTTAAGTTGATGCATTTAGTCCTCCTCTATCAGGGTTCTATTACTATTCCATCAATTTTTTATAATTTATACCGAAAGTATATTTAAAATGATAAAAATATATTAAAAATTATTTTTTATATAAAATAAATAAGGATAATTTGATCATTTCACCCATTTTATTAATGTCGTAATTTTCTGAAAATATTTTAAAATTTTTTCAAAAATAAAATATAATTTTTAAAAATCAGGTGAGAAAGTGATAAGCAAATTTTTATATGGAGTTTCTATATTTTAGCCAAACAAAAATCATAAAATGTGAATTTTTATTGGAGATGTGTATAAACCCGCGCTAATGTGGCACACGTGGGTTCAGGTCGATTTATTTTTTTGATAGAAAAATAGCATGCTATCCGTTTTGTTTATTTTTAAAATAAATTTAACTAAAAATATGAAGCAATTAGGTTTCAAACTCGAAATCTAAGGTATCAACTACTAAATCATTTACCACTTGCCCACAAATTGTTGAAAGACACTAAAGTGGACCATGAGCACCACGTCACCCGTGAACCGCCTCAAATGTTTTGAGGGTAACCCCAATTTCGAAAACAAATGAACTTGTTCAGGAATAAACATGAGCTATGCTACGTGTACATCTATTTTTATATGTATATTTTATATTTTATTTATCTAAGGATGGAGACTTTTTCATCCATTATTTTGAAGTGATGAATAAAATTCACCCTACTCTAGAATGGATGGGATGTAAAATATATATTATTTTGGAGTGTACATCAAGCATTTTTGGATAAACACATACACACAATTCTCTTTTAATTTTTTTAAAAAATATATTTTTTCTTTTCAAACTTTTTAGTTGACGTCTCTCTATTTTTTATAATTTATATTAAAAATATTTTTAAAAATAATAAAAATATATTAATACACTACAACAAAATTAGGTTATAGGGATACATGTTTGTGATATTTTTTTGCAAGTGTCCCATTTATAGTCCATCTATATTCAAAATTAGAATGTAGAGACACATTTTGGGACACATTATAGTAATGTGTCGCTATACACCCTAGCGACGGCACATATAGCGACACTAATGACAAGTATCGGTATTTTTTCCAGCAGTATTTTTTTTTAGTTTTTAGCAACACTTAAAAATGTCGCTATAGTATAGTTTTGTTGTAGTGATAATTTGATCATTTCGTTCTCTCTAATAGTGTCATAATTTTCTAAAAATATTTAAATTTTTTTAAAAAATAAAATATATAGATTTTTAAAAATCACAAAGAAAAAACATAAGCATTATAGAGAGTTTCTATTTTTAACCATTTTTTAAAACACTATTCATATGCCATATATAAAAAATCCTTAATAAAATGTATATTATAAAATGATTCTAAATAAAAATGGAAACTACCTTGGTTGGTAGAAAATTTTTAATCAAGATTGAAAATTTTAAGTTGAAAATTCTAATCAAGATTTTAAAAAAATATTCTAATCAAGATTTGGTCTCTCAATTGCCTTTGTACATAAAATAATAATAATAATTATAGTGTTGATTATTTGGTTGATTGAAAATTTGAGATATATGTATCTTTTATGAGAATTTGTTGATTGGACAATAATTGATCTTTTCGTATGTATAATAAATGGGCTATTACTTTTTTTATAAAAAAAAATATAACCAATAATATTTATTCAAAAATTAATTAAATTTGTCTAAAATTTGAGAATATGTGTGCGGTTAACTTTACTATCGAATATCAAATATAATATTATTATATTCGAGGACAAAGTATTATTTAAGTAATATATTATTAAAAAAAATAATTATTAAGACAAAATTAGTTATTCTAGGAATAAGTATAAAATACGGAAGTAGTGTAAAAGAACGTTTGGAATGGTTCTAGGGATAAGAGATTTTGTATTTGGTATGAAAATGAGGAATAAGAGGAATAAAGAGTTTTAATTGAGGTAAATTATCTTTTTTCTCTCAAACTTTATGAGAGATGATGCATCGGTAGACGTGGAAGAGTATTTAAGAAAAAAGTAAGAGGGTGATTGGGAAGAGTGAGAACAATAATTCTCACTTCCTCTGGTTGTACCGGAACAAGCTATATCGAATATATATATATATATATATATATATATATATATATATATATATATATATATATATATATATATATATAAAACTAGATGTACACCCCCTTAGGGGTGTACATCTTACACCCCACCCCATGCTGAGGTGGAATGCATTTCACCCGAATGAAATGGGGTATAAGATGTACACTCTCAAAGGAGTGTACAGGTAGCCGCACTCTATATATATATATATAAAAAGATAGAAAGTTTAATAACTCTAGTTACTTTATAAATCTTATTGTATAATTAATTTGAATTTAGTATTCTAGATATTTTCGATTTGGCTTGCCATTAATTAATTATAATTCCAAATATTTACTTCTTTTTTTTCCTTTTTTTTTTTTTAGAGAAAACACATGGGAAATGCAATGCACTCTAGGGCTAATTTTGGCACCAACATTAAACCAAGCTTTAATCTTAGTGCATTTATAAAACCCCCTTTAAATCTAATAATTATTTTGAAAACTAAATTCAAAATTAATTATTTTGCAAGCAAGCATGAAGAAATCACAAGTTGCTTCCTTAGGTAGTGTTTGGTTGCAGGATAAAATGGGAATAGCCCATTTTATCCTGCAAAACCATCCAAACACTAACCAAAACAGCCACTTAATTTTATTCCTCTCTTAACGGGTTATCCAAGGATAACCCGTTAAGAATTGTTCCCTGGGATCTTAGGAATTGCGTAATTCCTGTGTTTATCCCAGGGGCAAAGCTTGGAAACAATCCAAGCTTCATTCTCTCCCCCTCCAAAGCTTCGTTAATGCCCTAGCAGCCAGCATTTATCGCACGCAGCCACCATTTATCGCGCGCACCCACCTTCCTTCTCTCGAATCGCCCCCTTCATGGCCCTTCGTTAATGCCCTAGCATCTTCATGTCGGACGCCATAGCTTTCTCCCGAGCTGATCCAGTGGCAAAAGCTTGGAAAAAATGGTCTTCTTCAATGTCGCACACCTACCTTCCTCATCCCGCATCGCCCTTCGTTAATGCCCGATCTCTTGCTGAAATCGTGTCGTACTTCCGAGCTGATCCCTCTCGCAAAAGGTGGGAAAAACTGAACTTCTTCGTTAATGCCGCACACCTACCTTCCTCATCCCGCATCGCCCTTCGTTAATGCCCGATCTCGGGCTTTCTCGTGTCGGGCGCCATCTCCATCCTCTCTACTTCTCTCAACACATCTTGCAGGAAGCACAATAATTATAAAGATCTCATTTGAGATCTCCCTGAACTAATCGGTAACCCCTTTCTTATGTTTCTTTCTTTCTCTTTACTCTACTGCAACCTGACTCTTGCAATCTGAGGCAAGATTTCTCCTCCATCATTCTCGGCGACGTTACTGTGTAGTCCATTCGCCTATTTAGTGCGAACACCAACCTCAAAAGTAAACAGTGTGCCTTATTTCTCCCCCTTTTCTCTATAAAAGTGAGTGGGAATCAAAGGTAAACAGTGTGCCTTATTACTCCAGCCATTGTGTTTGAAACCCTATCTCTGTTACTATTTTGGTGGTTTTGTATTTGTACCTGTGTTGCTGTAGTTCATTGTTGGTTTTCCAGCATTGTTCTTATCTCATCCAGGTGATGTTTTATTTGATTATACTCACAATTAATTGTACTTTTGTAGTTTAGGCTTTCACATATTCTCACATGTCATGTTGTTAGTTGGATTAAAGAATGTGGAGGGGACCAATGATGAATCCAAAGCTGGAAATAGTTGGAAAAAGTTGGAAAAAATTTCAGGCTATGATATGATACTGCCTTGAGGCAAAGAGTTGGAAAAATTAAGGCTATGATATAGGGAAAAACTATATACATATCCATGGGAGGGAGGCATGGTTTTTTTAACTAATGTAGCCGTCATGGAGTCATGTACCGTCTTATCCCTTGAGCCTCTTAATAAAATATTAAACCATATTGAGTATGTTCTAAAGTAATGTTATATGTTTGCAGCAATATGCATCTGATTTGTGTGTCTATTAATCTCAGATGGCCCCTCTAAAAAAGTTGTTGCAACCTACTTTGAAAAACAATCGCTCAATTATTGATGTTCCCTCTGCTGATAGCCAAAGTTTAGAATGTCCTGTGCAAGAATAAATAAAAAGTAGGGTCAGATCCTCGAACTGGAAAGAAAAAATGGACTCGGCAATGTTGAACTTAATGATAGAGGAGCATACTCTTGGAAATTTTGTTAATGGGAGTTTTACTCCATTGTCATGGATTAGAATGGTTCGAGACTTCAATGAGAGGACTAAATTAACTTTACCAAAGTCCATTTGTAAAATCGTTTTAAAGTCTTGAAGCGTCAATATGTGATGTATCAAACTTTAGCCAACAAGAGTGGCTGGGGGTGGGATTACACACTAAACATTCCAACTGCCGGTGACCCTAGTGATTGGGATGCCATTATAGCGGTATGTTATTTTTCCGACTACCAATTACTAATTTTTAATAAATCGATTTGGCACAATTGAAACTCATATATATTTTTTTATTTCATAGGAAAATCCATCTTACATTAAGTGCCGAGACAAACCATTTCCTGCATATCAATCTATTGAGTTCTTGTCGGGAAAGGCAACTGCAACCGGAAGGCATGGATTTACTACTCAAATGGATGTTGAGGATGTTCGTAGCACCTCTTCATCTACTCCTGCTATGCATCCACTTGACATGGAGAACTTAGGAAAGCATTTAGAGGAGGTTAATGATGCAAATTCGACTTCTCCAGCTTCGACTCCAATTAAAGTAAGTACCCACAATGGGGGTAGTGCCTCTGGTCACACTTCCTCCATGAAAAGGGTTCGAGTGTCACCACCAAACCCTACACCAACTTCAAACCGTAGACGAAAAGATGACAATCGAATGGAAGCGATTTATGAGCTCGTTGAATTGGGGAAGAAAAGAACGAAAATAGCACAAGCTATAATGCAACGTGAGTTACAAGCACGTCCAAAAATCCACTCTATAGAGGATTGTATGGAAAGGCTTAGTAATGTTGCTAACTTATCTCCTGAGGGTGTGCTTGCTGTTTGCGAGGCTTTGAAAGATGAGCGCAATAGGCCTATTTTTATGACATTAAGTGGCGATCTTTTGTACATATGGATTGATCGTCAAATTGCCATGCACCGGATTTATTCTGGACAAAGGCTTGTTGCACCATCTTTCCCACCTAACGGACTCTTTTTCCCAGCTGCTGCTTCATCCTTTGCTCCTGGACCATCCTCATTTCCACATGCAAGTGCAGCCTCCCCTCCTGGCATGCCCACCTTTCATCCTGGACCATCCCCATTTCCACATGCTAGTGCAGCCTTCCCTCATGACATGCCCACCTTTGATCATGCAGTGCCTACTGCCCCAACTAATATACCCTCATTTCCTCCGGAAATGCTATCTTCCCCTCCTAATTGAATATTAATAGATGTTTGAAGAACTATCGCACTTTTTGGGTTTTTGCTATTACTACTAGTGCAGGTTATAAACCTCTGTCTAAGTAATTGGTAGATTTCTTAAAGCTATGTTTAAGTTTAAAACAATGTCTATGTTTATTTATTCTTAGCTTGCTTCTTTTTATCTTTTAATATGCAGGTCTTTCATCTGCATTTCTTAATCTATAGTTTTTTATAATATAGTTTTTATAGTACAATGAGGGCACTATGTGAGCTATTGCAATAATTTTGGCTTGCAGTTTTTACTTCTTCTTAGCTTGCAGTTTTTACTATGCTTGCAGTTTTTACTTCTTCTTAGCTTACAGTTTTTACTATGCAACCTCCATTCACCTCTGTCTAAGTTGCTCCCCTGCAGTTTTTATATTGCCTTATATCAGAACTTGTTTTATTGTGATGTGCTTGTGCTGGAAAATACTTTTTATGTGCTCGAATTGCTTTATTTGTGGTGTACTGGTGGTGGGAAATGCTTTTATGTGCTAGGATTGCTTTACTTGTGCTGGAATTTAGCTAGAAAGTGCTTCTTCTTGCATGTACTCATTTTCCTATCTGTGCTTTTATTTGTATGAGCTCGGCTAGGGTTCTTGAGCAGGTGAACTTTAATCCATGACATTGATTGAGCAGATTATGCTGAAGTACTTTATCAGCAGTGAAATAGAAAGAGCTAATTGAAAGTTGTTGTCCCTTGCTTTATCAGCAGATTATGCTGAAGTCCTTTGCTTTGCATGTTCTTGCCCTTGCCAAGCTGCATGGATATCCCTTGCATCTAAACAACATGTCTGGCAGAGACATTTCTAGTTAATGGTGATAAAAAATATATATATAGTTGGAATCGTAGCAGAGACTTTTATATTCTTTCTTGCTGTTCTTGCACTAATTTTTGCAATAATTATGCTTAATTTATAGTCCATTATGTTCAAGCATCTTACAAAGTCTATTTTTAGTGTTTGTCTTCATCTTTGGGACCTTACACTTGAAATCTCTTTTCATACCATCCTATCTTTTCTGTTTTTATCTTTTGCCCCATTCACTTAAATTCAGATTTTATTATTATTTAAATGCAATATTTGTATATAGTATTTATTACCTGTTTCTCTTTTCATCTAATATGAAGTCTGTATGTCCTGTGGAAATCAACTGTAATACTGATTTTGCTGAAAATGTTGGAATTGTGCTGAAAATGATGGAATTTTGCTGAAATATGCTGGATTTGTGCTGTAATGATGCTGGAAGTGCCTTATTATACTGGAATTGTGGTGGTTTGGCAGTGATGAGCAAAGGAAGATTCAGGGGTGAATGGTTTGGGAGGTAGTAGGGAAGCTCTGTTGCAGCCACCATTTATACCAATGGTTTGGGAGGCGGTAGGCAAGCTATATTGCATCCACCATTCATTTTCCTGGGGCCTTTATTACCTGAGCCAACACATGTAATTAAAGCTGGAATTGTGCTTCAATCCTGTTATGCAGATTTTAACATGCAGTTTCTTCTTACATGCTCTCCTATACTCTCCTATATCGGCTTGTTCAAACTTGTGAATTGTTGGTAGGCAGTGATGATTAATAGAGATTCATGGATGAATGGTTTGGGAGGCAGTAGGGAAGCTATATTGCAGCCACCATTTATACCTGGGGCCTTTATTACCTGAGCCAACACATGTATCAAACATGTACTTGATAAGCTGCTTTTTTATTACCTGAGCCAACAAATGTTATAAGTCTTGCAATAATTTTTTGTTCTTAAGACCAAGTTCATGCCTTCTCAGTTGGACTTGCCAACATTGGTGTGGTTGGATTATAAAAGTTGCATTTGGACTATGTGCAGTCATGGCTGGGGCAATCAATCGTCGAATTTTTTCTTCAGAACTCGTTGCCGATCTCATGACATTCTTAGACGAGGAAGAAGACTATTGGGAAGAAGTGCATGCATTGCTTATTGAAAATGGAGACTTCTCATTCCACAGCACCATAGTTAATCGGCCTTGTCGAACACGACTATTCACTGGCCATCAGCTAATTCATGACATATTAAGTGGGCATCCTGATAGAGGATACCAACATTTTAGGATGACCACCACTATGTTTATAAGGCTTCGAGATGAACTAGTTGGAAAGGGTTATATACAAAGCACTAGGTATTTAACTGTTGACGAGCAACTTGGAATATTTCTGTTTGGGATAGGTCATGGTGTGGCGAATAGAGTTTTAGCTGAAACATTTCAACATTCAGGAGAAACGATTAGTAGGCATTTTAATAATGTGCTGCGAGGTGTCGTGGAACTTAGACATGATTACATCCAACTGCCGCCTTCTAATGTGGGAGTACATCCAAGAATTTCAGAAAATCCGATGTTCCATCCATTCAAGATGAGTATATTACTAATTGTTACTAATTGATTTTTTTACTCTATGTAAGTTAAGAAATCTTTGATGTTAACTATTTATGTAACATATGACTTGCAAAATGCAATTGGTGCAGTAGATGGGACACACATACCGGTGGTTGTAAGGAAGAATAAGCAACCAAGATATCGATGCCGAAAAGGGTTTACATCTCAGAACATGATGGCGGCATGTTCATTCGACCACCAATTTCTATTTGTGTGCGCCGGATGGGAGGGTTCTGCAGCTGATATGAGGGTACTACGATGGTGTACTGAGAGTGGCGGCTTCACGGTACCGGAAGGTAACTAATATTATGCAACAGTAAGATATAGCTTTCATTGTCGAAATTTTGATAAAGCTTTCTAATTTTTTGGTAGGAAAATTTTATCTAGTCGATTCGGGATATGCAAACACTGACCGCTTTCTCGCCCAGCGATATCACTTGAGCCAATTCGATGTAAATGCACATGCACGAAGGCATCGGGGACCTCGAGATTTATATAATCATCGTCACGCTCAATTGAGGAATGCTGTTGAGAAAGCTTTTGGAATTCTGAAAAGGCGATTCAAGATACTTCGACAAGCAACACCGTATCCATATAAAGTGCAGTGTCGCATTGCACTTGCATGTTGTGTGATACACAATTTCATCAAGAGGCACCAAGGGACCGATAGGTACTTCAACATGCAAATGGACCCATTGCCCACGGACGACAACGAAAATGAATCAACACCTCCTTTTGGCCCAGATGAGTCTCGGCGAGGTGATGACCTTCGCACAATGATCACAGACCAATTGTGGAACACTAGATAGGAGAAAATATGTAAATAAAGCTAATTTTAGATTTTGACTTATTTCTCTACATGTTGAACTAATTTATCATTTCTTCGCATATGTTGTATTAAGTTATTTTTCTTATCTTCGCACTCTTTGTATCAACTTGTTTCTCTTCCCTTCATGTTGAAGTAAAATTGTACTGTTGTTTGCTATTTGCAATTGGAGTATTTCTGTAATGTTAGAATTATTACATTCATTCAAATTTGTGCTGTTGTTTGCTAGTTGTTCAAAGTTTAATTCAATTTGGACAGTGTTGGACTTGATCCCAGCGAGTCACAGAGACATTGGTTTAACTAATTAACTATTTAATTAAGTTATGTGTTGCCGCGACTGCTGGTTGGTTGGGAAGGAGAGCTGGTTTAACTAATTAACTATTTAATTAAGTTATGTGTTGCCGCGGCTGCTGGTTTATTGGGAAGGAGAGCTGATGAGTGAATTCTGCATGTATATAGTAATTCAATTAAAAAAAATTATTTGTTATTTATAAAATGTTAATTCTATTTAAAAATTTTGTTTCATTTAAATGTTAAGTTATATTGTTGCATATTTTTAATATAATGTATGTTATTTATGTTGTATTACTACATACAAGTATATAGTAATTTTTAATTAGTATTATTTTTGTTATAATATTTAATGGTGTGTAAATAAAAAATTTATTATAAATTTTTAAAAACTTGGACTCATTTAAATATTCTTTTGTGTGGTGAAATAATTGAGTTTAATTATAAAGCCTTCAAATGTTTCTAAACTCATATTTTTATTAATGAGTATTAAATTAACATAAAATTTAAACCAACAAAAAAATTTATTTACGACTTCACTCATGAAAAAAAGCTAAGGGCAAAATTGGTATTATAAATTTTTAACTAGCATATATTTTCACTATTGTTGCTTATCCCCAACAATGAACCAAACACTATTTCACCTATTCCTAAGAATAACAGCTTTACAAACCAAACACTATTTTTTCTTTATCCCGGAATAACAAACTATCTCAGGGATAAAAAAATTTATCTCCAAACTCATAATTCCCGAACCAAACGCAGCCTTAGCTATTTTGGTGATCCTTTTAATTTGCTCTCTTGGTGAGTTTCTCAAATATTTATTCTTTTAGTAATTATTATAATTCTTATTATTATTATTTTAATTAAATTGTAAATAGTCATTGATTTAAATCCTATTTGTCCAATATTGACTATGACTTAATAACCGAATCTTTTCATTCTTTTGTACTTTTCTTTAAAAAAAAATCTTATAGAACGATAAAGTAAAAAATGAGCTACACCACGTAGCGGCAAAATAAAAAGTATACATACATACATAATTAATTTATTTATATATCAATTTTATATTATTTTACATAATTATTTTATATATATTTATTTTAATTTATATTACATACATAAATATTATATATATATATATATATATATATATATATATATATATATATATATATACTATAAATTATATAATTAATTAATTAATTTCTTGCTATTTTATTATTTTTTTTATTTATTGATTTATTTAAATTATTTTAATAGATTTCTCTAAAATTATTTCACATAAATCTTTATAAAATAATTTAATTATTAATAAGCTATTATACACATTTATTTTTTTGATAGAAAGATAGCATGCTAAACCAGGTGAGAAAGTGATAAGCAAACTTTTATATGAAATTTCTATATTTTAGCCAAACAAAAATCATAAAATGTGAATTTTTATTGGAGATGTGTATAGACCGCGCTAGTGCGGCACACGTGGGTTCAGATCAATTTATTTTTTTGATAGAAAAATAGCATGCTATCCATTTTGTTTATTTTTAAAATAAATTTAGTTAAAAATGTGAAGCAATTATGTTTCAAACTCGAGACCTCAGATATCAACTACTAAACCATTTATCACTTGCTCTAGCCACCCTTCGTAGTCACAAATTGTTGAAAGGCACTAAAGTGGACCATGAGCACCACGTCACCCGTGAACCGCCTCAAATGTTTTGCCGGGTAACCCCAATTTCGAAAACAAATGAGGTTGTTCAGTAATAAACATGAGCTATGCTATTTGTATATCTATTTTTATGTGTATATTTTATATTTTATTCATCTGGAGTTTTTTTCATTCATTATTTTGAAGTGATGGATAAAATTCACTCTACCTTAAAATGGATGGAATATAAAATATACATCTATTTTGGAGTGTACATTAAGCATTTTTCAATAAACACATACACACAATTCTCTTTTAATGTTTAAAATATTATATTTTTTCTTTTCAAACTTTTTAGTTGACGTATGTCTATTTTTTATAATTTATATTACAAATATTTTTAAAAATAATAAAAATATATTAATATACTACAATAAAATTAGGTTATAGTGATACATGTTTGTGACGTTTTTTTGCAAGTGTCCCATTTATAGTCCATCTATATTCAAAATTAGGATATAGGGACACATTTTGGGACACATTATAGTAATGTGTCGCTATACACCCTAACGACGCACATATAGCGACACTAATGATAAGTATCGATATTTTTTCCAACAACATTTTTTTTAGTTTTTAGCAATACTTAAAAATGTCGCTATAGCATAGTTTTATTGTAGTGATAATTTGATCATTTCGTTCTCTCTAATAGTGTCATAATTTTCTAAAAATATTTTAATTTTTTTTTAAAAAATAAAATATATAGATTTTTAAAAGTCACAAAAAAAAACATAAGCATTACTAGAGAGTTTCTATTTTTAACCGTTTTTTAAAATACTATTCATATGCCATATATAAAAAAATCCTTAATAAAATGTATATTATGAAATGATTCTACATAAAAATGGAAACTACCTTGGTTGGTAGAAAATTTTTAATCAAGATTGAAAATTTGAAGTTGAAAATTCTGTTGAAAAATTTATCTTTTCAAATTAATTCTTTTAAATAATTTAAACTCAAAATACTATAAAACAAAGTTTAGAGGAAGCCTGTGAATGTCGAGGCGTGCGTGAGCACTGTCCTAGAAGCGAGATTGCCCCTCCACGTGCGAGGCTCCGGCAATCACTCCTAGCGATATAACGACCACTGTCCACCCCGTCGGCAACGACTCCGGGATGGTGCGTAGCGAACCCAACGTCTTTCAGAGATCCAGCAAAATAGAAACTCAAAGATCAAAATGTAACGATTAGATTTTCTGTAAATTTTGAGGAGAGGAAAAATACTTTTGGCTCAGGTAATTACCAAGCTCCCTCATGCTCTCCTTTTAAAGAGCCCAAAACCCATCAGGAGACAAGCTCCAACGGGTCCTTTCTCGGGCAGCCCACAAAAGTCCTTTCCAAGGAAGGTCTTTGGGTAGCCCGAGAAACAAGCTCACAAGGTAGGCTTTAAGGCAAAAAGAAAAGTCAAAATACAAATTAACCAAGTCAACATAGCGCGCGGCCCGGCTCATGCCGCGCGCGCGTGTTTAGAAGAAGGCTTGCTCTCACTTTCTCCTACCAATACATGTATAAGAGATGGAGTAAATAAACACACTCTACATTTAATGAGTTTTCGATGTGGGACTAAACATCACATGTAGAGAAAAAATGGGTTTGGACTCCCAGACAAAGCCCATTTATATTGGGCCGTTCAGAAAAAATTAAAGTCAAAATACAAGTTTAAAATCACCAAATCCAAATAAAACCCAACAAATTCTAATCAAGATTTAAAAAAAATATTCTAATCAAGATTTCGTCTCTCAATTGCCTTCCGTACATAAAATAATCTATACAAATATATATTTGGTGGTTCCTTCGGCGTGACGTGTCGCAATTCCGTGCATCCTGCTGAGGTGTCGCAATGCTGTGCATTGGGTGACGTGGTTCCTTACACTGACGTGGCCTTTTTTTATTGGTCCTCCTGGGTGACTCCTCGGTTTCCCCTAATCTGTCCGTGTGTTGACCGCTCCCCGTGCCTGACCTAGCCTCCGAACCGCTCTCCCCCCGCCCCCCGCCGCTTCGGTTTCTCCCCTTTTACCTCTGAAAGGCCCTCCGTCCTCTCTCTCTCTCTCTCTCTCTCTCTCTCTCTCTCTCTCGCCCGGGTGGTTGGGATGCTTGCTCCGTGTTCCCTTCGCAGCCGTCGCCGTCCGATTTCCGGTTTTGGCGGATCGTACAGCGCATGTGTTCGTACCGGGCGTCGTATGTGTTGGTATGCCCGATTGCCGTCGATGCTCGATTGGGTTTGTAGTTTTATTGCCTCACACACACACACACACACACACACACACACACACACACACACACACACACACACACACACACACACACACACACACACACTCTCTCTCTCTCTCTCTCTCTCTCTCTTTCTCTCTCTCTCCTCTGGGTTGGGCGGATGTGTGTGTCCTTCGCAGCCGTGGGTTGGGACGGATCGGGCGGTGCATGTGTTGGTATGCCTGATCGCCGTCTCTCTCCTTCGGGCTGGGCGGATCGGGCAGTGCATGTGTTCGTCTGTTAGATATTTCAATTTATTTAAGTTAAATATGAAATTAATATATATATATATATATATATATATATGTTGGATGTTTATTTCTCTGTTAGATCTTTCTTTCTCGGGTTCGTGGTTTCATTGTCTCTCTCTCTCTCTCTTCTCCGGCTTGGGCGGATGTGTGTGTCCTTCGCAGCCGTGGGTTGGGCCGGCTCGGACGGATCGGGCGGTGCATGTGTTGGTAGCGCCCGATCGCCGTCTCTCTCCTTCGGGCTGGGCGGATCGGACAGCGCATGTGTTCCTATGGTTTTTGATGCAAAGTCTGATTGCTTTCGCCGGATTAATTTTTATCCTCCTTTCTTTCTCTGTTAGATCTTTCGATTTATTTAAGTTAAATATGAAATTAATATATATATGTTGAATGTTTATTTCTCTGTTAGATGTTTCTTTCTCTGTTAGATGTTTACAAACTTCTCTTTTTCATGCCATCCCTTGCCCTATAAATTTAACAACAAACTAAAATTAATGTAAAAAATTAGATTAGTATTAAAATTGTTTCAAATGTAAAAAATTATGTTTTGTTTGATTTGATAGAGAATAAAGAAAAGAAATTTTTTTAAATAAAAAAAAATTAAAAAATAATCATAATTTTATTATTTAAATTTTATTATTTAAATTTACCTTCTGTATATAAAAAATAGTATTAGTTTATTAAAAAAATTTAATATTTTGCAAATGTTAATTCGCTTAAAAATTCAAAAATATATATATAAAAATTTGTATAAATTTTAAAATTTTAATATATATATATATATATATATATATATATATATATATATATATCTGTTTGATGTTTATTTCTCTGTTAGATCTTTCTTTCTCTGTTAGATGTTTACAAATTTTCCATTTTTCTTTAATATATATATGTTAGATGTTTATTTCTCTGTTAGATCTTTCTTTCTCTGTTAGATGTTTACAAATTTTTCATTTTTTCGATTGGCTTACAATCGGATGGTCCGAGGGTCGGATTTGGTTTGATGCTCCGTCCGATTGTCTTCGCCAGGTTAATTTCCATCTTGCTTCTTCCTTTCTCTGTTAGATCTTCTAATTTATTTAAGTTAAATTTGAAATTAATATATATATGTTAGATGTTTATTTATCTGTTAGATCTTTCTCTCTCTGTTAGATATTTACAATTTCTTCTTCTTTTTTTTTATGCCGTCCCTCTTTCTCTGTCCACCGGCTCTTTGTCGTTTGATTTCCTCATCCTTTGCAGATCAATCGAAGTTGGGATGGTTTGTCCGATTGCCGCCAAGTTGGGATGGTATTCTTTCTCTGTGTGTCCTTCGCAGTTCGATTGCCTTCCGTTTCCGATTGGCTTACAATTGGGCGGTCTGAGGGTCGGGTTCCGTTTGATACTCTGTCCGATTGCCTTCGCCAGGTTAATTTCCATCCTCTAGATCTTTCAATTTATTTAAGTTAAATTTTCAATTAATATATATATATATATATATATATATATATATATATATATATATATATATATATATATATATATATGTGTGTGTGTGTGTGTGTGTGTGTGTGTGTGTGTTAGATTAGATCTTTATTCTTTATTTCTCTGTTAGATCTTTCTTTCTCTGTTAGATGTTTAGATTAGTATTAAAGTTGTATAAGATGTAAAAAATTATGTTTGGTTTGATAAAGAATAAAGAAAACAAAATTATATTAATTAATTTAAAAAATTACTCTTTAAAAAAATCTTTTTTAAATAATTAATCATAATTTATATTATTTAAATTTAGCTTTTGTATATAAAAATCATATTACTTTACTAAGAAATTTTAAAACTTTAGGAATACTAAAATTTTTTTAAAAAATAAAAAACATGTATATAAAAAACTGTATAAATTTTAAAATTTTAAATATACTTCTTCCTTTCTCTGTTAGATCAAAAATGTATATAAAAAAGTAAATGAAGTGGGGAGGTGAAATCGGCACCGAATAGGGAGGATGGGCTATAATTAGAAATAAAGATATTAGATAGTAGAAATTTTATGAACTTTACTTCCAATATTTTGAAATTTTCAAGAGAATTTCTAAAATTTTTTAGATTTTCTCAAAAATTGCTATGATAACCACTATCTTTTCCTATTTCCAAGGTTTTCATAAATGTACATTTAGAAATTTACTATCATAAATACTACCTTTTGTTATTTTCAAGATTTCCATAAATGTAATTTAGAAATAAAGATATTAGATAGTAAAAGTTTTATGAACTTTCCTTCCAATATTTTGAAATTTCTAAGATTTTTAAGATTTTTTCAAAATTTGCTATGATAGCTACTATCTTTTCTTATTTCCAAGGTTTCTATAAATCTAGATTTAGAAATTTACTATCATAAATTCTTTCTTTTTCTTACCCTACCATTTTTTAGATTTGGTCAACATTTACTATCATAATTACTTTTTTTTCCTATTTTCAACATTTCCATAAATGCAATTTACGAATAAAAATATTTCCTATACTAATCAGAAATACTCTCCATTTTTTTTACCCTAAGATTTTCTAGATTTTCTTGAAAATTGATTTCATAATTACTCTATTTTCCTATTTCCAATATTTTCATAAATATATATTTAGAAATTTGCATTTTGCTATTTCCAAGATTTTCATAAATACAGTTTAGAAATAAAGATATTATATAGTAGAAATTTTATGAATTTTTCTACCAATATTTGGAAATTTCTAAGATTTTCTACATTTTCTCAAAATTTGTTATGATAGCTACTATTTTTTTCTATTTCCAACGTTTCCATAATGTAGATTTAGAAATTTCCTATCGTAAATACGCTCTTCTTCTTACCCTAAGATTTACTAGATTTTGTTAAGATTTACTATCATACCTACTATCTTTTTCTACTTCCAAGATTTCCATAAATATAATTTAGAGAAAAAAATATTTCCTATAATA
The DNA here is from genome assembly GCA_029204045.2 of Tillandsia leiboldiana. Classification (NCBI taxonomy): domain Eukaryota; kingdom Viridiplantae; phylum Streptophyta; class Magnoliopsida; order Poales; family Bromeliaceae; genus Tillandsia; species Tillandsia leiboldiana. The sequence continues at coordinate 4,972,054 of CM055061.1, forward strand.
ATCATAAATACTCTTTTTTTTTACTCTAAGATTTTCTACATTTTCTCGAAATTCGCTATCATAACTACTCTTTTTCTATTTCCAACATTTCCATAAATATATAATTAGAAATTTCCTATTATACTCTCTTTTCCTATTTCTAACATTTTCATAAATATATAATTAGAAATTTGCTATCATGAGTACTTTCTTTTTCTTACCTTTAGATTTTTTAGATTTACTCAAGATTTGCGATCATAGGTACTCTCTTTTTCTATTTCCAAGATTTCCATAAATACAATTTAGAAATAAAGATATTATATAATAGATTTTGTAAGAGTAATATTTGATTTGATTTGATTGATGTGATGTGACGATAATTGTGAGTCCCGAAATATTTTTGATTTGTTCGAAATTTGCTATTATAGGTACTACCTTTTTCTATTCCCAAGATTTTCATAAATGTATATTTAGAAATTTGTTATCATAAATACTCACTTTTTTTTACTCTCTTTTTCTTCATAAATACAATTTAGAAATAAAGATATTATAGATTCTCTTTTTCTATTTTCAAGATTTTCATAAATCCAATTTAGAAATAAAGATATTATACATTCTTGGAACTATTCTTACCCTAAAATTTTCTAGATTTCTTCAAAATTTCCTACCATACCTACAACTAAGATTTTGTATCTTTTGTACCTTCTCTCTTTCCCTATTTCCAAAATTTTCATAAATGTAATTAAAAAATACAAATATTATATAATAGATTTTGATTTGATTGATACGATATTGGTGACTCCCAAAATATTTTGTAGAGATTCACTCTGTTCTGACAGATTTTCTCAGATTTATAATTTTTTTTCCTTACCCAAAGATTTTTTTAGCTTTTCTCAGGATTTGCTATCATACCTTCTCTCTTTTCCTATTTCCAAGATTTTCATAAATGCAATTTAGAAATGCAGATATTATATAGTAGATTTTGATTTGATTGATATGATGTTGGTGAGTCCCAAAATATTTTGTAGAGATTGATTCTGTTTTGACAGATTACAATAGATATGCTATCATAACTACTTTCTTTTTCTGTTCCTTATATTTCTATAAATACAAATACTTTCAGTCTATGATACCATTGTAGTGAAATTTGAAGTAAGGAATTCAATTGGAAGTAAAGAAGGTAATTAAATCGACAGAACATCATCCTCATTCCATGAATAGGATAATCAGAATTTTCCGACTGATTGTTGTAGTGTTTGTTAGGTGTACTCTTCCTTCTGGGCTGTTCGATAGGTGCATTCCAACCCACTTTTACTGAGTACTTAGTTAGAAGGTATGTTCCTGTCTGCTCTCTCCTTTCCTACGATTCCTCCTATTTCTTCTCAGCTTTTCCGCTTCGAGTATTTTGATTGCCGGACAAGTTTTCTGTTTACTATCAATTATTTCTTTTGTTTCCCCACGAGTTTTTCAAAGTATTGTAATTCGTTTTCGGTTGTGGTTTCTTGCATGGTTTTGTGTTTGCTTTAATTTCCTAAGAAACTTCGACTTACGTAAGATATCTAATCTAAAGTAGTTTTGTTACTTAATTATTTATGATTTTATATATAATTATAATTTATTAATGATATTAAATTATTTACGTTGATTGTAGGTTAGATGAAGCAGAACCATCTGATAGAAAGACCAAATAAAGAATTACCATGCTATATGCAGTTTACTAATATAATATTCGTGTGCTCTACATAATATATAATGTTTAATGACTAATACTTAATTAGTTTAATGTTTAATATTACTGTTCTCTATGTAATATATGATGTTTAATATGTAATACTTAATATATTTCTCTATGTACTATATTATGTTTAATATCCGTACGTAGTTTACTTTTATAATATAATATTATTATACTCTATGTAATATATAATGTTTAATGTCTAATACTTCATTAATGAATGTTTAATGTCTAATACTTAATTAGATTGTAGTTTCCGCAGCGAAGCGCGGGTATTAAACTAGTAATAATAATTATAGTGCTGATTATTTGGTTGATTGAAAATTTGAGACATATGTATCTTTTATGAGAATTTGTTGATTGGACAATAGTTCATCTTTTCTTATGTATAATAAATGGGCTATTACTTTTTTTAAAAAAAAATATAAGCAATAATATTTATTCAAAAATTAATTAAATTTGTCTAAAATTTGAGAATATTTGTGCCGTTAACTTTACTATCGAATATCGAATATAATATTATTATATTCGAGGACAAAGTATTATTTGAGTAATATATTATTAAAAAAAAAATAATTACTAAAGTTTTCTCTCTCGGCAAAAGCTCGAGATCCATAATATTGAAGCAGATATTTTCGATTAATTTGAATTTAGTATAATTACTAAATAATTACTTTATAAATCTTGTTGTATAATTAATTTGAATTTAGTATTATAGATATTTTCGATTCGGCTTGCCATTAATTAATTATAATTCCAAATATTTATTTATTTATTTATTTTTTTAGAGAAAACACATGGGAAATGCAATGCATGCACTCTAGGGCTAATTTTGGCACCAACATTAAACCAAGCTTTAATCTTAGTGCATTTATAAAAACCCCTTTAAATCTAATAATTATTTTGAAAACTAAATTCAAAATTAATTATTTTGCAAGCAAGCATGAAGAAATCACAAGTTGCTTCCTTACCTATTTTGGTGATCCTTTTAATTTGCTCTCTTGGTGAGTTTCTCAAATATTTATTCTTTTATTAGTAATTATTATAATTCTTATTATTATTATTTTAATTAAATTGTAAATAGTCATTGATTTAAATCCTATTTGTCGAATATTGACTTTTATATTATTTTACATAATTATTTTATATATATTTATTTTAATTTATATTACATACATAAATATTATATATATATATATATATATATATATATATATATATATATATATATATATATATATATATATATATATATATATATATATATATATATATATAATTAATTAATTAATTTCTTGCTATTTTATTATTTTTTTTATTTATTGATTTATTTAAATTATTTTAATAGATTTCTCTAAAATTATTTCACATAAATCTTTATAAAATAATTTAATTACTAATAAGCTATTATACAAATTTATGTTGTGCATATATCAATTTTAATTATTTTTATTTAAATAGGTTTAATTATAAAAATATTTTTATCTCACTTTATTTGATTAATAATTAGACAAATAAAATTATATAAAAATACAAATTAAATGTGCGGGTCTTTTACTAATTTTTTATTAAACTATATATAAAAATTATATTTTTACCAAATTGGTGTGATTTAGGCAACATATTATGGAAACAAATGAAGTTTTATGGAACCTTCTAGCATATATGGATGACTCTACTTAAATGAAGAAAAAAACTTAACAAATTAAAATTAATTAATTAACTCACTATTTTGAATGGTTCTAAAGTGCTATAAATAGCCATAAAACTCCTCACTTAAAAAATAAAAAATATTGGGTAATTATTATACTATATTATCAACCAAGATGAGGAAATCACAAGCTGCGCATGTTGTTATTATTTGGTGGATTTTTCTAATTTTCTTGCTGGGTATGTTTTAACTATATAATAATCCTGATTTTTAATTTTCTTGTATATGTCTAATTAATATTTGTACTGTTTAAGGGAGTGTAATTTCATGGTTTATAGCTATAAATTTTAGATGTTCAATAATATCAACAGTAGGTGTCACGTTTCGAGACCGCTGATTTAGTCTGTTCTCGTACAACCATACTAGGTATGCATATACGCAATATGAGTGTATTCATTTGATCTACATGAGGCATTAGTGAGAAAAAAATAATTATAACAATTATTTCTAAACTGTAAATAATACAATTACAATATCCCAAAAGAATTCCTTGATACTTATTATGGGCTTATCCAACTATGTATCTTATGCCTCCATCATCAGATTGATCGATCATATTCCTCACTAGACCTCATGAAGAGTTGAGAACGATCGAATTGCTCTCCAATCAGCTACTCATTTTATTACTTTGTTACACCTCATGGAAAGTTGATTACTCGTACATTTTTTCATTCGGTTGTTCATTTTATTATTTTGTTAGACTTTTTGGAGAGTCAGTTATTTGCACATATTTTATTTTTATAAATAAATGGGGTCGGTTGCTCCCGTGCTTCCCCAAGTATCTCATAGGGCCTGAGTCGATTGCTCACACACTTTTCTAAAAAATTGATTGCTCGCACATCTTTTATATAATTTCGACACTTTCTGAAGGTCTCAACACATTTTATTTTATCTTTATACCCTAAATTCATTCATTCATTACAGCAGATGTGGTAAAAATTCTGGTGTTTAGAAATTTTTTGCACTGTTGATCAGCAGTTTATTGTTGCTGAAAATAAGAATATATATATAGAGTCCGACTACTATACTATCGATAATACCAAGTATTTGGTGCTATCAAGTTTTCTACCCTTAGATCAACCCCATTAATTATTTTTACCCGTTAGATTTTATTATTTCTCCAACCACCTATTAAACCCATGGGCCAACTATCATTTCAACCATATATCTTTTAATTCAACGGTTAAAAACTTGATAGCACCAATAACTTGGTACTATTAATAGTATTCCAGCTTAGCTATATATATATTCTTATTTTGAGGGTATATATTGGAAATAATGTGCGTTTACATAGGATTTATTTTAGACGACAACTTTGCGTGGGGTTGTAGGATTTATTTGAGGCGACAACTTTGTGTGGGGTTGAATATAAAAATATAAGCAATTGCCTCTAAACTTTTTGAATTGATGATTAATTTTGTTGGACTTGATTTAGAGCATTTAAAATATTTATAATTTTTTAATATTATTTATCTAATGATCGAAGAGGTTCAAAATTAACAATAAATTATTTACAAGTTTAATGGTGTAGAAATATTTAATTTACGTAAAATTTTGATAATTTTTTTTTTTCATATTATATAGAATGAGATCAATAATTTTGATCGAAAATTTTAGTCTTATATTATTAATTTTTTATAAGATTTTTATTTTTAGTTATTGATTTCGAACCCTTTCGATCACTAGATAGAAAAAATTAAAAAATCACGAAATTTATTTTACAAGTATTTTTAATATTTTAGATTAAGTCTAGCGAAATTGATCATTCGATAATTTTAACATCGAAAATAATTTGTTAGTTCGAAAATCACCTGCTTTAAAAACCACACAAGTCCAACTCTAATCATAATAATTATAATTAAGATGCATTTTTCAATATAATTTTAAATTTTGGTGGTTTTATGTTTTTTTTTTTTTTTTACTTTTTTGGGTTTTGAATTTATGTTTTGCACTGGGCATTTTTTTTTTTAAAAAAAACTAAGTTAGCATTTGATTTGGATAATGTTGAAGTTCTTGGGTAGCTGCAAGTGTATTTTGGCCAATCTATTTATGTAAAAATTTAAGTTATTAGAAAATATTATTTAGATAAATTATTTTTTTTTGTCACGTCTAAATTTTTTTATAAATTTATATAATTTACGAAATTTACGAACACAAAAGAGCAAAAGTTACTTGTACATCCTAACCATTCAAAAATAGAGTGTTTTTCGCGGATCACTTTAGGCCTCGTTTGGAATGGGAATGGAACCGGGAATAAGGGGTTTATCTCTCTTATTCTACCAAACGCACCAAGAATTATTCGGTACAGTAGTTCTAGTACAAGCAGAATAAGCTGGAACAACAGTTCTTATCTATTATTTTATAATTTATTTTTTTTACCAAACTACCCCTCCTCCCCTCATTTTTCTCTTCCCAATACACTCTCATAATCACAAATCCCTCTCTCTCCTTTCTCTTTTTTCCTTTCCAATACACTCTCATCATCACAAATCTCTCTCTCTCCTCTCTTTCTTTTCCTTCCCAATACATTCTCATCATCACAACCTCTTTATTCTTCTTATTCCTCATTCTCATACCAAACACAAAATCTCTTATCCCTGGAATCGAACCAAACGCTTTTTCGCTCTTGTTCCGTACTTTATACATATCCCCAGAATAGCTAGTTCTGGCTTATTCCGTTACCAAACGATACCTTAGCCTCCGTTTGGTTAAGGGGATAAGGGGGGAATAACCCCCTTATCCCCAAAACCGTACCCAAACACTTTTTAGGGGGGGGGGGGGGGGGGGGGGGGATTTCCTAAACCCCCCCTTAGCGGGTTATCCGCGGATAACCCGCTAAGGGGGGGGGTTTAGGAATCCCCCCCCCCCCCGGGTATAGGCGAATTGAACCCGGTTTTGGATTCCGCCGCGGTTACCGAGGTGAGCACCCCGTGACCTCCAGCTCTGTCTTCTTCCTCCCTTCTCCGAGTAAGCCTCCCTCTTGCTCGAGAAACTCTTGCTCCGATCCCTTGCTCCGATCCCTTGCTCCTTGCTCCGAGCTCGTCGCGAGATCTCCGATCCGTAGCCGCTATTGCTCCGGTATTGCTCCGATCCCTTGCTCCTTCTTCGGGTGTTGGGTTCCGGCGCGGTTACCCAGGTGAGCAGCCCGTGGCTCTGTCTTCTTCCTCCCTTCTCCGAGTAAGCCTCCCTCTTGCTCTAATCCCTCTCGAGAAAGTGTTGCTCCGATCCCTTGCTCCTTCGGGTGTTGGGTTCCGGCGCGGTTACCCAGGTGAGCAGCCCGTGGCTCTGTCTTCTTCCTCCCTTCTCCGAGTAAGCCTCCCTCTTGCTCTAATCCATCTCGAGAAACTGTTGCTCCGATCCCTAGCTCCGATCCCTTGCTACTTGCTCCGAGCTCGTCGCGAGATCTCCCAATCGAGAAACAGTTTCTCCGATCCCTAGCTCCGATCCCTTGCTACTTGCTCCGAGCTCGTCGCGAGATCTCCCAATCGAGAAACAGTTTCTCCGATCCCTAGCTCCGATCCCTCTCCGATCCCTAGCTCCGATCCCTCTGGAGAAACTGTTGCTCCTTGCTCCGAGCTCGTCGCGAGATCTCCCTGTTGGTCCAATCTGAGAGATCCGCTTCTGCGGCGCGCCACGGTAACCTACTAAGCTAGCTTTTTCGACATCCTCACAAAGGTAAAAAATTCTTCCATCTTGTTTCAGATAAATTTGTGCTTTTTGAAGTAATTGTGCCATCTTGTTTGTGACAACTGTGTGCTGCTTGTACTAATTGTGCCATATTGTTTGAGAGAAATGTGTGCTGTTTGTTGTCACGCCCCGAGTTTTAAAAATCAGGTCTGAAATTTTTTTTTTTATTTAAAGCAGAGTTTGCAAAACAGGCGTAACAGACCGCCACACATATAGGAAACTCTCTATTCCGCGAACAGAGACTCCCCTATATATGCACGGCTAGGCTAGTCATCAGCGACAGATATCTCAGTACAACTACTAATCTAGTTAGCAGGAATAGTTCAGAATCGGAAATCACCTCAATATTTTAAGTGTCTAAAACAAATAGAGCTGGAATAAATGCGGAAAATAACTGTCTGCATAAATCATCAAGGATCTCCGTCATCTCTGTCTAGAATCATGGGGACAGCTCTATCGTAATCGGCTCACTGGATCGTCCCAACATCTCACCACCCGACGGACCTACAACAGTCACCCGAGGGTGTGAGATACACCGGAGTGCATCCCAGTGGGCACGACGAGCCGAGCTTCAGCTAATCGTACCTACTGGGTACTAAAATCTGCGGATAGTAAGAGTCAACAGGAAAAACTGGAAAGCATAGAGGTCTACTAATAATCAGAATAAGAACTGCAGGTAAGTATACTGGAATCAATCATAAAACTGTAGATCATACATGCTGGAAAACATAACGTCCACTCATAATCAAAATCCACAGATAAGCTAACTAGGCAAGTAATCAATCATAAGCTGGTATATGAAATGAACTGGCATGAAGCATAATCAAGTGACAGTACTGAAAAGCATGCTAGAACATGGAAGTATATAATCTATGCATCAATCACAAGAATATCAAGCACCCAACCAATGCCATTATTGGTCACGGGGACCTCAGGCTCATACCACTCTCTGCACCTATCCCACTGACATAACCCCGCACCCATATGTGCTATCTGGGGCTCACGGGTCCTTCCTCCAGACCACTTTACCGGTAAAGAACAATAGCCACGGGGAGCGACCCCGGCAATGTTCGTGAAGTACAGCAGTGCATGGCAAGTCACAATGATCAATCTCACGGTCTAGTGACCGAGTAGTCGGCACACGCCGAAATCCCAACAGGGAATCATCTGTCTATATCTATCCATCGGAATCAATCAATCATGCATATCAAGTAGTGTCTATCGACCAGGATCAATCAATCATGCATATCAAGTAGTGTCTATCAACCAGGATCAATCAATCATGCATATCAATAATATCTCGAATAATATCTCAATGACAGGAATCAACAGGTGTCATCTAATCATGCAAATCTATATATATCAATCAATCAGGATCAGTCAGGAATAACCAGGGGATATGTGTATGATATTCGGCTGATCGTGAGCAGAAAATCTCAATCACAGGTCTAATCAAGTCGATGTCAATCAGGGAAATAACGATATAGCAAGATAGGTCATGTAATCAGCAGGGCAATCAAAAACAGGTGTCCGACTGGACTAAAGCAACCAGAGGGCCAAAAAGCTAGCCCGGACCGAAGATAACCCACCTCAACAAAAGCGATCCTGAAATCCGCTGGGAGGCTCACTGGCTAGCGGCTGATTGCTAGGACCTGAATCATATACACAGGTCAGACAAATAAGTTCTTACACATACCCAACCCCTGACTCGTAACGCACACAAGGCTTAAACCTGGATCCACCAGGACTACACCGGGAACCTCAAATAGGGCAACTTAATCGCCACAAGTTTTTTTTAATTGCGCGATTAAAATCGAGTTGCCGATAAACCGACAATTTTGCCGATTTACGATCCGATAACCGATTTCCGCTCAACAAAAGCCATCGGATCACCAATGAAAAGCTTAGAGATCATAGGCACACAGCCCAAGACAGCATGCTAGGTAACATTTGCGTTTAGAGCCCTAGGGTTTCCAGAAATCGGACTTTTATAGCAATTTGAGAGTCGTTTTCGCTCGTTCTCTTAATCGGAACATTATTTTTACAAACCGTCACCTCGAGTAGATGACACTCGACTTACTGAACACCGTGCTCACCCTATTGCAGTAGCACGGAACCCGAGGAAAACTTCGGGCCATAATATACTTCTCTAACATAGCCTAAAACGCATTTTTGTTTCTCCGGCTCGTCAAAACCTAAATTAAACGCGAGCATCGCGTCCAGTGACCCCAAATTAGCCAGGAGCTCATTGTCGCGGCTTCGCAAACAGCCCAAAATCTGGACTTAAGCCAAACACTAATCTAGAGCTTGATAACACTACATCTTTATAATTACCTGTGCCTGTTGCAAACTAACTTGAGCATTTTGCTCAAAGCACAACAGGAACACAGGGGCTTGCCCAAAGTGCAGCCCAGAACTGCTGGATCTAGCAGAATTTAAAACCTTGCTTTCTAACAATATACACCATGCTCCAAACACAATTCTACACAGATAAACTTTGATCTGAAGTGAGCATCAAGCTCAGGGGACAAATTGGAGCAACTTTCATATAATATTCGAAGTCTAATTCTATAAAAATCTTCATTGAGGCATTAACACAAACACTTGGTGTGCATCAAACAAACAACATGTAACAAACCAGTTTTCAAGCTTGTTCTCAGCAAGGGAAGCACCTGGGAGCTTCCAACTTGGATGGAATTGATCTACTAAGTTACAGGATCATCCCCATCAACTTGGGTTCAAGCTTGCTCCCAGGTTAGCCGCGGCAAAGGTGGAGCTAATGAAGAAAATGACCACCATAGACCCGAGATGAAGATTTTTCCATCTCTGGTCTCTGGGCCTCCAGCAACTGCACCATAAGGTGTTTTTCATCTCTACCATCACATATGGAACAATTCCCGGCGGTGAGGACGCGGCGGAGACGACGGCGGAGCAAGATCGGTTTGGAGCTTCTTCGCCTCTAATGGCGGATTTCCACCGAGGCTTCATGGTATCCATGCAAGGGCATGGATATGATATACTCGATCCCAGGAAGCTTCTCGTCCACTCCCCGGCCGCCGGGGACGACCGGAACGCCGGCAACCGCACCCCGAACCCACCTCGAGCCCATCATGGCAGCGCCTCAACCAAGCTGCATGGATGCCATGCAAGTACATGGGTGGACTCCTCTCACCCCCAGGAAACTCCCCAGACACTTTTCCGGAGGCGGGGAAGCTCGCCGGCGCCGGAGCAAAGAGCTCGGCCAAAGCACAAAAACAACCCGAACTAGGGCATCATGGCACGGTGTCCACAGTGAACCATATTACTACAAATTTGTAGGGGATCAAGAACAGGTCAAGAGGAAGAAGACCATAATTTTACTTTTCATTAAAAGTCGCCGGGAGCAAAGAAAGCTCGAGGCGGAGCTCTCGGCGGTGCAACTTGGCCGCCGACCAACCGATGGCTTCCCATTTTCGGGGCTGTGCGTGGAGCATCCTTAGAACCTACAAAGACCACTTCCAAAGGTCTTGACCTCTAAAACGCCAAGAATAAAGAGGGCTTACCTCGCCGGAGTTGGAGAATAGGAGATGCACCTCCCCGCGTTGTGCGGCCACGGCAGTGAGCAGGACCACCTGGGCTCAGCCTCTGGAGGTAGCAGAGATCCCCTGAATGCTCTGGAAGCAGTCCCAACCAACTTGGTGAAACCTCACTCCACCACACCCGAAATCAATTGATTTCTTGAAAAATCTTGCTTTTCCGGCGATCCTCGGCGGCGGCTGATGGTGCGGCTCACGGGGGAGATGCAGAGGAAGAAGGAGAAACTTTTGATGGAGGTTAGGTGCAAGAAATCTCTGGTTTGCTTGTTCTTCTCCAAGCCACCTCGGTTGCATTCCAATGGATACCCTCCTCCCTTCCTCCGAGCCACACACAAATGGAGAGAGCGGTTCTGGAAGTTGGCGTCGTGGCAGAGGTGGTGAGGAAAGTGGACAAGCAGTTGCAACTGCCCCCAACACACGACACAAGAACCTAGTACCATTTAGTGCATTTTTCCACTTTCTTTGCATTTTACCCCTTCCACACATCACCCCTTGCACTAAGACCCTTATTGTAGATTCATCTCGCATAATAGGCCTTCTACACCAAGTTTCCCTAGACATGGTGCATAAAATATTGAGTTTACACCGAAAATACAGTAAATTTTACCATATTTCACGCATTTCGAGACAACCGGGTCGTCAAACTGAAAATCGGACACCACCACGACGTCCGGCTCGTCGAGACCTATCAAGTAGCGTATTCGCTTGTTTGAAACGGCGCTCAAATAAAATCTCGGGCTATAAAGTTCTGTAAGTTGCAGAATGACGCACGCACTTCGATGCACCCGGATCGCCAAAAATGAATTCCGTCAGTGCCATTGTGCTCAGAACGTCGAAAATAGCTAGAATTGACTACGCATACCCCTATGTCTAGGGTCCAGACGGCGAAACGGCCGTCGATGATCAAAAGGGCATTTGAAATAGGGGTTACTATTCACAACTTAAGTTGTGGGCCCCTCAAGCTTCTTCGCTGATTTCTGAACGATCTGACCGTCGGATCGAAAATCTTTCTATACCATTTTCGATCGATTCGACGAGACGGTCGCACTGGTGATTTCAAATTTTCGAGATTAGACTCGGATTGAAAGGTGATATTTCTGGCCCATTAATTGTGCAAATGATACTGCAGAAAAGGGGCACTATCGCTATCTGAGCCATTTATGATCCAAATTCAACTTGACTTTTATCGATTTCATTACTTATTTATTTTCAAAATTCAAGTTCTTACATCTCTCCCACCAAAAAGGAAGTTTCGTCCCTGAAACTTAACACAAATTAAGAATCAAATAACTAGGGAAAATGCTCCATCATGGTTGATTCATGTTCCCACGTGGCTTCACGCTCCTCGTGGTTCATAATTCGATTTCATCTAATCTGCTAAAAATTCTGGTTCATAAAGATACCACACAGGGTATGCGATAAAGAGGGTCGATGTACCCTATTTATGGTCTGGAATATCAATATTGAGACTATAACATCGCTGTCCAAAGACAACCCTGGAGATTAAAACTTAAGTATGCAGACACATAGACCCAATCATGATATTCCCCTTTTCAGGGTGGGGTATTTCCTCAGCTCTTTCGACAGTACGTTGTCTTGCAGCCACGTGCTTATCAAAAGAAAAGTGAAATACCATAATCCGTCGCCACCCTCAAGTTGGGGACACGACTCATAGTGTGCAAATACACGGAGCTCCTAACGATCAGACAACTACCCCGCGCTCTCACGACATAAGTCATCCTAGGGTTCATCCTAACCAGTTCCTAATCATCTTTTCCTAGGTACCGTATACCTATGCTCTGATACCATCTAATCTGTCACGCCCCGAGTTTTTTAAAAATCAGGTCTGAAATTTTTTTTTTTATTTAAAGCAGAGTTTGCAAAACAGGCGTAACAGACCGCCACACATATAGGAAACTCTCTATTCCGCGAACAGAGACTCCCCTATATATGCACGGCTAGGCTAGTCATCAGCGACAGATATCTCAGTACAACTACTAATCTAGTTAGCAGGAATAGTTCAGAATCGGAAATCACCTCAATATTTTAAGTGTCTAAAACACAAATAGAGCTGGAATAAATGCGGGAAAATAACTGTCTGCATAAATCATCAAGGATCTCCGTCATCTCTGTCTAGAATCATGGGGACAGCTCTATCGTAATCGGCTCACTGGATCGTCCCAACATCTCACCACCCGACGGACCTACAACAGTCACCCGAGGGTGTGAGATACACCGGAGTGCATCCCAGTGGGCACGACGAGCCGAGCTTCAGCTAATCGTACCTACTGGGTACTAAAATCTGCGGATAGTAAGAGTCAACAGGAAAAACTGGAAAGCATAGAGGTCTACTAATAATCAGAATAAGAACTGCAGGTAAGTATACTGGAATCAATCATAAAACTGTAGATCATACATGCTGGAAAACATAACGTCCACTCATAATCAAAATCCACAGATAAGCTAACTAGGCAAGTAATCAATCATAAGCTGGTATATGAAATGAACTGGCATGAAGCATAATCAAGTGACAGTACTGAAAAGCATGCTAGAACATGGAAGTATATAATCTATGCATCAATCACAAGAATATCAAGCACCCAACCAATGCCATTATGGTTCACGGGGACCTCAGGCTCATACCACTCTCTGCACCTATACCCACTGACCTAACCCCGCACCCATATGTGCTATCTGGGGCTCACGGGTCCTTCCTCCAGACCACTTTACGGTAAAGAACAATAGCCACGGGGAGCGACCCCGGCAATGTTCGTGAAGTACAGCAGTGCATGGCAAGTCACAATGATCAATCTACGGTCTAGTGACCGAGTAGTCGGCACACGCCGAAATCCCAACAGGGAATCATCTGTCTATATCTATCCATCGGAATCAATCAATCATGCATATCAAGTAGTGTCTATCGACCAGGATCAATCAATCATGCATATCAAGTAGTGTCTATCAACCAGGATCAATCAATCATGCATATCAATAATATCTCGAATAATATCTCAATGACAGGATATCAACATGGTGTCATCTAATCATGCAAATCTATATATATCAATCAATCAGGATCAGTCAGGAATCACCAGGGATATGTGTATGATATTCGGCTGATCGTGAGCAGAAATACTCAATCACAGGTCTAATCAAGTCGATGTCAATCAGGGAAATAACGATATAGCAAGATAGGTCATGTAATCAGCAGGGCAATCAAAACAGGTGTCAGACTGGACTAAAGGCCACAGAGGGCCAAAAGCTAGCCCGGACCGAAGATAACCCACCTCAACAAAAGCGATCCTGAAATCCGCTGGGAGGCTCACTGGCTAGCGGCTGATTGCTAGGACCTGAAATCATATAACAGGTCAGACAAATAAGTTCTTACACATACCAACCCCCTGACTCGAACGCACCAAGGCTTAAACCTGGATCCACCAGGACTACACCGGGGAACCTCAAATAGGGCAACTTAATCGCCACAAGTTTTTTTTAATTGCGCGATTAAAATCGAGGTGCCGATAAACCGACAATTTTGCCGATTTACGATCCGATAAACCGATTTCCGATCAACAAAAGCCATCGGCTCACCAATGAAAAGCTTAGAGATCACTAGCATACAGCCCAAGACAGCATGCTAGGTAACATTTGCGTTTAGAGCCCCTAGGGTTTCCAGGAAATCGGGACTTTTTATAGCAATTTGAGAGCCGTTTTTCGCTCGTTCTCTTAATCGGAACATTATTTTTACAAACCGTCACCCTCGAGTAGACTGACACTAGACTTACTGAACACCGTGCTCACCCTATTGCAGTAGCACGGAACCCAGAGGAACACTTTGGGCCTAAATATACTTCTTAACATAGATAAAACGCTATTTTTGTTTCTCCGGATCGTCAAAACCTAAATTAAACGCGAGCATCGCGTCCAGTGACCCCAAATTAGCCAGGAGTTCATGTCGCGGCCTCGCAAACAGCCCAAAATCTGGACTTAAGCCAAACCACTAATCTAGAGATTGATACACTAATCTTATATTACCTGTGCCTGTTGCAAAATAACTGAGCATTTGCTCAAAGCACACCCAGGAACACAGGGGCTGGCCCAAAGTGCAGCCAGAAATGCTGGATCTAGCAGAATTAAAACCTTGCTTTCTAACAATATACACCATGCCTCCAAACACAATTCTACACAGATAAACTTTGATCTGACGTGAGCATCAAGCTCAGGGGACAAATTGGAGCAACTTTCATATAATATTCGAAGTCTAATTCTATAAAAATATTCATTGAGGCATTAAACAAAGCACTTGGGTGCATCAAACAAACACATGTAACAAACCCGTTTTCAAGTGTTCTCAGCAAGGGAAGCACTGGGAGCTTCCAACTGGATGAATTGATCTACTAAGTTACAGGATCATCCCCCATCACCAACTTGGGTTCAAGCTTGCTCCCAGGTTAGCCGCAGGCAAAGGTGGAGCTAATGAAGAAAATGACCACCATAGACC
>CM055061.1:4987341-5134971 GCA_029204045.2 Tillandsia leiboldiana
ACACCAATCAGCGCATATTAAGGCAAAGTGATGGCAATATAAGTTTAACCATCACCCATTTCTCTCAAACAAGATGACACTATTAGTTCAAGCAGCACACATTTATCTCTAACAACATGGCACAATTAGTTCAAGCAACACACATTTCTGTCAAACAATATGACAATATCACTTGAACCAACAGTCGGAAAAGTGGGTTTGTCGGATAATCGCTTAAAATATCGACGATGATGACGGTTGCCAGAAGTATCAGATGGCATGGCATGGATTTACAATCCACTACAGCCCCATACCACTTGGCAATCATGTGAGTCAAATTTTTAAAATAAAAAGAAATATGTAATTGGCTGATACGCAGCATACACACAAATTGGCACATAAGAAGGCAAATGAGTGATAGGCATCGTACAAACAAACAGCGCATATTAAGGCAAAGAGATGGCAATATAAGTTTAACAAACACCCATTTGTCTCAAACAAGATGGCACTATAAGTTCAAGCAGCACACATTTATCTCTAACAACATGGCACAATTAGTTCAAGCAACACACATTTATGTCAAACAATATGACAATATCACTAGAACCAACAGTCGGAAAAGTGGGTTTGTCGGATAATCGCTTAAAATATCGACGATGATGACGGTTGCCAGAAGTATCAGATGGCATGGCATGGATTTATAATCCACTGCACCCCCATACCCTTTGGCAATCAATTGAGTCAATTAAGTATTTAAATATACTAAGTTTTAGTAATGGTTCAAATTCCCCGGCAATATCCGTTCAATTAGATAGCTCCGAATATTTTCAACTATGTATTTTTCATCTTGTATGATTGAGAGTGGTACTAGTAATTCACTTTAAATTGTACTTAACTTATTGTTATCATTGTGCCAACCAAACACCTTATTCCAGATGCGTCCATTCAAGAAACAAACAAAGCATCAAGCAAGGAAAAGTGTAGCTTTCGAAGGCAGCCCTAATATCGTAGCTTCACAGGAGGGTAATTCTGGGCAGCCAGCCCAAACGCATACCCGAACCCAGAATTGGTCAGAATTGATGGACTCAATTTTTTGGCTTTGCTCACTGAAGAGCATGCATTGGGGAACTTCGTTAATGGGGCGTTCACCAGTGTAGCCTGGGTTCGAATCATATCTGCATTCAATGCAAGGACCAACTTGCATTTGAACAAAGAACAAATAAAAAATCGGCTTAAAGTTTTAAAGCGAACATTCATGCTTTATAACACTTTAGCCAACAAGAGTGGTTGGGGCTGGGACTTTATAAACAATATCCCGACCGCCGGTGATCCAGCTGACTGGGATGCAGTGATTGCGGTAAATTTAACCTACAATCATAAAGATTTTTGTAAAGGCTCGCGTACTATTCACATAATTGACATTACACATTCATTTAAATCTTTCTCCAGGATAATCCGGCATTCGCAAAATGTCGAGGTAGGCCATTTCCGGCTTATAAGGATCTGGCCTTCTTGACCGAGAAAACAACGGCCAGTGGCCATTATGCTAATACTACTACAATGCCTGGACCTCAAATTGTTGAAAGTTCATCCTCATCTTCCCCTGGTGACGATGCTACTCTTATTGGGGAGCGAATGTCGACTTTCAATATCTCATCTAGTCCATTTGAAGCAGGATCTTCAGAAGCGCCTCAATATGCAAATACTAGGGGGACGCAATTCTCCGACTCTCAAACCCCTACTCCTGAAATCCCAAGTGTCGGAGGTAGTGGAAGTGGTAGCGGTTCTGGGGGAAAACGTCCACGCTCACCAGATCCCACAAACCCTAGACCCAAAAATACCACGACTGGAGGGGGACGGCGCCGCAAATCTGACGCCGGGCTTGCTGTAATCACTGAGATGGTTGAAATAGGCAGGCAAAAGCTAGAGCTTGCCCGTGAAATTTATCAGTCTGAAAAGTCGAGCAGACCAGTTATTCCAACCATCCAGGAGTGCATGGCCCGGTTGTATGCTATGCCATCTATTACTCCAGAAAGGGTGCTATATGCAGGCGAAGCCCTGAAAGAGCCAAATAATCGTCAATTCTTCATGTCCATGACAGACGACATAGCTGAAATGTGGGTTGACCGACAAGTCGCAATGCAAAATGTCGTATATAGGGGTCTCTTTCCTGGACTTTAGATTTCGTTTAAAATGTTTATGCTTTCGTTTTTTTTATTTAGTACGTTGACATTCTATGTATTATGCTACGTAGACAATGTTTCTTTATTTCGCATGATGGTTGATGTGTTTTGTAAATATTGACTTCATTAACAGTAATGTTTGAAGTTGTGTTGTATTTTATCCCCATATGTTGCGATTGTCAATGTTCATTATATATTGTACTTACAGCATAAATGGGTGATTCGAATGATGGTCATGTGTTAACCTCCACAATCAGTACCCTCCTACGAGACCTTTTACATGATGACGATGACATATGGAATGATGTACTTGCAATGTTGATTCAGCAAGGTTATCTCACATTTACGGAAACCGTCGAAAAGCAACCGTGTCGTACCCGTCCATTTACAGGGCACCAGCTAATATGTGATATCTTGAATGGTCATCCTGATCGTGGGTACGACCAGTTTCGAATGCCGACCACGACTTTCATTGCACTGCGCGATGAGCTACTCCGAAAGGGATTGGTACAGAACACACGCAATATGACAATTGAAGAACAGTTAGGAATATTTCTGTTTTGCATAGGACATGGGGTAGCTAATAGGGTCATGGCTGAAACATTTCAACATTCAGGTGAAACTATCAGTCGACATTTCAACAATGTCCTTCGGGCGATTGTAATGTTGAAAGACGATTACATTAAACTTCCGCCGAATAATTTCCGGTACATTCTCGAATAAGAGATAATGCAAATTTTCATCCATTCAAGGTATGCATAATTTTATATTTGTGATTTAAGTTATTGGACATTTTGAAATTTTATTAATTCACTTACTATGTTTGATGTTTACTGTTAGAATGCAATTGGTGCGATTGATGGTGTGAGGACCTGGATCCCCACGACGAGATTACTGGGTCATCTACAGCTCCCGGAGGCCTATGTGGCGTGTTGGTGGGATTTGTGCCCCAATTGGACATTAGTGTTGGGCTCAGTGTGTTAAATGGATCACGTGGGTGATCGGTGGACTCCGTCGGAGCTCCAGAAGTGGTTTCGCGCGTCATGGATATTAAAATTGGACCCAGCGCGAAGTTTGGATCAAGGAACATCTTCCCGGATGCCTTCGGCAATTTTTAGAGTTGGAATTTGGCAAATTGGACTTCGGATTTGGATTCAGCGCGCGAAAACGATGAAAATGGACTATTCACTTGCTTTTTCCGGAGTCCGGGTGATTCGGCACGTTTTTCGAGGCAAGGGTACTGTTCCGGCACCGGCGGCGGCGGCGCGCGGCGGCCGGCAGCGGCGGAGCGCGGCGGAGCAGGCTCTGGCGGGTGCGCGGTCCACCGCGGAGGCGTGCACCGGTCGCGGGCCAGGTGGCGGTTCCCGGTTGGGCCGGCGCAGCGAGCGCGGTCCACGGGAAAGGCGGGTGTACGGTGGACCGGTGGGGGGGACACGTGGCGCACACCGGTTGGCCGGTCCACGTGCACCCGGTCCACGGTGCACCTGCGGGCGCCTCGGGAAGCGTGCGTGCAGAGGCGCAGGCGGCGGGCGCAGGCGGCACGTGGGCGCGTTGACCGGGTTTTCCCGCGCTCGGGGCCGCCACGTGTCGTCGCAGCGTTGGTCCACGCGTCGCGCAGGGTACGGCCAGCGCGGCTGTCCGCTGTTGCGGGGGCGACGTGGAGGCCCAGGGGACTTCCGGGCTGCTACAGTGCGCGCCTTTGGGATTTTCGGCTGCTACAGTACGCGCCCGAAAGTGGCATGCGCCCGGAAATCCGGACATATCCGGTATTTCGTGAATTGTTTCCTGGAGCCTATAAAAGCGATCCGAGCTCCCTTTCTTCCCCTTTTTTTCGCCATTTCCGAGCCCCCTCTCGCCTGGGTGCCTTCAGCAAAGATGATCCCCGAGTTTGGCTGCATCCTTCTGCAAAGTTTTGGGATTTTTGGTGGCACGCTTATCGAGGTTTCCATTTTTACGGCGCGGCGCGACGCTCGTCCTTTTGGGTTCCCCTTCGTCGTGTTTCGGTGCGCGAGCTCCCCCGGCCTACTCCGACCACCTTTTCGCGTGATTTCTTCGCCGCTGGATTCGCGACGGACAGATCTACGATCTTGGTATTTTCAGCTTTCCCTCATTTCGCGCTTTTCGAGGTGTTTGTTCGAGCTTACTGTGACCCCATTTCTGTGAAGGAGATTTGGATAGCGGCATGGTATTTCGGTGTTATCTCCGCAACCGGGCATCGTTTGACGACGTGCTTATACACTTTTTTCATCTACTCGGCGCAAGGAATATCACAGTATTTTTATTGGATTTTTCTGAGTTTTGCCCGAAGGTATATGTTCTTCCCCTTATCTGTAAATGGAATTACAGTTATGTTGCTGTGTGGTTTTGCGCACCTGTACTGTGGAATTTGTAACTAGGCCTACGGGGCTCGGAATTGGACGTACAGGTACTCGTTTCGAAGGTATCGACGCGAGGATTACTGTGGTATTTTTATGGGATTTTTCTGGGCACTTTCGGCAGGTGAATTAAGCACGGCTTTGGGACTGATTTTCTGACTGTGTATTCTTGGTTAATTTTGGGAATAAAAGTGTAATGTTGAGCCTTATTGTTGTACCCAGGGGTGTTTTCAGTTGTTTGGAGCCAAGGCTTGCGCGACTTGTACCGAGGGTGTTATGTTGGCAGATTTTGGACCCTGGGCGTCTACCCACTTCACCGACTTCAGGTTTGCCTTGGTTTAAGCGCTTCAGGTGGGTAAGCTTATTATCAGTAACTGTTTAAGGCAATGAATATGTTGGGGTAAATATGAGTGCACTTGTGGGGATGTCACCCCTCTATGACTGATGCATGCATGTTTAGGGTACATGGTTTATGTTGGTAAGTAGGTAAGCTTGATAATGATATTTGTATAAATGATTGCAAGAATAGTATTTATGAGGTATACTGAGGACTTGCATGACTTAGACATCTATGTGATGATTAGTGTAAGCTTACCTAGGATAATGTTACCCTATGAAATTATGTAACATGCCATGTTAGCACATAGCCTTTCATGTGGTTGGTTTATGCTTTGGGACAGGATTTCGTAGCTATGTGCGGATTTGTACTCTGAGGAGTTATTATGATCATTCTGTTGATGGACCCTGGATTGTGGACAGGTCTAGTTTTTGGGATTCTGGCATGTTGTTTATTCCTAAAGGATCTATTATTATGCTTTACCCCCCTTTTATTTCCTTGAGAACATTTTGCATGCTTGTATGGTCATGTAGTTAGGCCATCTTTTACTGCTGCACTACTTATGGGAACTTGACTTAGGAGAAACCATGCTTTTCCTTTCTCCGCCTTTGCTAGTCAAGTGGTCAGTGTTGCTCGGGTTCGAGCAGGGGTCTGGATAGTGTAGTCGGGACTTCGTGTCTGGGACAGGTTGGCTTAGTTGTGGGGGCTTTGCGGCAACCGCGGATATTGGGCGGTTGACCGGATGTTTCTCTATGCACCTGATTGGGTATCAGTTTTCTTTAGTGGATGGAGTTTCCCACTTATCGTTCAGTTGCATCCGATTGAGGTCGGGTCTTTCCTTGGTGGTTGAGTTTTCCCACTTTGATCTGATTGATGATCAAAGTCCTGCTATTTAGAGGTACTTGTGGTATTGATGACAGAGATGCTTTACTCGTGTGGGTAGCTCCCCTCGAGTGCCGCTCAGGAGTAGGCTTCAGACCGTGTTGGGTTCCGGTCAGACCGTGTTGGGTTCCGGTCAGACCGTGTCGGGTGCCGGTCAGACCGTGTTGGGTTCCGGTCATTTGGACAGTGGAGATACTGAGTTCGGGAGATTGGTGACAGAGCAGGCAGTACCGGGTTTATACCGGTTCATTCGATTGAGTTTATTTCGGTCAAATACTTTTATTGTTACACTCGTGCCTGGGGGGCCGAGTGCAGACTGGTAGTTGAGTTTAGAGCAGTGCTAGTATTGTTGAGAGCCGTCTGGTTGACGGTGGTCCCGTGTTGTTGCGAGTACTTTGACCGCTGTGTGAGAGGTTGAGTATCATGATTCTATCCGTTCTGAAAGAGAGCGTGGATTTTGACCATAGCCTGCATGATCCTCTACTCGATAGCGAGCTAGTCCGTTTGGACGCCCTACGTAATTCCTGCCCGTCAGCGGGAGGTGGTTGTAGGTGGGCGCAGGTTTGACTGGACCAGATGTGGCAGTCAGCTCGATTGGGTCGATGGTGCACTTCATGTGCTAGTGGTTGCATACCACTGTTTGGTTCTCCCCCTTTTAGCCTTTAGTTAGGGGCAGGGTAGCTGTCGAGAGTCTCCAGCCTACTCATTTCAGTCTTATGACTTGGGTTAGTTTTTGTCTCTTGAGGACTTGGTGGGCAGACCGTCGGGTCTGGCGGTGGTACCCACTGAGAACTCCCTTTTTGGTGTAGTTCTCACACCCTTTGGGGGTTTCCCCCCCCTTTTCCTCTCCTCTCCTTTGTTTTGCAGAGTCTTAGCGGGTGTTGCCGACTCTGCGGATGTTGATCGTGCGAGGGAGTCGCGAGCTAGATCCCTACCCGTCGTTGGAGAGTAGCGGTTCCCTTCAGAGGAGATCATCTGTGGATTAGTTGTTTCTTTTTCCTCTTTTGAGAGACTGTTGTAGTGAGGATATTTTGTATTGAGAGACTGTACACTGTTGTATATTGGAGTTACCTCCCGGTTGGGTTTAGAGCTTGTACTTGAGGATATTGTATTATTATTATTTTGGGAGGCAGACAGTGTTGTTTTATTTCCAGTTGTACAGTGATTGATTTTAGTTACAGCAGATTTTTATTTATAGCTCTGATATCTGTTTAGTTATAGTACTTTTCTTGCAGGTAGGACGCTTCGCCTATGCAGGTTGGCATAGGTGGCGGATCTGTTTGGCGGGCCCGGGTCGCAGTTTCGACCCCGGGGCATGACAGATGGGACGCATATTCCCGTGGTAGTGCGCAAGAGCAAGCAACCGAGATTCCGGAATCGCAAAGGATTTACTTCACAAAACATGATGGCTGCAGTATCCTTTGACCACAACTTTCTATTTGTCTGCACGGGTTGGGAGGGATCAGCAGCTGACATGCGAGTACTTCGATGGACTTGCGAAAGTGGAGGTTTCACGGTACCTGAAGGTATATCACACATACTTAGTTTTCTTACATTATTTTAATCATTGTGAATATTACAAATGACATTGTACATGTTTCGTAAAATATATAGGCAAATATTATTTGGTAGATTCAGGCTATGCAAATACAGAAAGATTTCTTGCACCATATCGATCGGAGCGTTACCACATTAGCCAATTTGATGGAAACTCAGGGGTCCGCACTCATCGAAGTCCACACGACCTATATAATCATCGACATGCTCAATTGAGAAATGTCGTGGAAAAAACATTTGGTATTTTAAAAAAACGGTTCAAGATTTTGACAGTTGCAACACCGTTTCCATATAGAGTTCAATGTCAGATTGCGATGGCATGTTGTGTTATACACAATTTCATTCGACGACACCAAGGTGCAGATGCTATCTTTAACGAAGAGTTGGAGGAAGAACCAACGGATTTAGGTGACGAGGATACGGGTGATTATGCTGGGAGTACAGAATCACGGAGCGGCGACGACTTGCGCACATTTATAACTAACCAGTTATGGAATACTCGTACTTAGGAAAATTAAGGATTGTATTATACAAAAATTATGGAGTGTGCTGCTTGTATTAATATTGTCATCTTGTTTGAGAGGTATGTGTGCTACTTGTACTAATTGTGCCGTCTTGTTTGAGAGGTATGTGTGCTACTTGTACAAATTGTGCCGTCTTGTTTGAGAGGTATGTGTGCTGCTTGTACTAATTGTGCCGTCTTGTTTGGGAGGTATGTGTGCTGCTTGTATTATTATTGTGCCGTCTTGTTTGAGAGGTATGTGTGCTGCTTGTACTAATTGTGCCGTCTTGTTTGGGAGCTATGTGTGTTGCTTGTATTAATATTGTCATCTTGTTTGAGAGGTATGTGTGCTGCTTGTAGTAATTGTGCCGTCTTGTTTGGGAGCTATGTGTGCTGCTTGTATTAATATAGTCATGTTGTTTGTGAGGTATGTGTGCTGCTTGTACTAATTGTAGCCGTCTTGTTTGGGAGCTATGTGTGCTGCTTGTATTAATATTGTCATCTTGTTTGAGAGGTATGTGTGCTGCTTGTAGTAATTGTGCCGTCTTGTTTGGGAGCTATGTGTGCTGCTTGTACTAATTGTAGCCGTCTTGTTTGAGAGGTATGTGTGCTGCTTGTATTAATATTGTCATCTTGTTTGAGAGGTATGTGTGCTGCTTGTACTAATTGTGCCGTCTTGTTTGGGAGCTATGCGTGCTGCTTGTATTAATATAGTCATCTTGTTTGGGAGGTATGTGTGCTGCTTGTACTAATTGTAGCCGTCTTGTTTGAGAGGTATGTGTGCTGCTTGTACTAATATTGTTATCTTGATTGAGAGGAATGTGTCAAGCTTGTAGGAGATAAATGGATTTTGGTTCATATAATTGTGCCATCTTGTTTGAGAGAAATGGGTTTGCAAATTTTCTATAATTTTTTTCATTTTTAAAATATATAAAATTAAATTGTTAATTTTATATAATTTTATAAAAATATATAAAATATTTAAAAAAGAAATAAAATATTTAATTCTTTTAATATTTATTAATATTATAAAGAGTAAATTAGTAAATAAAAATATTTAATCCTTCAATTCTTCTTATTCCGCTATTCCCAACCAAACACAAATTTCTCTTATTCGTCTTATTCTTCTTATTCCTTTTTAACTTACCAAACACAATTTTTCTTAAACCCGGTATTACTCTTAAACCGAACCAAACGCAAATTTACTCTAGTTCCAACTTAAACCACAATTTATACCTATCCCCGGTATAACTAAAACCCGGCTAAACCCGAACCAAACGAAGCCTTAGAGTTTGTAAAGTAACTTTCCATTCATTCTTATTCATAGAATAAATAGTATGTGAAATGTACACTTTAAAAAAAATGTACAAGTAGTATTTTTTTTTTTTTTTTTTTTGGCTAAATTACATAAAATTCTCTTGTAATATTACGCTTTTTCACTTTGCCTCCCTGTCTTTTAAAAATCTATATTTTGCCCTCTCGTAATTACCGAATTGTCTTTAGGGAGCAACGACGTTAACGGAGGAGGTAAATTGACGAAAATGCCCTTACCTTATATTGGAGGGAAAAGGTAATGAAGAAAAGAGAAAGGAATTTAGACTTATTTTATGATCCTCCTAATATTTTTAAAATGATATAAAAGCTTTTTTTTTTAATTATTAAAAAGATTAAAATAGCCTAAATTTTAGGAACCAAAATAATTTTTTTTTAAAAATAATGTTATTTTGTAGGCCACTCAATGCTAATTTAATTGACTCTAACATACAAGTATAATACATAATTTTGTAAATTATATTAAATCTTAATATTTCATTTTTTGATATACCGTAATATTTAATTTATAAATTATATTACATCTTAATACTTAATATTTTGACATAATTTTTATAAATCTCTATACCATTATTATTTTAATAAAAAAGATAACTGCACTCGATTTTTTTTTTTTATGTTAAAATCTCGAAAATTAATGAACAAAAAATTTTTTATATATATATATATATATATATATATATATATATATATATATATATATATATATATATATATATAATTTACTATATTAACATTTTTTAAAATTAAATATATTTTGCATAATATATTTTTAGTTTTTCTATAACTTAGTTCTTTATTTTTTTTTAATTCCCATCAATTTTTCTAAAATTTGTTTACAAACACCCATGACAAAGTGAAAAGTAGCGATAAAATAACGGGCGGGAGGTGTGAGACCCGATCCGCCCCGTTATGCCCCATTTGCACCCAATTGATAGCGCGGTTCACAAGATGACATGGTAGACCGGGTCCATCCAAATAACCCGTCGACCTTCGCACGTACAACTTTTTTTTTAAATAAATGAAAAAAAACATTTCCATTCCCACACACTCTCTCTCTCTCTCTCTCTCTCTCTCTCTCTCTCTCTCTCTCTCACACACACACACACACACACACACACACACACACACACACACACACACACACACACACACACAAACACACTCGAGATCGAGATCGAAATCGAAATCGAAATCGAAATCGTTCGATCGATCGATCGATCGAGAGAGAGAGATCGAAATGAATGTTGAGGAAGAGGTGGGGCGACTCAAGGAGGAGATCCAGCGATTAGGGCAACTCCAATCCGATGGATCTTACAAGGTACAATAATCGACTAATAATTCCCTTCTTTTCCCGCATCTGGATCTGAGAATGTTGTTTTAATTTTTCGGTTTTCAGTTCATTTTTTTTTGTGATCGGACCAACGCAATCCACATTCGCACTTCTCTATGTATAAAATTCGTTCCTTTTCGTTTATTCTTTACTTAATTAGAAACTTTTGTGATTTTGCAGAGAATTAGAGTGATATTACATCAATTTAAGTTTCTTTTCGTGTTTTTATCGCTTTTTGGGGGTAATTTTTAGCGGATTTTGAGGTAAAGGCATGTCGATTTGGTTGGGAAGAGATATTAGGTCCATTGATTCCAAATTACAATGTACTTCCCAGTTAAAGTTGTTTGATATTAGAACAATTTTTTCTTTATTTAAAATTTTCTATTCGATCGAGTAGTATCTTGACCAATTTGTATGTTAAAATCCTTCTGTTTAATCAATTTCGATTGCAGGAAAAAGCTGTGATTTTGATGCGAATTTTGGGTACATTGCAATAATTTAGGTTTCTTTTATTTAAAATTTTCTATACGATCGAGTAGTATCTTGACCAATTTGGATGTTAGAATCCTTCTGTTTAATCAATTTCGATAGAAGGAACAAGCTGTGATTTTGATGTGAATTTTGGGTACATTGCAATAATTTAGGTTTCTTTTGATGTTTCTATTACTTTTTTTGGTAATTTCAAGTGAATCTCGACGTAAATCAGGTCCTTTGATTCCAAATTACATTGTAGTTCCTGTTTAAATTAGTTAGATATTAGAATAGCTATTTGTTATTCCAAATTTTCTATACAATTGCATTGTTTCTATTCGTAGTTAATGTGTTTGGTCTTAGAAAAAAAAGAAAGAAAATCTGTGATTTTCCTGCAGATTATCGCATTATTTCAAGTATTTATTCATGATTTTGTTTTCTTGCATTTTTGGGCATAATATTAAGTGGATCTCGAGATAAAGGCGCGACGATTTGTCGGGGAAAAGATATCAATTAGGTCCCTTGAATCCAAATCACAATGTAGTTTCTAGTTCAAGTAGTCGGTTATATGGTATGCATGGGAAGAGTTTAATCGAGTGGCTAAGAAACAAGAACAAGCTAAGAGCGGAACATAGTATGGATTATGTATCTAGTGAGAGATTAGTGGTTTGTTTTCTGTTGTTCGAATCTGAATGCTTAGCAGGTTATTGCTTAGCAATTCTTGGAAAGTCAGGTCTTTAATGAGTAATTAAAATTTTTTACTCTGAAACAACATGCAATTTCTAGGAAACTTGATTTTCAAATTGTAGCGTAGTCCCCCCCTTTGAAGTAGAATTTGGTATCGTATACATGGCCAGAGTTTAATTGGACGGCCAAGAAATAAGTGACAGATTAGTGATCAGGAAATTTGATTGTTTTTCGAGTTTTTAATCTGAATGGGCTCATTGGGTTATTGCCAACAGATTTTTGTAAGTTCCTTTATTTTCCTTCTACGAAGTTACATTTGATCTCTTTATTTTGCTTAACGTGCCATGCGTCGGCACGACATTGATACCAATCCGATGTATTTCCAAGAGCCTATTTTGTGGCGTATTGTGTGAAGTTGTAATGGTACAACTAAATGTTACTTATTATGTAGTTGAGTGTATCTTCTTAGTCGGGGTCGAACTGTGAAGTAACAAGCAATGAAGGTTGCGGAGCCAATTTCATTTGGTTTTTCTAATTTTTGCCGCTCATAGGGTACACTCAGATGGACTCAAAGAAGCGCGACTAGCAATAATGGTAACACATTAGTAGTTGTTCGAATATCACAAGATTATTTGGCGTCTTTACTAGATATTGTGGAGCAGTTAAAAACTTAAAATAGTTTTCTCAACAATGCAGCTGACCTATTTGATAGATTAAAGTTTTCTGGGACTGGCGATTACGTCTATTTGGTCTCTTAGAATCTTTAACAATAATCTCATTTCGTCAGCCCAAAATGTTACAAACTGCTGCTCAACCCATTAAAGAGTCGCATCTGTATACACATGATGGACAAAATCATCTTCTCGTAATTTCAGCAGTTAAAATCTGTTGCTTGTATCAGCTTGTTAACTGATATGACGCAATTTGGCGACTACGGAAAACGTCGGTGAAAGCATCTTCTGGCATGCTTTCAGATAGGCATCTGATGAGTTGATTTGAACAATTGATTTGTTTTATGAAAGTCGAGACCGTGGAACGAAGCAAAGTGTTGAATTTGTCGGTAACAGTGTTATAAGCAAATAGGTAACTCGCGGGAATAAAATACTATGTATGTATTTGTTCACGTACGTACTTTTTAGCTCGACACATCATGTTGCGCCGACTCTACTAAGATTCCTCACATACTTTCTTTGATTTGCTTGTAGGTGAACTTCGGAGTCCTCTTCAACGACGACAGATGCGCGAACATATTCGAAGCACTCGTCGGAACCCTGAGGGCCGCGAAGAAGCGAAAAGTTGTCGCATATGACGGGGAGCTTCTGCTCCAGGGAGTCCACGACAACGTCGAGATAACTCTCTTGCCGTCCGCGCTCGGGACTGCGTAAACTACAACACTGTCTCCAGATGTGATTCATGCACGCGGAAATAAATGAAGTTTCTTATGTGAACCATAGTGAGCAGGAATCTGAAGCTGCCCCATGCTGTTATTGAATCATAAATTATATGTGATGTTTGTATTAGTAATGGTAATAGCATATGTAAGATCATGTCAGATTATTATTATTTTTTATTTTTTTGCATAAAACTTAGCATCAGTTTTCTCAATCTGAAACAATTTCGCTGTTAATGGCAACTGCCAAATTATATGAAATAATTGTTTGTTTTATAAACGCCTAACGGTGTTCTTGTCGGAGCTCGAGATTTTTTGATATGTATATTTTTTTATTTAATAGTAAGTTTTAAAATTGTTGTCTTAGCATATTTTCATTTTATTCTTTTTTTTGTCAAAGACAATGGAACCGGTCCATGGCTGATGTGGTGGACCAAATAATTTGTCACAGTTATACCCACCGAATGTGACACTGACACGTGGGGCCCACGTGTCAGTGTCACACCAAGCTACGACTAAAAATAATTTCCCACATCCCACGCCAAAAATGGTATAAACTGTAATTTTATCCAATCCAACCCTTCCCAAATGCAATAATTTGTAACTACCCTTCTCAACAAAACAAAAAAAATTTATTTCCTGCACCCGGTGCATGAGTACACTCCATGCACCACACCTGAATTTTTTTTAAAAAAGTATAATCCAAATAAACAAGATCTATACCATCTCAAAAAATCTATTTTTAAAAATTTATATAATTGTTGTTTGATTTGTAGGAAATCAATATTCAAAATTTATAATTTTTTTATATATAGCCTGGTTAAATATCAGTAAATATATCTTAATGAGTTCGATTCTGATTTAAACATATTTATTATTTTAATTTAGCATTAGAATGCATAAAAATAAACTGCAACAACATATAAAATATTATATAATTTTAAAATTTATTAACTAAGCATAAATTAGTTCTGGTTCTAATTGGGAAATAAAATTTATGACAATTTTTTAATATGTAAGATTTTTTTTATATCTTCTTTGATACAATTAATATTATTTATAATATAATGATAAAAACAGGAGAGATTTAGTGTGCAATCAAAATATCTAATAATAGAAATATTTTAAATATAATCTCGTCTAATATTATTTTTTAAAAAAATTATCTCTACAAATAATTAAGTTTATAAATAAATATTTTATTATATATTTTTATAAACTAGAAATTGTTTTTTAAAATTACTTTATTGTTTTCTTTTAAGGCAAAATTTTAAAGCTATTAGTGCAATGCCCAAATTTTTAAATATTCACACAATGGATAAAGCTAAATTTTATTTTAAAAATATAAATTTTTAAAAATAAAGATGAGTGGAAAGGACAGGTATTTAATTTTTATAATTTAGTTTTGTTTTAAAAAAAGGGACGGTGTATGAGATATGCATGTACACCCGGTGCAAGCAACATTTCTCGTTCTCACTTGTGTCTTTCTCTCTCTATATATATATTATGCATATAAAATGGCGCTTATAGAGAGAGAAAGAGTGATCCCACTTCCCCAAAATTCGTCAACAACCTCTCTCTCTCGCTCTCTCTCGTTTTAAAACCCTAGAATCGCTTTCCCCCAATTTTACCGTAGTAGATCCCTCGTCGCTACCATTTCCTCTAGGGTTTATACGATCCCAGCTCCGATTCCTAGGGTTTTGGGCTTGTCGGGGTGGGGGTGGGGGGGGGATCAACTCTGGCGGAGTCTAGGGTTTACAGGACCTCCCGGTCGGCGCGCGCGGGTTCTCGAAGCCGGAGGAGGAGGAGGAGGAGGGGGGGAGGGGGTTTTAGGGTTAGGGTTTTGGGAGGGGAAGAAGGGGTGTTCTGAGGAGGGAGAGGTGGAGCAAGAAGCATGTTGAACGTGCTGAGGGTGCATTTTCCCTCGGAGATACCCGTGGTGGGGTGCGAGATCACGCCCTACGTGCTGAT
The DNA here is from genome assembly GCA_029204045.2 of Tillandsia leiboldiana. Lineage (NCBI taxonomy): Eukaryota > Viridiplantae > Streptophyta > Magnoliopsida > Poales > Bromeliaceae > Tillandsia > Tillandsia leiboldiana. Next base: position 5,002,341 of record CM055061.1, read on the forward strand.
CCTGAAGCGCCCGGAGAATTCGGTCTCCAGCGACGACGTTCCCGAATCGAGCCCCGTTAATGGCTGTTGCATGCAGTATAGATGGTGAGTTCTGTTCTTTTCGGTGGATACATTTTGCTGTGGACTCATTAAATTTTGTAAGGGTAGTAGAACAATTCGCTGTTCATGTCATTTATTTATTGAATTATATAGTTGAGCGGCTAATTTGGGTGAGTAGCGTTTTGTTTGTTTCTGGTCTTTAAAGTTGCTCCGCAGATTGAAAACACTAATTTCAGTTTTTCTTGGAGTAAATGAGTTTAACCTTTTGATACTTTTAGGCTTAATTTCGTAATGCAGTGCCGCGTTGATGGTTTGGAGGCTCTGAAGAATCTGAAGGTGCTTTGGAGTTTCCCTTCTCTAATATAAGAATTTAAGTATCCATCGGCACGGGCCGTATCCACCGTGCCTATTGTGCCAACGAGATACCAGCATGATATAGCTTCCATACCGATGGCACAGTTCAAAACCCTTTTTTTTTTTTAAAATTACTAAGTAATTTTCTCAATAAAGTTCAAAATATTTGATGAAAATGTATAATAAGTAATTAGAAAATTTTGTTGCTAAAGAAAATAAATATTTTGCCATTATGTGTCGGCACACATGTATTTTTTGTGACCGACACTCATCGGCACAGCCCAACACGCATCGTGCTGGCAAGTTTTAGGCACGATTCCGTGCCACGACACTTAAATCCTTGCTCTAATACTATGAAATGGTGGTGGAAATTGCTATCGGAGCATCCGGCTGACGCTTTTCTAGGGGCAATTGCCACCACCATTTTATAGGACAAGAAGGAAGCTTCAAAAGACTTTCAAGCTTTTTAGGCCCTTCTAAAGCGTAAAAGTGGGTGCGTTTGGCTACCGAACCCCCAAACTAGGCCTTGGTCCTCTTGAGGAATCTATACTACTTTTTATAATTGAATAGTTGCCTTAATTATTCTTGAAATTAGGCGAGAAACAATTTATGCTGCTTCTGATTGCAGTTGCCATTACTTTTTAATAGTGTTTAGCATTTAGAGAAGTTTGTAGCTTTTGCCGCAGCAGGAAAGCTAGTATTGTGATTTTGAGGCCCAAATGTAGATGCTTTGATTTGAAACTTTCAATTCTGCTGTAGAGGTAAGCTGTTGGAATATACTGCTTCTTAGATCTTATTTCATGAAACAACACTAGCTCTACAGCAAGGCCAAGGTGTTGAAGTTGGATTCCCAGCATAAGTGACTTGCTTTGGATTTCTAGCTTTGTTTTTGTGTTGAATATGCCAAAATATGAACGTCTAAATGTTCATGTGAATTCTATGCATCATTTTCTTAAGTCTAGAAATATACTAAGTTATGCAAATGGCAGTTGTCTAGCTCAAACTATCTAGCTCTCTTCCATTTCCTGGGGAATTAAGAATTGTGTGTTATATATGAAATTTAAGTTACTTGTTGGTAACTTGGAGCATGATTGGGAGTGCGATGACTCTATATAGTTCTATGGGGAGAAGTTACTAGATTATTTGATTTTCAACAGATACTGATTAATTTATGACATAGGTATTGAGAAAAGAATCTTTGTGAAAAACAAAAGATTATGGTAGCATGATTAAAGTTGAGTATAAATGCTGTGTAGCTTGGTTTGATTGTTTGGAGAATTTGTCGTTTGTGATTATGGCATATGTGTGAAGATAATAAATTTCCTATTCCAGAAATTGATAGCTGTGGCTATTGGGAGTTGAATGAAAATGTCATACATGGCCTGTCGTCTATTTCGAATAATTTATCTCTTGTTATATGAGTATTTTTGTCAAGACATGAGAAAGTTAAATTACGTAACCCATGCTTTCCATGGGAATTGACCATAGTAATGATTATTGTTGGGGGTGACAATTGGTTAGTTCATTGTGTTTGGGTTGTCTTGTGATGGCATAGCTGGAACACGTAGGCTTGATCCAACCTGACTTAACCAGTCAATGATTCAAGGCGGTTCTTCTACTTGAACCCAACCCATTGACTAAACGGGTCAACCCGATCCGAATTGTCAATGCTGCCTGTGGAATCAACATAACATCTGAAAGAGGGGAGGTTTTTTATCAAACCATTGGTAGACCAATAAAGATAGGGAATCGTAAATGATAAAATGTTAGGCAGAAGAGATGGTTTTTGCTCAAGGCGGTCGAGCTCCCAGCAAGCATTGCAATCCTGTATGCTAGCCTGACCCTGCTATGTGGTTCTACATGTTGGAGATGGCCGTGCTTTAAGAAATAAGATTGTCGGACTAGGATCTTGGTTTTTTGGCATAGGATGTCCGATAGCTGTTGATTCTTTTATTATTGCTAGATGTTCAATACTCAAATAGTGGCAAAGCAGGAAAAAATTTGGAACCTAAGATGTATCACTATTCTTCATCTTTAATATAGGAATGCTCTCAAATTGCAGGATTGCTAAGAACTCGAACATGTGGTGAATAAATAGAGGATTCAAAGATAGAAAAAGGAGAGAGCACAGATAGAAAGGAGGGCTATGAATACTCTCTCTTTCCTCTCTCTTTTGCCTTATTTTCTTGAATCACTTGAAAGCAAATTTGGCATGGTTTTAATGGTGTTTTACTAATATGGGAGGAGGGACTTGCATGAACTGTTTGGGTTAGATACTATGAACCTAGATCCTAACTTGCTAGTGAGTCGCAAGCTCTTGGTCTGTACTCCACTGGTTTACCTGATTGATTTGTTAAATAAATCGGGTTCGGGTTGGGTTGGCTTGAGCCAATTGAATCTTTGGGTCAAAACTGTGGCAACTTATTGCCTAGAGATAAGACAGCACAAGATGGCACATGTTTGCAACTTAGGCAATCAATGCTTCTTGCATGGTAAGCATAAAGTTGACGTAGGCAAATGCTTTGAGAAAGGCGTTGAGTACATATCCATTTGTTGTTTAAATCCCTAAGGGTTTTCATGTGTTCCAGAGTTACCTTTATCTATAGTAGAAGATCTGAGGTTCATATTTTAGAAATCTTTCTATATTCTTGTTGAAGAAGCACTAATTGTGGAATGAAATGGAACTTGATACACTTCTATTATAAACTTGACAAATGTAATTACATCAAATTTAGTAATCAGTTACTATATTAACTATTCTGTTATGTTACAAACTCTTATTTACATGAGCACTATTTGTGGGATATCATGGGTCTTTGAAACTAATTGGGTATAATTTCATTGATGAACTGCAAGTATGAGAGCAAAACAGCTGTTTAGTCCCTTTAGTGTTTGGTTAGCGATAGTAAGTATCCCTATGATTTAACTCACACCTAGTATTGAGCGGGCCAAACCCCAATGGGCAGTAAATATAAGAGTAGGCTTTAATAATGAAAATTCCATTCTGCTATCACCCGCTTTTTTTTATGAAAGATCTGTAGATTTCCTCTTTGAAATTTACTAAAATCACCTACCATGACGTCAATGAAATCTCGATGTTATGCTTACATATATCACTTTTCCTATTTGCAACTTAAAAGGATATTGCTCGAAGTAGTGGATACTTGTCTGATATCATAACAGTTGCATCTCATATTAAATTTTCTCTAGGTATCGCAATCAAAATGATCAGAAGGTTGCTGTATGCAGCGTGCATCCGACTTCTCAAGCAACGCTGCAATGCCTAGGTTGTATTAAGTACAATGTTGCTGCTCCCAAGAGCTTCCACTGCACACCTAAGTGCTTCACAGATGCATGGCAGCATCACCGGGTGCTGCATGATCGAGCCAAAGCTGCAGAAGAGTATAGATCTGTAGTGGAAGAATCAAGAGGATTAAATAGTAGTGGATCAACATCTAATACAGGAGAAAGTATAGGCTCAAAAACTGTTGTAGATAAGAGTGGTGAAACGTGGTTTGAAATTGGCCGTTCTAGAAAATATACACCGACTACTGATGATATTGGTCACATACTAAAGTTGGAATGTACAGCAGTAGATGCAACAACCAAAGCACCTGTTGGAAACTTGAATACTGTTTTGACTTCTCGAGTTATTCCGGCTCCCTCTCCTGCTCCCCGTCGATTGATGCAAGTCAACGGATTTGATGCTCGTGGGCAATTTGATCCTGATGGTCAGAGTGCATTCTCTGGGACCTTTTCGGTGCTCTCATACAACATTCTCTCAGATGTGTGCGCATCAAAGGAACAACACAGCTATTGCCCCTCCTGGGCCCTTTCATGGCCTTACCGGAGGCAGAATTTGTTGCGAGAAATTATTGGTTATCATGCAGACATTATTTGTCTTCAGGAGGTATGTGTTTTCAGCTTTCTAAATCTTTGAGCGTTTTTGTTATTTTGTATACTATGTGGAGTAAGACACACAATTTCGTAGATAGAATAATCATAGTAAGTACTAAACTGTATGCCAGTTTTCCAGCCTCACTACTACTAGTTTTGTGGAAGTACTGAATGAATAATCATGTGAATCTCTAGATCATGCATAAACACTTATCTTAAATTGCAGTTAGGCCATTAACTTTTTCACTGATGCTATGATATATGCATAATGTCATTCATAATTTGCTAGCAAGCTGAAATTGGCAGTTGTTTTTGTAGGTTCAAAGTGATCACTTCGATGAATTCTTTGGCCCTGAATTAGAGAGACATGGGTATGAGGCTTTTTATAAGAAAGAAACATCTGAGGTAAAATCTCTCTAATAATGCTAATAATAATTAGTGATTTGGCCCTGTACAATGCTAATAATTAGTGATTTATTCAGGTTTTTAGTGGACAACCCAATACAATCAATGGTTGTGCAACCTTTTTCCGTAAGGACAAATTTATATTTCTCAAAAAATATGAGGTAAGTGTATGTTGCTATTCTCATGGATCATTATGGAATCACCTACTTATTCAGTTCCACGCACAGGTTGAATTCAAGAAAGCTGCAAATTCTGTAATAGAATCACTAGTTCCAGCTGCCCAGAAAAAAACTGCTTCACATCGGTTGGCCAAGGTTGCTGCCTTACATTAGGTTGATGACTTTTGGCCTTTCTTTTGAATTTCAAGCTTGTTTCTAATGATTATCTTTGTAAATCTTTCCTTTGGTAGGATAATATTGCTTTGATTGTGGTTTTGGAAGCTAAATTCAACAGTAATGGATCTGAGAATTCAGGAAAGAGACAGGTTCTATGTGTGGTCAGTGGAAGTCTTCCTTTTGTCCTTTTCCTATAGCATAACTGCTCATGTTTGTCTGAGCTTCGGCTCATTTGGGCACCTCTTTTAAAAATGAATATGGGCTTTACTTTCAAGATGTTCATCTACCATGGATAGACACGGACTATTCCCCGCACCCATGGGGCTAAATTAAGCCATGCACTGCCAGCATATCCTTTCTCATAGTACAATCTCTACTGCCAGTAAGCTGCAGTCTTTCTTGATTTGAAAGTTATTTTCTCTAGAACTGAGTTGGATGGTTGGATTGGAAGTATGAGATGGGTTAAAGGCCTCTCACTTAGCGGTGCACAGCTGACATGTTGCACTGAGTGCAGGCAAGGATTTGCCTGAAGGGTGTAAAGATTTGTCTTTAAGGAAACAAGGGTGCTTTTTGGAGTACATAATCGTGAAATAGCTTAACAGCTTTCTTAATTTTACAATTTGGTCATTCCATGCAGGCCAATACACACATAAACGTTGAAGAGGATCATGTTGATGTTAAACTCTGGCAGGTTCTCGTCCTATCATATTCTGATTTGATTTTGCCGTGGTGTTCTTATATCTCTTTAAGATCTTTATTTGTTTATTTCATAACCATGGCAGGTGCATACTCTTGTGAAAGGATTGGAGAAAATTGCCGCTAGTGGTGATATTGCATTGTTAGTGTGTGGAGATCTCAATACAGTGCCCGGAAGGTAAGCATATCGAGCTCTTTAACCACTCCTTATCTACAGTTCTTAAATAAGAACCTGTCTTCATACTTTGCAGTGTTCCTCATGTGTATTTGGCGAGGGGCAAGATCGATCACTTGCGTCCGGAGTCTGTCTTTGATCCCCTGGGAGTTGTTCACCCTCTAAGCAAGTTTAATCACCAGCTTCCTCTGGTAATATTTATGTTGTTAGGTTTGGTTAGTCTGAGCTTAATTTTAAAAATAAAGTCTGTTAAACATTTTTTCCATGTTGCAGGTTAGTGCATACTCATCTTTTCTGAGGATGGTTGGTTATAATCAGAGCTTGGAGCAACAGAGGAGGAGAATGGATCCTGCAACAAATGAACCTCTGTTCACAAATTTTACTAGGGATTTCATCGGAACGCATGATTACATATTTTACGCTGGTAATGTTTCCTTTTAAGCTTTCTTATGTGATATAAGAATACCCTTTGGAAGTATCTATATTTGTTTTTAATCCCTTTAGAAAATCAAAACCTGCAGAGATAATCCCCCGAATTATTAGAATATTATGCACTGTAATTCACGATAGGAGGTGAAGCTTATGTTTTATAAATCCTCAGGGTTATGCATAGCTTTTGATTATTCAGTAGATAAAAGTGCAAATCACAATATTCCCAGGGTGCTTTCTGTATTTAAGTCATAAATATTTTATTTAGTTTGATAATTAAATTTCAACATAATAAACACACCTGTCCTTTCAGCGGATCGTTTGACGGTCGAATCATTGTTGGAGCTCTTGGATGAGGAAAGCTTGCGTAAGGACACAGCTCTTCCATCTGCCGAGTGGTCGTCGGACCACATAGCGCTGCTGGCACAGTTTCGGTGCAAGCCTAGAATTAGAAATTAATACTAGTGTGAGTTCGCAAACCTTCTTTCTATCTCACTATTGTTTTTATTCTTACTTTATATAAGCCTTACACCTTTTACTCTCTTGCACTCTACTCTATGGTTTTTGCATTCCCATTTTGCTGATCTAGGAAGTTTTTAAGGAGAGAGTCTTATCTCTGTGTGGGAGGGGCGAAGAATCTTTAACATCTTATGTCCAGCTATGCTGCATGAGATTTATATTATCTTCTTATAGTTGCACCTTTAAATAGTTATAATATAGAGTGAATCACGTACAACGGTGTTCCGATTGTTGGGGTTTCTTACATTTTAGCTTACATTAATAACCCTAAAATTAGGAGTTTGATTTATTATAATACCCTTTAGAAATCGCATACTTTTATATATTTTTTAGACTCTTCCTATTTTCCAGTCCAAACTGATTGTTTTGCTCTTAGAGTGCAGGTTCACCTCAGTAAATGTTTTCTATGGGACAAAAGTTAGTCGATCGGGCACAAAAGCATTCAAAGATGGTGGTGGTGATGTGCTGTTCCTCGACTCTCTCAACTCTCTCATGATACATGTGCATCCATTTTACTGTCGTAGCCGAGTAATAGGATATCATGCAGAACATATTGGTGTTTTTTTTTTTTCTTCTTCTTCTTTTTCCCCCCTCCATAATATAGGTTTAATATCTGGTTTAACCAAAGTGTAGCACAGGTTTCATTAAAACTTTACCCAACTATGTTGACATTCTGAGACCTTAACATCTGTTCTTCCAAGTTAATAGCAGATATAAAGTTCATCATATCTTTTAACTCTCTTTTGGAATATGAGAAAGATGAGCCTGCCAGCCTGACCATCCTGATTTTAATATACTTTGTTGTTGCGCTTTGATGCCCACCTCCTCTGCCCTGTGACCTGCATTTTAGTTAATGAATCAAGAACTGTCATGTGAGTTAATAGTGTATCTGAAACTTCATATTTATGAAAATTCAGTGTTTTTTTTTTTTTTTTTTTTTTTTTTTTTTGGTTGCCACAGAAGGTTTTCATGTATATATTTAGAAGGACCAAGCCATTAACATCCCTTTCTTTCTGTGAATGAAAGATTTTTTTTAAAAAAGTATGTGAATCTTAACTGCAAAGTCAGGAATGAGAGGACATTAGTGGGGAACAAGAGCACATCCTCCTTTGACAAGTACATGACCAAAGAGACCACCTTTGATAAGGAGACCACCACTATTATTATCATATGTCCTTTCTCTTCATATGCAACTCATTTTTGCTGCTGTTACCTGTTGCTCTCTACTTTTGTGTAAATTATTATGTCTACATTTATTTATCCTCCTCACTTTTGCCCATTCTCAAGTACTTGCTTTTCAGCAATCACTGAGTTAGAGGTAATCTCACATCCATTTATTAGATGTGGAAATATGTTTTTTCCAGTAAAAAGCAACAAAAATAAAAAATAAAAAAATAAAAAATGAAGGGTTAATGACTAACTTAGTTCCTGAAATTTCAATTTTGTTCTTCTCTGGTCTGAATCTTTTTAGTTGGATGATCAAAATTACTTACTCTTTCTTTTTGGTTTAAATCAAGAGCATGACTCTCTACATTCACGGCTTTATTAATAATATTTTATACCATCTAAAAATGTTAGATTGTTCATTGCTTTCAGCAATTTAGAAAAAAAAAAAATTATTTGTACACTCTAAAAAATATATATATATATTTTATACACTATTTATTTTAGGATGAAATATATTTTATTAATCAAATCTATGTAATTAGTAAAAAATACTCCCTTTTTAAATAGGTGGGATGTATATCATATATTCTATTTGGAATGTATGATTATTATTGTTCATTCAGAAATATTTTAATTACACTCTGGTACACTTTATTTTATTGTTATTTTTATTAGCTACATTGTATTATTTTTTATTTTTAAAAAAATTATTGTATTATTATATTTTATCAATCTGTACATTATATTTTAGTTTTATTTTTATTTTTTTTATCTTATACTATTTTTTTTCTCAGTGATATCACTATAAAAAAATCCAAATCCGCAAAATTTAAAAATTTTTATTCAAATCCGAATTCGACCAAAAATTCAAAACACGAACTCGAACTTGAATCTAAAAATCCAAACTTGAAATAATTATTTTTCATTATCATATTTCAGAATATATTATAGTAAATTTAAATTTTAAAATATAAATTTAAATATAATATTAAATATTTATATATATATATATATTATACAATGTAACATCAATTCTCCTAATCGAGTAAGAAGACAAAATTCGTATCGGAATAAAAATTTGAATCCAAAATTCGTATCCGAATAAAAATTTAAATCCAAAAATGCCCGTAATTGAATATTTTTTATTGATAAAATATTAGATTCTTTTAATATTATTTTATTTTAAAATTTTAAATTTTAAATTATATAATCAGTATCAGAATATCGTTTTCAATTATGAATATACGTTTTCAATAATGAATATAAATCCTACACCATAAAATAAAATGTATGGATATATATTTTCTTCCTCTGCAGCCAAACTAATGAACTGTTCTTGCCAAAAGGAAAAGTAAAAAACGCGTAAGAGAAGTGCATTTTATTAATAATTATTTAGCTTTTTAATTTTGAACTAATAAATTTCTCAAATAATAATTCAATAACGCGTAAGAGAAGATCATTTTATTAATAATTTTATAACTTTTTTTTATTTTTTATTTTGAACTAATAAACTTATTCAAAAAATTTACTAATTTGTATAACTTGGAAACACGAATAATGCTATTTTTTTCATACTAATTATAATAATTAAGTAATAAAATTAATTTACTTTTTGTATTGGATTAAAAGTATTATATTTACTATCGTTTCAAAATTTTACAAAATTATTATTTTTTTTTTAAAAAAAAGACTAAATTGATTTTTTATTTTTTATTTTTTGTTCCAAAATAGGTTTAAAATATACGTTACAAATAAGATGAATTTTCGTATTTCAAAAAAAAAAAAGAAAAGAAAAAAAAAGGCGGCGTTTACATTTAAGGAGATATAATAAATAAATGGGCGATTTCTATATAATATTAATATATTAACATAAATAAATATTAATTTCGTAATATCACACATTTTCTCAAAAAGAGTCCAAAATTGGAAGCTTTGGAGGAGGAGGTGTGAAAGGGGGAGGTAGAGGTAACGAAAACCTCCTCGATCGATCTTGCTCGCGCGTTCGATCGAATCGGTCTCTTCTTCTTGCGAAATCGCGTCGATTCTCATCGGGTTCTTCGTGATTCAGCTTTGGATTTCCTTTTTTTTCCCTTTTTTTGGGTTTTTTTGGGGGTTTTTCGGGATCGAGAGCTCGGCGATGGCCTCGGCGAAGTCGTCCCGGTCGCGGCCGATGGCGCCGGCGAGCTCCGCCGCCGCAGTCGGCGGCGGCGGCGGCGGCGCCGCCGCCGTGGAGGGCGGCGCGAATCTCTCCGACAAGCTGAAGATCTTCAAGACCGAGAACTTCGATCCCGACGCCTATGTGCAGTCCAAGTGCCAGTCCATGAACGAGAAGGTCCCGATTCAGCTCCTTCTTTGATCGATTTTTGTGTAATTTAGTAGTTTACTGTGGATTACTTGTAGCTTTCGATCGATTTACAGCTAAAAGATTCAATTTTCGAGCTGTTATCATTATGAGAATCGAGAGCTCTTTCTCCTTTGTGTGTTAAAAAAAAGATTGCAATTTGATCTTCTAGTGAATCTATTGTTGCTTAGTGGATTTAATTGCATTATTATGCAATTGGGAAGCAATATTTGTTTTCGGAGTTGTTGATCAAAATTATTGATAAAAGGTTCATTTTTCAGATGTTATCATCTCCCTGAATATGAGAATCGAATTTTGTTCGGAAAAAAAAGAAGGTTGCTATTCGATGTTGTAGCGAATCCGTTGTTGTTTAATTAATTTGATTGGATTCTGTAATTGGAAAGCAATATACTCTCATCGGGAGTTTTCGAATTTTTGATTGGATTTATTGCAAAAAGATTTCATTTTTCAGCTGTAATCCCCTCCCTAAATCTGATACTTTGTATTATGCTCTGCATATTCGTTCTTGTAGCTTCACATAAACCGAGCTTCTCGATACCTCGTTAAATTCATGTAGTGCATTTTACCTATTTAAATATCCATCTAATCCAGAAACATTTTCGGCGCGAAACGCGACTAATGGTTGTCGGATATATTTTCAATTTCATACAGGAAATCAGGCACCTGTGCTCGTATCTACATGATCTGAAAAAGGGTTCTGCGGAAGAAATGCGTAAAAGCGTCTATGCTAACTATACAGCATTTATTAGGTCCGTATCATCCTTCAATAATCGCAAATTTTGATGCTTCTTTGTCGACCACTTGATTAATTATTTGTTACTTGTTGAGTAAGGACATAAGAGTATGTAAGATGTAGTGATGACTAGGGTGTGAGCTAGTGGTGGTATTGTTTAAAGTATTACAGGATGTTGAATTGATCTCATTTTTCACTAATAAACAGAACATCGAAGGAAATATCAGATTTAGAAGGCGAGCTTCTATCCATCAGAAATCTGCTGTCAACTCAGGCAGCTTTGATTCATGGTTTAGCTGAAGGAGTAAACATCGATTCTCTCACTGCTGGTTCGGAAGGCTCTTCGGAAGACGATTTCACAAGTGCTCAAGATCAAGAACCCTCGGATATTCAAAAGTGGGCATTGGAATTCCCTGACTGGATTGATGTTTTGCTTGCTGAGAGGAGAGTGGAGGAAGCTTTGGATGATTTAGAGAAAGCGGAGCGCATAGCGTCAGAAGCAAAACAGAAACAAACCCTAACCACGGTGGAAATCTTATCATTGCAGAATACTATTTCCGACCATCGCCAAAAGTTAGCAGATCAGCTCGCTGAGGCCGCGTGCCAATCTTCAACTCGTGGTGTTGAACTGCGCGCTGCTGCTTCGGCTCTTAAGAGGCTCGGGGATGGGCCTCGCGCGCACACTCTGCTGCTTAATGCTCATGATCAAAGGCTTAAATACAACATGCAAACTATTCACCCGACGAGCACTTCGTATGGAGGAGCTTTTACCGCTGCTCTCTCGCAGCAAGTCTTCTCTGTTATTGGTCAGGCTCTTAGCGACTCTTTTGACGTCTTTGGCGATGAGTCATCCTACATGTCTGGATTGGTTATATGGTCCACGAAACAGGCGGAAACCTTTGCACACCTAGTAAAGAGGCACGCATTAGCTTCTTGTGCAGCTGCTGGGGGCTTGAGAGCTGCTGCAGAGTGTGTTCAGATAGCTATTGGACATTGTTCGTTGCTTGAAGCTCGTGGGCTATCGCTTTCTTCTGTTCTTCTGAAACTATTCAGGCCCAGCGTTGAGCAAGCACTAGATGCTAATTTAAAGCGGATCGAAGAGAGCACTGCTGCGTTAGCAGCTGCAGATGATTGGGCACTTACTTCTCCCCCATCTGCTACACGCACATCTGCTAGGACTACTACAACAAACTTGGTTTCCCAGCCGAAACTATCAAGTAGCGCACACCGCTTCAATTCGATGGTTCAGGTGGTATCTATATTCTCATTTAGGATAGCAGCATGAAATGGAATTAACAGCTATCTTAGAACCTTTTTTTTTTTGTTTCCTGGAAAAAAAAAAGGGGTCACATTTTCATGATAACTTTCCTATGCATTGCTATCTTTGTAATGTCTTAACTGTTTCTTAAAGGTTAGAAAGTGTCTCAAGGTGTGAAAGATGGTGAAACTTTAAAATCTTCTGCTTTAATCGAACCAATAGCTCAGTATAAAATTTGCCGTTATAAGTCTAATCCCAACTGTGATATCATGTAATTTGCTGGTGTCTGTTGAACACTAGCTCTTAAAGAATTTTCTGAAAGACTATTGCGCATATCCTCCTCATCTTTGTATTTTTTTTTTCCCTGTTGACAATTATTTCAAATTATTTGCAGCTATAGAACTTCTGGCTTCTCTTTTGCGGAGTATTAAACTGTAATTTGCTGTATTTCTTTTCTTTCTGTTGATATTAAGTTCGATAAAACTTTATGCTTTCCTGCCGGCGGTGTCTACAGCATTTCTGTTATGTTGGTTCATTTCCCCCCCACCTGTTATAGTGCTGTTATCTACGCTTCAAACTGTTTAACATTATTGCAAAACCGAACATGCAAGTGTATCATTTGTTTTCTCATCTGAATATTTGTCGGATGAGGAGAGCAAAATCAAATATAGAAAATGGAAGGTATACAATTTTTTGCAGAGGATATACCCCTCTAGTAGCTGAAGGAGAAAAGATTCATGAATTTAGTGAACTATGTTTAAAAGTTACAATTAAGCTGTCTATCAAATTGTTCGAAACATTTTTGAGTATTTCCAAGAGAAAATAAAGTAGCTGTTGTGCGGATATTAATCTTAATGTTTCATGTCTTTAATATTTATTCTAGACCAACTATTCTAATACCAACTTATTGCTTGCAGGATTTCTTTGAGGATGTCGGGCCGCTCCTGAGTATGCAGTTAGGTGGCTCGACATTGGACGGCATTCTTAAAGTCTTCAACTCATACATCAATTTGCTAATAAATGCACTACCGAGCTCCATTGAAGACGAGGCAAATTTGGAAGGTTCCGCAAATAAGATTGTTAGAATAGCAGAGACTGAATCTCAACAATTAGCACTGTTAGCTAATGGATCTTTATTAGCTGAAGAGTTGCTACCTCGAGCGGCCATGAAGCTCTCACTGCAATATACTGGTGGCGTGGACGATCCTCGTAAAAAGGTTGCAGACAGACAAAACCGTGCACCCGAACAGAGGGAGTGGAAACGAAAGCTGCAACGTTCCGTTGATAGATTGAGAGATAGCTTTTGTCAGCAGCACGCTCTTGATCTTATATTCTCGGAAGATGGTGGTAGCTATTTAAATGCAGATATGTATATTAATATGGATAATAATACAGTTGAGGAGCCGGATTGGGCCCCCTCCCCGATCTTTCAGGTGATTTTCCTTCCTTTCGAACTCTTACCTGACCTTCCTACTTGCAGTTGCTTTTTTTTTTCTTTAATGGAGCATATAAATTTTATCTCCCGGTTTGAGCACGCCAAGAACATTTCAAATCTTTTTTTTTCAGAATATCTTCTAGGTTTCCTGTTGCTTTTATGTTTGCGTTTTCTTTCTGAATCACGTTGAATTTTATATCTTACAAAGTCTTTTGGTGTTGTTGCGGCTGCGCCCAGGAACTATATGCAAAATTGAACCGGATGGCGAACATGGCTGCAGACATGTTTGTCGGTAGGGAAAGGTTTGCTACCTTGTTAATGAAGCGACTCACGGAGACAATCATATTATGGCTTTCTGGGGACCAGAGCTTTTGGGAAGACATCGAGGAGGGACCAAAACCTTTGGGTCCCTTTGGCCTTCAGCAGGTATTTTCTCTCTCTTTTTCCCTCTCTTTTTTTTTTAAAAAAAAATTCATTGGTTTATTTTTTGCTGACAACTAGGATCTGCTTATTTTGTTTCTTTTCGTGTAGTTTTATTTGGATATGCAGTTTGTGATCCTTTTCAGACAAGGTCGGCATGTGCAGCAAGTAATTTACGACATGATCGACAGAGCTATGGCTGCGTTTTCTACGACTGGAATGAATCCAGACAGGTAATACCTGCACCTATTGATCAATTTTCAAGCAATGCATTTGTTCTTAGATAAACAATTTAGGAAATAAGTGATACAAATACCTGCGGTGAATTTCTTCGGTGATCGGTTAAAGCAACTTCGTGTTAAAAGATATGTTTTGCTGTTTCTCTTGTTCGTACAGTGTCCTTCCTAGCGACGATTGGTTCATCGACGTTGCTCAAGAAACTCTCAGTAGAATAAGTGGTCGAGCTCGAGCCGCCAACGGAGATAGGGAGCCAAATAGCCCGACCGCTTCGGTTTCAGCGCATTCCATGTCTTCATTTAGATCACATGGTAGTTCTTAGTCTGCAGATTTTTTTTTTTTTTTTTTTTTTTTTTTCTCTTTTTATAATATTTTTGCACCAGGGGGAAGGGGTATTCTTATACATAATATATCCCTGCAAAATCATCTAATTTACATCAATGCTCCTGAAGTTTTGAAATTTTTTTTCGTATCTACCCCCATGAATGGCTGTTTCTTACAAAATGGGCCATTAAATTGGGGAGTCATTCAATTCATTAGCACAAGTTTGGTAGGGAATTTAGCATATATAAACATTCAGATTTTGCAGGCATGTATATGTAAAATTATTTATTTTGCAGGGTTACATATTGGAGTTTTTTTTTTCTTTGGTAGGTCCTTGTATAATAAGCATAGGTCATAATATATTGGTCTCTTTGGGTAAATATTTAAAATATGATTGATTCTTGGGGTTTGTATGTAAATTTCCATACCAATATATACAGAGTACAAACTCAATGCATCTTGTATTCTTTCATCATCTTTCTCTTGAGAAGTGATTAGTAATAATCAGAATATATTGTTTTCATTAATGCAGAGTAATTAAGTAGAATATTTTGATTTTGAAATTTGGATGATTATAAGGTGTTGATCTGAAGAAATTACATAAAGTTGCGAAATCGAAAGCATTAGGTGGTGTTTCGCAAATTTGCAAAACATGTGGACCAGTGTGTATAAATGCCTACCTACTTAAGAAGAATGGAAAATATTTTTTGTACATTCGAAATTGGGTGTTTATTTTACACTTCACTCATTCTGAGATGGGGTGAATTTTACTGATTATTTCGAAATGATTAGTAAAAAAATTTTTATCTCTGAATGAATGAAATGTATATCGTACATCTGAAATTGGATGTACGGATAGCATTGCTCTTTGACTGTATTCTACAGAGAAAATACTATATCACTATAATTATTTGAATATGATGATTCTTCCTAATTTTGTTTTTTTTTTTAATATTTTTTTTTGTTGATCCAAACAGTTCAATTCTTTAAGAAAAAAATTATTTGTATATTTCAAAATGAATGTATATCTTATACTCTACCGATCTAATGAGTGAGATATTTTCAATAGTCATTAGGGATATTAACGAGTCGGATTCGGAGCAGATCATTTTTAAAAATTTGAACCCGAACCGATTATCAAACCCAAATACGATTGATTTTAAAAATTTATATTCAAATCCGAATCTACTCAAAAATTCAAAATCTGAATTTGAGTCTAAAAATTCAAACTCGAAATAATTATTTTTTTTTTATAATATTTCATAACATATTACATTAAATTTAAATTTTAAAAATATAAATTTTAATATAAAATCAAATATATATATATATATATATATATATATATATATATATAATGTAAAATTAATTCGGATTCGGATTGGGGCCGGGTACGGTCAAAATTTATATTCGAATTCAAATTCCTCCGGTTTCGTTTTTTATATTCGTATTCGAATTCAAATTCCTCCGGTTTCGTTTTTTATATTCGTATCCGAAATTATATTCATTTAATATTAAATAAATTCGCTCCGTTCGAATTTAGATTCCAATATTTGTATCCATTGACATTTCAATTTCCAAATAGTCATATGAAGTAATTAGTGAAAATACCTCACTCTTTGAATATTGAATAGATGAGATGATCATATACCTGTTTTAGAATTTACATATAGTATTATCCATTCCATTCTTTAAATAGGAGTTTAATTGGATGTTCTGAA
Source organism: Tillandsia leiboldiana (assembly GCA_029204045.2). Lineage (NCBI taxonomy): Eukaryota > Viridiplantae > Streptophyta > Magnoliopsida > Poales > Bromeliaceae > Tillandsia > Tillandsia leiboldiana. The sequence goes on from CM055061.1 coordinate 5,018,847, forward strand.
GTCATTTCAATGATGGCACTGTTGCCTGAAAAGATTTGCAGGTAAATTTATCTTCCATTTTAGATTTGTATGTAGTCAACAAGGAAGAGTATCAAACACCCAAAAACTTTGATTAATTTGGATATTTGAAAATGCAGTTGTCCAACATTCCTACTTTGATTAATTTGGATATTTCAAAAGTTCAAAAGTGTGTTTTAAAAGTTCTTATCCTTCTATGCTATAAAAATGATTCTAGCTAGAATCCCCCACTAGAAAAAATACTTCTTATAATAATAATAATAATAAATAAATAAATAAATAAATAAAATGATTGCTTATATAGTGGTTACTTTAGTTTGTACAGACACTTATGGATCAGGATTGATGGAGCTCCTCTGTTTCGATCTGTCGCGGATGGAACAGTAAGTGAGACGAGGCGGCAGACGGAAACTTCTTTCTTTTCTCGATCATCTTCGGTGCATCAAAAATTCGCAAACAAAAATCAGCTTTCGTTTCGATCCAAGTAGTCCCACATCGGATAGAAGTGTGGATGTGTTTGGATATATATAAGATATGGACACTAGTAATAATAACTGGACTTAAGCATTTTGGGTTATGGTGTGGGCCTAACGAGTTATTATTGTCCGTAGACTGGATCGTTATATTTGGTATCAGAGCCAATAACCAGCCGGAAGTGTGTGGCGAGTCTCGGCTGAGCCTGGATCTAGATGACAGGGCTAGCGAGACAAGTCTCACATCACCAAGGAGTCTGTGACGAGAACGTTAGGCTAAACGGAGGGAGTCTTTGACATTCCAGTAGTCTCATATCAGATAAAAGTGTGGATGTGTTTGGATATATATATATATAAGACACGGACACTAGTAATAATAACTGGACTTAAATATTTTGAGCTGTGATTTAAATTCAACTAATTATTATTGCTAGTGGGCCGGATCGTTACAATTTTAATATAAAATGATAAGTAAAGATAAAAAAATAAGATAAAAATTAAACCAGCTCAGAGGTAGGGGACCTCTCCCGCCCCGAATCCGTCCCATTTGCATCCTTACGTACACGGTCCAAGCAAAGTATATATTTAAGGCCGGCCCCATTGTTGTTCATCTCTTTATACCTGTCACATATAAAGCCATCTCCTTCTTCTAACTTTCCATTATTCTCCTCCAATAAATACAATTGCCCAACAACTAAGTCCTTTCTGTAACAGATATGTCGTATACAAAAAAATCCAGCAAAATAATATGATAATTTTATATTAAAATAAAATATTTATTTCTGTACTGGAGTTAAAATTTAATAAATATACTGTTTAATTAATTAATTAATTAATTAATTAATTAATATTTATCTGGTAGCTGAGTACAGACTAACTGGTATTCAGCACCTCAGAACATCTTACTAATTGTCAGTCATGTGATGCAGACTACTATGAAAAACCAACCTCATCATAAACATTAGGGTTACTTGCAAAGTTGCACCATTGACCTTTTTTGTTTTTTGATATTATTAGTTTACTAATCTTTATATTTTATTTTAATTAAATTTTTGTCAGCTAATTTTTTATTAATGTCGACGTAATAGACTACGTAACATAAAAAAAATAAAAATAAAAAAAAAAAAACGTTTTTTAAAATTGTGAGTCCTCATGTGATATAAAAAAGAAATCTAATTGTCATGAACATTGACACCTAATACGGGACACGATTCGATTCGGACACGATGACTCGATAATTTTTAAAAAATTAGAACACGTACACGACATGAACAAAAATAATAAAATATAATATTATTAATATAATAATATATATTTATTATATATAAAATATAAATTTGGTAAATTATTGTTATATTTCTCTAATTTATATATATATATATATTTTTAAAAATTTCATAATAAATAATTTATTTATATTATCTAAAAAAAAATTAGTATGTACTCATAAAAAAATTAAAATATTTATATCTTACACTATATATGCATAAAAAAAAAATTATATATATTTTTTAAATTGCATGCGTTATGGATTGGTATTCAACGCGCGTCCAAAAAATATTCACATCGGACACGAATTTAATATGGACACGCGAATTTTATAGAAATATCCGTGATACATAGATAGAAACTAAAGTGAAAACAAGGACAACAATAAAAAGGAATATTAAGAATCTAATTTCTCAAAAATAAAAGATAAATGGGACCAAAATAAAATATAGGGCATGGGGGACCAGCGGTGTAATTAATCCCATGAACATTATAACTACACTTCACATGCATTATTAATGTCTCCGTGATTACTTCATAGTATTAATTATTTTTCTCTCTCATTTTTCTCACCTCTTTTTCCTACTCCCTTCCTGCAGAAGCAATACCATCTTTCATTTCTACTGATTTGATTCTTAATTCGTCCCCATAGATTGATTGATTGATTGAAATTAATCGACTGCTCGATCCATCGAACAAAGATGACTCATCAGCAACATAGATTAATCCGACGGCTCCCCGCTGTCTCTGCGTTTCTCAGAAAATCTTCTTGGCCTCCTGATGATGATGATGATCATCGCAAAGAAGTAAAAAGCGCTTCTGCGCGCCTTCTCGTTCCGCTGTTACTGCTGATGCTGCTGCTGATGCTGATGCTATTAAGCGCGATTTTTCCTCTATCAATACTGGCATCGGATTCCGGTGAGCGAATTGAAGTGTAATTAATTTGTTGTTGATGATTGATCATTAATTATCTATAGTTTTCTTAATCTGCTGCTGATTTGTCTTTTTTTTTTCTTTTTTTTTTTTTTTTGGTAGAAAATTATAATGAAAGAAGCAGAAAATTTAAATCCATCAAGACCCACATACAGGTGAAACAAAGCAGGCTGCAGGCTCGCAAAGAGAAGCCCAACATTTCATCATCCTCGTCGTCGTCACAAATTCCGTGCTCTAAACTAATCAACGGTAGGTTATTTTTCTATTTTTATTTGTTTTTACTTGTGTGGAATAAAAATTTTTCTAATTTTTTTTGTTATAATGAGAAACTAAAATTCTTGCGAATATAAGTTATGTTTGTTTATTTATTTATAAGAAGAAGTGTGGAATTCAATATTTCAATCTCAGGTGAGAAGGACGAAATGAGTTCGCCGTGGACGGACGCCGACGGCCTGCTGTGCTGCGACCGGGACAACCACCGGAGCGACGTCTGCTACCTGAGAGGCGACATCCGGACGTCGCCTGGCTCCAGCTCTATCTTTCTCTACAACGCACGGCACGGCAGCTCGGCCCCGGAAAAAATCCGCCCCTACACCCGAAAATTCGAGCCGGAGATCATGCAATCCATTCAAGAATTCTCCCTCGTCCCCGTCTCCGCCGCCAACGCGACCACCCCCCGCAAGCCGCGCTGCGACGTGACGCACCGCGGCGTCCCCGCGGTCGTCTTCTCGGCGGGCGGCTACACCGGGAACATGTACCACGAATTCAGCGACGGCCTCATTCCGCTTTACGTCACTTCGCGGCATTTTACGGCTGCTGCTGCGGCGGAGGGGGAGGTGGTGCTGGTGGTGGCGGACTACCGCCGATGGTGGGCATCAAAATACCGTCTGCTTTTCAAACGAATGAGTAAGTATAGAATCGTCGACCTCGCCGCCGACCACCGGGTGCACTGCTTCTCCCAGATGATCGTCGGGCTGCGGTTCCACGGCGAGCTCATCGTCGACCCCCAGCAAATGCCTAATGGTACGCACCTGCATATGTACTTAAAAGTATCGATTAAAACGTCGGCAAATAAAGAACCGTCACATATATATATATATATACTGATATTTATATTTAGCGTCATTAAAATATCTTCTAATATTTTAAAATATTAAAAAGGATTAATTACATACGGCTCTCTGTAAACGTATCAAATAGCAGATATATTTCTACAAAGTTTAACTTTTCATATTTATTCCTTCAAAAGTTCAACATTATTCATATATATTCCTACCGTCTATCTCTGTTAGAAAAATTTAGTTAATCATAGATTAAATACTTAATCTTGATTAGTTAGTGAGGTAAATTTATTTTTTTTACCGATATTTTTGAAAAGATAAAACTATCATTTCACATATAATCTGTTAAAAAATAAACAGTGAACTAACGATAATAAATCGAAGGAATATATATGAATAATATTGGACTTTTGAAGGAATAAATATGAAAAGTTGAACTTTGTAGAGATATATTTGCTATTCGATATGTTTACAGAAAACCGTATGCAATTAACTCTATTAAAAAATTAAAAATAATAAAATCTATAGTAATACTTATGTAAATACATACTTAGCACATAACATTATATAAAATCAGATAAATTATTTATCCTACTAAATAAAATATATATAATTATAATTATTATGTTATTAGCTAATTAATTATTTTTTAAGAAAATTTCTGACATTATTATTCTACATAATTCTTGGTGAAAGTAAAAAGGGAAAAGAAAAAAAAAAAAGAAGTTCTCATAAATTAAAAAATTTAGATGAGTTAGAATATGAAAAAGGGGTTTGGGATTGGTTGTTGCTACATCCTTTTCAGAGCCACGTGGTACGTTCTCGAGCCTCTAACTTGTAGATAATAATAATAATAATAATAATAAGCTTTTTAATTCTCAAACTATAAATTTTAATTTAATTTTTATAAATTATTATGATAAAGTTTTACAAATCAATTTGGTTGATCAAATATTTATACATTATTAATATGATAATAATAATATAATAATATATTAATAAATTAATTTATAGAATTTGATTGTAATAATTTAAAAAATTTAAGTTAAAAATTATAATAAAGTAAAAATTGAGAACTAAAGTGCATGTCACATGTCGTTTTATAATTTAAGAATAAAAAAAAAATAATTTTAACACGTAGATTGCGTATTTATTTTGTTTTTTCTAAAATTAGTATTTTTTTAAAAAAGAAAAAGAAAATGAAAAAGAAAAAAAACAAAGTTAATAATTAGTTATTGTTATGCCTAGCTAGCAAGCAATGAATGTTATCATGTTAGGTTGATGATGACAACAAATGGATATCAACAAGCAAGTGATTAAACAAAAATTAAAAATTTAAAAATATAAATAAAGAAAAGAAAAAGTTAGAAACTTTTGGTCCCCTCCTCTTCATCATATTTAAAGAAAAAGAGATGCATAAGAGTGGGCCATACAAGTCCCTGATTTAATGTCCCTGTGTCTCATATCTAGCTCCGGAAAACGATGAAATACGATCAAAAAATTAATTACCTTTGTATTTATATATGATCGATTTATTGATAAAATTATATTTATATTTATATTTTTATTCAGATATATGGTTATATATCGAATACTATATTTTTGCTGTTGTATTCGCTAAAAGTGAATTCGAATTCAGAAATGGCTCATATTTGTATTCGAATATTATTTAAATATTAATATATATTAATATAAATATATTAATATGAACTAATTAAAGTTAGCGGGAATTAATTAGATACACAATATAATTAGAGGCTCACAATCATATTCAAATATTAATATATATATATATATATATATATATATATATATATATATATATATATATATATATATATATATATATATAAAATAAAATTTAATATTTAATGTATATAATTTTAATAAAAAACTGATGATAAAATAAATAAATTACATGATAAAAAGTTATTTTATTTTTCTAAAATATATATTAACATCCTTTTGATCTTCTAGAAATGAAAATAATTAAGAAATCATATATATATATATATATATATATATATATATATATATATATATATATATATATATATATATATATTATTTTGTCTCGAATGTATATTCGGATACAAATATACGTTGAATGCTAAATTTTAACATTCATATTTATATCCTGTCGAATTTTTTATCCTAATCATTTTTGTTCCTGCTCGTATCTAAATTTTTAGTTACGTTAAAAATAATTAGAGATATTATATCGTGCAAATCAAATGCGTCTGTAAAATATATTTTTATTTACATATGTTGTAATTTAGTTGAGATTTGAGAACACCAAATAAAATTATTATTATTTTTTATAAAAAAAAAAGAAGAGTTTTACCTTGTTGTAAGAGAATTGTCCTAGCTAGCTGGATTTCTAAGTCAAATTTGTTTTCTTTAGTACTTAGGAACTAAAATGAATGATATGCTAAGAAAAAGAAAAAGAAAATTAGGAATTAAAATGTTGAAGACAAAAAGTACAGAAGCCAAGCTGGGAGATATACTTTGGTTCATCACCAAACATTCACTACTCCTCAATTACATATTAATTGCAACTAATTTATCATCTGGTCAAATTATTCAACCCATAAAAAAAAAAAAAAAAAAAAGAAGCTTAAACATAAAAAAAAAAAAAAAAAAAAAAAAGAAAAAAAAAAAAAAAGAAAACTAAATGATACTTATTTAAAACTTTTATCTAGAGTTTATATAGTATACAAGTGATAGTAAAATAAGTAGTATTTATTATTAAATTTTTAGATTTTAAAATAATAAAAATACTAAATAGTAAATAGTACGTATCTAAGGAATAAAAAAAATATATAATTGTTGGCACAAAAAAAATAGCACCAGATGGTAGATAGTTCGAACCAGGCGCTTAGTCCATATGGGCGAAAATAAAGAAAACACGTGGTGCATTAAGAGTCGAAAAAAAATGTCTGAATATATATAAAGGAGTTTTAGGCGGCAAAAGATATGAGGCGTAGTTTTCGTAGCCAGTAAAAACGTAAAATAACACCAGATGGTAGATGGTTCGAACCAGACGCTTAGTTCATATGGACAAAAATGAAGAAGACACGTGGTGCATTAAGAGTCGAAAAAAAAATGTCTGAATATATATAAAGGAGTTTTAGGCGGCAAAAGATATGAGGTGTAATTTTCGTAGCCAGTAAAGACGTAAAATAGCACCAGATGGTAGATGGTTCGAACCAGGCGCTTAGTTCATATGGGCGAAAATAAAGAAGACACGTGGTGCATTAAGAGTCAAAAAAAAATGTCTGAATATATATAAAGGAGTTTTAGGTGGTAAAAGATATGAGGCGTAATTTTCGTAGCTAGTAAAGACGTAAAATAGCACCAGATGGTAGATGGTTCGAACCAGGCGCTTAGTCCATATGGGCAAAAATGAAGAAAACACGTGGTGCATTAAGAGTCGAAAAAAAATATTTGAATATATATAAAGGAGTTTTAGGCGGCAAAAGATATGAGGTGTAATTTTCGTAGTCAGTAAAGACGTAAAATAAGACCAGATGGTAGATAGTTCGAACCAGGCACTAAGTCCATATGGGCGAAAATGAAGAAGACACGTGGTACATTAAGAGTCGAAAAAAATATCTGAATATATATAAAGAAGTTTTAGGCGGCAAAAGATATGAAACGTAATTTTTGTAGCCAGTAAAGACGTAATTATAGCACCAGATGGTAGATGGTTCGAACCAGACACTAAGTCCATATGGGCGAAAATGAAGAAGACACATGATACATTAAGAGTCGAAAAAAATATCTGAATATATATAAAGAAGTTTTAGACGGTAAAAAATATGAAGCGTAATTTTCGTAGCCAGTAAAGACGTAATTATAACACCAGATGGTAGATGGTTCGAACCGGGCACTAAATCCATATGGGCGAAAATGAAGAAGACACGTGGTACATTAAGAGTCGAAAAAAATATCTGAATATATATAAAGAAATTTTAGACGGCAAAAAATATGAAGCGTAATTTTCGTAACTAATAAATACGTAATTATAGCACTCCTCCGTTGAGGAAAAACGTGATGGTACACTAACAAAAAGTAGTATAAATAATATGAAAAAACATGTAATAAGAATATTTCACGCAAAAAGACTGTCAAGAATACTTACTAGTTCGTGTGAATGAGATAAAAGAAGAGCGAGTAATTTATTCCTTTCTTGGAGCTTTCGGTTCTTGTCTGTGAATTGAGTTAGAATCTGATTGAGCTGAATTTTTCTTAACCGAATCACTTGATTTGATCGGGACGCGACGCATTCGAGGATTAATTCAGGACTGATTCATATCCGAAAAATGAAAATTCTTATAAGTTCAGTTCATAATCCAACAACAGCAAATACTATTTCTGCAATATGATTTTAGTTTTCTAGCTCCTTTAATCTGTCATACAGAAACTAGTTGTATTTGTAGCACATGCGTTTATTACTTTAGCAGAATATATATATATATATATAGAACAATTTAAATTATCTGTACTATTATTGCAACGTACTATTATTGCAGGTGAGGGAATCCAGGATTTCCAGGCACTCCTCCGGCAGGCGCTGGACGGTCCTCCGCTGCGGAGAAAATCGCGGCAGCGGCGACAGCAACCTCAACTGCCGCCGCAGCCGCCGCCGCTGCCGCTGCTACCTCCCAGCTCGGAAGACGGTGAAGCTGCTGCCAAGCCGAAAATGGTGATCTTCGTCCGCAACCGAACCCGCGTGCTGCTGAACCTGCAGGAGATTGTGGAGGCATGCGAAGAAACGGGATTCCGGGTGCAGGTCCTCGACGCGAAGCAGCACACCCCGCTGGCGGCGATCCACCGATCCGTGGCATCCTCGCAGGCAATGCTGGCCGTGCACGGCGCGGCGGCGACGCACTTCCTCTTCATGCGCCCTCCCGCCGCGCTGCTCCAGATCGTGCCGATAGGACTGGACTGGGCCGCCGACGCCTTCTACGGCGTACCTGCGCGCAGGCTCGGTCTGCGGTACGTCGAGTATAAGGTGTCGGCGGAGGAGAGCTCGCTGTCGGCAGACTACGATCGGCGCAGCCCCGTGCTGGCGGATCCGAGCGTGGTGGCCAGCAAAGGTTGGTGGGAGATGAAGAAGGTTTACATGGACAGGCAGAATGTCAGGGTCAATGTCACCAGGTTTAGTAGGGTGCTGGAGAGACTGTTCCTGCTGCATGCGTCTGCGTCTGCATCTGCACCTGCACTGCACTAAGTGCATGCATGCATTCATGTGTGTACATGTGATTGGTTGATAATTTGTGATCTGATCATTTTTGATTTATTATTAAATTTTAGGTTAGAAAACAGAAAACCTCTGATCATTTTAAAAAAAATTATCCTAGAGAACAACATTTTGGCTTCAAATTTTGATTGTTTCGTTTATTGTTGCATATTTAAAATTCAAAATTTTAAAAATTTGATTAGTAATTTTAAAATAATCCATAGTTTATTCCGACATCCAAAGCACTCACACTTACAACATAGAAACATAAACAAACATCAGAAACAGATTTAAAAAAACAAATAAAAACATTAAAAAGAAGAATCAAACATGGAATGAACTACAAAGAAGTGATTTTCTCCACTGTACCAATTACAATGTAAATCAAACTCAGCGCAATGAGATCTAGTACTAGTACTATCACCTGAGACGACTACGGATTGAAAACTAGTTTTTTTTTTTTTCTTCCTTTTCCCCCTACATTTATAACAGCCGAATCTCCCAAAATATACATCAAAGAAACCAAAAATGGAAACATAAAGATAGGACTAGTATGATTTAACCCCTATCACTAAATTAGGGTTGTAAAATAGAGGAAAACAAAAGCGGGGAGGTAAGCCCCACCAGGCATTTGGTAGCATATTCTACAACCCTCCCTACAAAAAGTTGGCCGAAGATTTAAAGGCAAAGGAAGCGAAAATAGAAAAGGTCAGCATACGAAAACCTACCGACGGAGCTAGTTGAGCACTATCGCCGGAGAATTACCAGCAGGCAATTGAGAAGCGAGAACAAATAAGAAGAGAGACTACCAAAGTGGGAAGAACAAGTGAGAAAAGGAAGAACAGTTACCCAACTACCCTAAACACCTATGCCTACAGCCCTACCAAAAATTATGATTCATCCAAAAGGGGGAAATAGATTGCAAGTTTTTTTTTCTAAAACGATGGGGATGATAATCAGTCAGTCCCATGCACTGGTGATCCCTTGACTGCCATAGCCGGCGCCGCCCCCACCATTTGCAGAAGACTGCCCGTATCCCCCGCCTCCATACCCTCCACCACCATAGTAATCGCCGCCACCTCCCGCTCCCTTGCCAACGAAGGAATCTCTCCTAAAGTCCCGGCCGCCAAAACGGGGCCCACCACCCGATCGGCGGTTCCTACCGCCGCCGCCGCCGCCGCCATAAGAAGAACGAGAAGCATAGCGTGAGAGCCATGCGGGCACCTCCTGGTTCGCCTCTTGCATAAGCTCGGCGAGCGGCCTTGCCAGGTTCAAGTTGCTCTCGTTGAAGAAGGCGGTCGCCAGGCCGGTCTTTCCGGCCCTCCCCGTCCTACCGATGCGGTGGACGTAGTCATCAATGTCGTTGGGCAGGTCAAAATTCACTACATGCGCCACATGAGGGATGTCGAGCCCACGTGCTGCGACATCGGTTGCAACGAGGATTGGAGTCGCTCCGCTCTTGAATGATCTTAGAGCATATTCTCGTTCCTTACGTAATTGTATAAAATAGAAGTTAGTATAGAAAGCTATATAAAAGTAAACAAAGTAGTTTCAGTGATTCAGCGATCGATCATGATATTCCTACTTGCTGTGTTCTATCCCCATGAATTGTGGTTGCAGGAAATCCGTTCATGCACAACCAGTGCTCCAGTGAATCAGCACCTCTTTTCGTCTCCACAAAGACCAAGGTCAGAGCTTGCTGCAAGGATCAAAACAAATCGAATCAGTATACGAGAGGCGCATATTAACGCCCCATCAATCTTACAATGAACAGAATAAGAGAAATGCCAGCTGACTTATGATTCAAAGTAGATAGATACGGCAAAATTACTACATAAAGAGAAAAGTCTAGAGAGGCAAGAGAATTCTTATGATCAAGTGGACAATACCTTTCCAGAAGCACCATTAGCTATTTGGGCATGGAGAAGGTCCATAAGATGGCTTCGTTTGTCCGATTCCTGGACAAACTCAACTCTCTGGACGATCAAATCAGTGCTAGAGCCAACCCTTCCAACGGCAAGAAAGATGTAATTGGAAAGGAAATCAGAAGCCAATCTCTGCACAGACATATAAGTACATGTCAGGAAGCAGTATATGACCGAGCTTTCAGAAAATCTTAAAGAGAATTGTGTTGCATGAGATTCTGCTTCGACACGGACACACGTGTCCGAGATGGACATCTAAGCACCCTGTGCAGCAAAAGGAAGAAATCAAAGATAAGGAGACACAGAAAAACCAACTAATTGAACACATTCAATACTGTTGTTTCCGCAAATTTCTGTATCAAACCCAAATTACTATCATCATTTGGGTGAATGTGTTTGTCAGAGTGTCTTTTGTACTTTCTCTGTGAACTCAGCCATGCTAGTCTCATCCTGGCCTCCATCTTAAGGCAACCTTCACTACTCCTTCACAATGGCGCGGTAAGTGGTATCTGTTGAACATATTTTTAAGTTCAAACCATCTCAATTGCCTTTTGTGCAACTAATCCTCAAGAGTACCGCAATCAACTAAGTGGTATCTGCTTATCCACATTAATATCCTCACCATAGCAATAACCCCACTAGTCAGTGATGCTAAAGTATACAAGTTGTTTTTCTTAATTTCGTGTTGAGAAACATTCACAGATAGCCATTTGGTCGTCCAATTTATGGGTCGTATGATGATCATAGAGGCAAGTGAGAAATCTAAATTTTAACCATACTGTTACCAACTTTATGAGCAATGAAAGGAAATACATTGGACCATAGAGCGAAGGAAACAGGAGTACTCCGTAGCTAAATCTTCTCCATCAAGGAGAAATGCATCTCCATTTTGATAACTGGCCTCATTAACATTCCATATAAACAATCTTAGACCTACTTACCATACACTTTTATATTCTAAATTTTATCTATGTACTACTACACTGATGTTCAACAATAATTTGGATCTGGCAAATTATAACACTTTCATCGACAAATAACTACCATGAAACATCGAGCTGAATACCTCTGGTTGATTGGAATGTTATAAGTGCAAATGAGGGAGTTAAGTTTGAACCTTGGTGTAGCCAAATTATTACAGGAAAGCCCTTAATTCCAATCAATTATCATCGATCAGTTGTAGCTCCATCATACGTATCATAATCATGTAAATGTTTGTGTTAGGAAACTCTTTCCTTTTCAAAATCACCACGATCATACAACTCTCTGGAAATCCTATCTAAAGCTTTTGTGAACCATCAAGCATCAAATTAAATCTACACTTCGGTGAAGTTCTTGTTTTATTTTGATGGTTTTGGAAAATTCAGAAACTTGTTAAGAAAAGAATCAAAAACCTAAAACCAAAGCTACAAACATTGTCAAAACTACCCCCCCGCCCCCGAAAAAAAAAAGCTCCAGGAGCTTGAATTGAAATTGACAATGATATTTCCAACCTTGAGAGTAATCTATATAAGAATAAAGACTGAATTCAATTCGTCCAATAAACAAAACAATCGCAAGGTTTTAGCTTAATATGCATCCATACAAACAAAAATATCATGAAAAAGAGAGGGGAACAAATCACCATAAATAGATTACATAATCTTTTACTCATTGTCTAGATTAAGCATGTGGAGTAACAAGCATAACAAGCCATTGTTTTCCGTAGTTTTCGGCCAACAATCACAGCATTAGTTCAAAGAATAAATGGCATAATTTTAACAAAAATGAACTAATGCAGGGCAGTATTAGAAGACAAATATTAGTACAAGTATGAGGTCCTAACAATGATAAGTGTACGATGCCAACATAACTACATAGGACAAAACGACACTCTTTAAGAGTTTGAAAACAGAAACAGTGAATGGGGGAGAAAAAGAACACCTGAATCTCTTTTGGAAATGTGGCACTGAAGAGCATGGTTTGCCTTACACCTCGTGGAGGCATGCCCATTTGTTCAACAATTCTACGGATCTGCGGCTCAAAACCCATGTCAAGCATTCTATCAGCTTCATCAAGAGCTAGATATCTAATCATCTGTAATGAAACCCTGGCACGCTCCAGCAAATCCACCAGACGTCCAGGAGTTGCCACGAGGATTTCGACACCCCTTTCCAGCTCCCGCAACTGCCAAAGCGCATTTAACAAAATCACCAAGTTAGCATATAACAGTATAGGTCCAAATAAAAACCAAAAATGAAAATTAGTTACCAACAAGTAAATTACCAAACAAACAGTAAAATAGACCCTTACAACATGCGAGAAAGTAATACCTTCATAACATGAGACAAATAAATGTTGCAAATTTCTAAAGGATTCCGAAAGAGGGAGACGAGACCTTAGACGAGTCTCTAATTCAAAACAAATATAACCCTATTAAAGGATGCTAAGGCCTAATTTACCAACAAAGAGATATCCAAGCAAGAGACTGATTGGATTTCACCAATATTTGGCTGGTCGTCAAGTTTCCGCAGATTTTATGGACTCAACCAAGTAGGCACAAGCATACGACACATCCGATGAAACCTTTCGCCTAAGATGTATTATGCCTCTTCTCGTACGATGGGGAGTTTTATTGAAAGATATACGCTCCGGACCAATTATAACGAATGCTAATCTACTTTCTCCACTGTGGATACTTGTAACGACTTCAAGGAATGATACTCTTTTCTTTGACAAAGAAGAGAGAATCCGTATGACAAATCCTACCATGTTCTAGTTTAGTTCAAGGTGGAGTTGAGTGAGTTGGGTTTGAGTTGGGCCTTGTTTGGGAATGCATTGTTCAAACCCAATCGCTGCAATGTTTTCTTTAGAGGGCCCGAGTTGGGAAAGATCTGAAAAAACTCTAAGGCCTCCTTCTTCCAATTGTATGAGAAGGTGGTGGGAACCGCAATCCAAGAAGCATCGGTGCGGTTCCATCACCATTTCCGAGAGAACCGGAGAAGGAGACCTCTAAAGATCTTTCGGACTTTTTTGGACCCTCTAAAGCATCAAAGTGGATTTGTTTCAGGCCTTTCGGCAATGCATTCCCAAAGAAGGTCTTAGATGTTACAGGCATGAAGCCACAAAGAATCAAAACCATATACAAGATCATGCCAAATAGCACAGGGAGTAAAATCCATGAAACTTCACATGATGTGAAACGATTTTCCTCGCAGTTTAGATGCAGATCCCACACAAAAAAAAAAAAACAAAAAAAGAAAAAGATGATAGCCAACTTTCTTGCTTGCTTATCTCAATTACGAGTGTTCAGTAGACAACAAAGCGAGAACAAGCACAATCTACATCTGATCCAAATCCAAAGAAGATCAAAATAAGAACCTGCTGATTAATCGGTGCTCCTCCGTAAGCGACGACCACACGGACGCCCGTTTTATAGGCGAACTTCCTCGCCTCCTCGTGTATCTACACGCATCAAACAAACACCAATCACAAACAACATCGAGAGAAAGAAAGGAGTAAGAAGCAAAAGAGAATGCGGGCATTACTTGCACCGAGAGCTCCCTCGTCGGGGACAGAATCAGCGCGAGTGGATACGCCGTCCTGCTGCCGCTCCTCGGCAGCTGCTGCTGGTGGTGGTGGTGGCCGCGCATGATGCCGCAGATGATGGGGAAGCAGAAGGCGGCGGTCTTCCCAGAGCCGGTCTGGGCGCAGGCCATGAGGTCGCGGCCGGCGAGGGAGATGGGGATGGCGTGGCGCTGCACGGGAGTGGGCTTGTCGTACTTGCACCGGCGAATGTTGGCGCTCAGCGCGTCGCCGAGGTCGATTTCCAGGAAGGCGCCGACGGGCGGCGGCACGCTGTCGCCGGTCGTCTCGACGGGGATGTCGTCGTAGGCCTCGAAATTGATGCCCGAATTCTCTCGCCCGTCGGATGCGGCCTCGTCAGTCTTCTCGGCGGCGGCGGCGGCGGCGTCGTCGTTTGCGAAGGGGTTCGGCTCGCGCGCCCTGCCGGCATTGCCGCCGGTTCTTGAATTCCAGCTTCCGCTTCCGCCGCCGCCGCCGCCGGCACGGCGACTGGTGTTGGTGGCGCTGGTGAGGGCGGACTGCAGCAGGGCTTTGGAAAATGTGTCGGCGGCGGGGACGGAAGACTGCGGGCGGCTGCGCAGGTGGGGAGGGATGTAGGAGCTGCGAAGGGTGGAAGCGGCGGACGCCGAATTGTCGGCGTGGGAAACGGAATCAGCCCTTGAGGATCGCATAATTCGGGTTAAAATTCGCTCGCCACAAAAAACCCTAAATCCAATATCATCCTCCTTCTTCTTCTTCTTCTTCTTCTTCGATACAAATTTTAGATCTAAGAAACATAAACCGATTTTTTTTTAAAAAAAAGTAGTGGTAATCTGAATCAAATTTTTTTTTAAAAAAGGGAATAATTAAAAAGAAAGAGAGAAGAGAAAAAAAAAAAAAAAGAAAGAAAAAAACCTTAAAATATTACTGCAGGTGCAGCAGAACAAAATATCTGTATGTTGTGTCGGCTGCAACGTCTAATTCTTTCAAATATAACGACACCCCCCTCAATTGTAGGCTATTTTGAAATGAGCCTTTTCGCTTTATTTTTTCTTTTATTATTATGAGTATTTATCAACTTTATAATAAATTTAAAATTAAAAATTTAATTAAAACGTTCTCCGCAATCCACGTCTCGGCCGCTCCCATATGCTTGTGTATTTCGCAGGCATTTATTTAATAACTAGTTCAATACCCCGCGCTTCGCTGCGAAAATTATAGTATAATGAACCATAAATTGATGATAGTTATAACCATCAACCAAACATACATTTTCATTTTAAGAGAAATTTTATGTTTGGCATCTAAACATCTAATATTATATATATTAAGTAAGGCACAGCAATATTATATTAGATAATGTATTACACAGAGAGCAGGAATTTAAACATAATGTCTTACTTTAAAAATATCAATATAACAGTAACTATTCAATAAGTAGATAAACTATATGGAGGACAGTTGGTAATTCTGCATTTATCCTATTCGTTAGATGTATTTGCTTCATCAAACCTACAATAATAATAAAAAAACAAATTATACTTATATTCTATAATAGATAAATAAATAAATTAGACTCATATTCTATAATATATTAGATATTAGATATCTTACGTAAGTCGACGTTTCTTCGAATCCTGTATGTCAGATAAGTTATGAACAGATTGGCCCGAACTGTTCATAAAAATATTTATACATGTTAAAAATTTTAAAAAAGAAACATATTTGTACAAAAATATATAAAATATTTCTTAATATAAAATGATAATAAGACTACTTGGAAGAGATTTCGATATCCGGTGATATTTCTGTAAATATATCTTTGTTTAGTTTCTTCTTAGTTGTAGGGGACTGCTCTTGTTCTTCACATTTAATAACCAAAGTTTGTTCCATATGAGTCTTTCCTTTTGTATTACAGTTTAGCGAGAAATTTTTTATTACTTTAAAAGACGGAGTATTGGATCTAAATTTCACTGCGTCAGGTATAATTTGGAAAACATGCTCTTGTCCAATAATAGACTTAATTGGAGGAGAAAGCACAAACTGATCCGCCCCAGGAGATGTCGCTAAAATTTGTGCTGGAATACGAATAAGGTCTTGGGCTACCTTCCCAAATATAGTGAAATTCGTAGAATCACTTGAATCTTCAACAACAGTATGTAACTTGTACCTGAGATAAGGAACATAAAAATTATTTTTTCTCAAATAACACCTATTATTATTATAATTATTATGACTATAATGTTAGAAAAATTTCTTACCATGGCATACAACCTTGATCATTTTCATTACAATTGGAGCAATAGAAAGTATCATCGTATGTTTTCACAGATGCTTTGCACTTATTACATGCCTTGTACCACCAACCAAATGACGTATCAATTTCAACAATTTTTGCTTTACAGGTGAACTTCGCGTTCTATCAATTGTCAAAAAACAAATAAATAAATAAATAAATAAAATAAAATATATAAATATATGAGCGGGAAATAAGAAATATTTAATATTTTATAAATAATTTTACCTCCAAAATAGAAAGATCCAAATCAAGCAATGCGGCGACATTTTTTCGATTTAAAGACATTTCTTCTTCAGGACTCATAATTTGTTCATGACTTGTGTCGATTCGCTCAATTGATTTATTCACAACTTGTAAATTGCATGTGGTAATTCATAGATTAGTCAAAAACACTAATTATTTAGATTAATTATTAATTAATATTAATAAAAGGATGAAGTGGCAAACCTTTGTAACATGTTGGTAACTTCTGGAATTTCCAAATCAAGGTAAATTTTTGAAGCTGAGCACGATGATAGATAAATATTTTCTGTACATATTGAGCAACATATAGGATTAGTGTTAAGTATATACTAAGTAAATATATATATATATATATAACATATGGAGATATATTGGTTTGCAAAAGTAAATATTAACCTCTAAATGAGCGAACAGTCATTCCAGCAAGGACTATTACAACTGGCTTATTTCCTTTTCTTTCTTTTTCCAAAATGTAAGTATTATCAAAATCCAAAGCAAACTTATCCCATAATGTAACAGATAAGTCATTTCTCCTGTAAAATAAAAAAAGGGGAAAAAAAGTTGATGTAGGTGTGGGAATATATTTATGTATATTATAAAGCATACAATATGAAGAATAAAACACTCACTCTAAATCTTGAATTTGTAAATTTCTAATCGGTGTAAGAGTTTGTCCGACGTATTTGTGTGTGACGTCACTAATAGATGTAACTTGTCCGTAAACATCTTCAAAATAAAGAGTACTACTGTTACCATATGAAAGTACTACAAATAAGAAAAAACTTTTTTAGAGAACAAACATGTAATTGTATAAATAAATAATACCTGTGAGAACAGCATCATTAAATCTTTGTTTTTCAACCTGAGAAAAATCTAAGAAATTAAAACTATATAATGGTATTTTTTCGTTATCTTCTTCGACCAAGATTAGGGAGGTCCATTTATTAATTTGAACCATATAATCACGATCAACAGCAGCATATTTTTTTTTACTGGGAACAACATTGAATTTTTCTATTAGATAAATGTTTCCTTCAGTTATCTGATATTTAATTTCCTCTGCATCTTGCTTCCGAATTGTTCCTTGTAAGGAATATCCCTGGTAAAAAAATATATTTAGTCAATTAGATAATAATTGAATGATTAAATATAGTATAAAAAAAATGGAACAGAAAATAGATATTTTATAAAAAATAGAATATTTTTACCTTTTCATCTACCAGAAGACATTCAAGACTAAATATATCTCCTTTCAAAAATGGCGCAGTTGATTCCCAGAATCGACATATTCTTACCTTCCGCTTGCATTTTTTCTGTTGTAATGATAATTTGGATAATAACGTGTATTCCATTGTTATATAAAACCTGTAAGTCAAGTATTTGAATATTATATTATATATCAAGTAAGAAAATACTACGAATTTTTAGATTTGTAAGCTAAGTAAATGGATATTATATTGCATACCAAGTAAAAAAAGATTACAAATCTTCGAATATTTCGTGGTAAACAATATTTCTTGTATATCCTTCAGGCTCATTATCTTTATTTTTTATAAAGATTCGCAATCCTTCTCGAGAAGTGACTCTTGAAATTGCTACATAAAGCTGACCATGAGAGAAAACAGGTTGCGATAAATAAAGTCCAACCTTCTCCAACGTTTGTCCTTGCTTTTATTAATTGTCATTGCATAGCTTAAACGAATCGGAAACTGTCGTCTTTTCAAAATAAATGGCCACTTTGAATCACTGACATTAATGATAATGCGGGGGATGTAAACTTTTTCGCCAATAAATTAAGAGAATCTATGAACATCTATCAAGAATACTGAAAAGATTACATCAAATCACTTAGGTATTCCAAAATTTGGACCAAATCTAGAGAAATCCAATATGACATCACACATCACATCAAATGAAAGTAGGTGGGAGAAGGTAAGAAATTTTGGAAACTTGTGGAAAATACCTTGTTTACTTTAATTGGGAGAAGCCAATGATAGGCTATATAGACACAATTACTATTTATAGAAAGAGTGAAAGATACTAAGAGGGAGTAGTCATCATAGGGGATCTAGGAAAATCTATTAGGGGATCTAGGTAAATCTAAGAGAACCTATGAACATGTATTAAGAATACTGGAAAAGATTACATCAAATCACTTAGGCATTCCAAAATTTGCACCAAATCTAGACAAATCCAATATGACATCACATATCACATCAAATGAAAGTAGGTGGGAGAAGGTAAAAAATCTTGGGAACTTGTGGAAAATCTCTTTAAAAACAATAGAACATCATATTAAAAGAAGTAATGTCACATCAAAAGATACTAAGAGGGATACTAAGAGGGAGTAGTCATCATAGGGGATCTAAGAAAATCTATTAGGGGATCTAGGTAAATCTAAGAGAATCTATGAACATGTATTAAGAATACTGAAAAAGATTACATCAAATCACTTAGGCATTCCAAAATTTGCACCAAATCTAGACGAATCCAATATGACATCAGATATCACATCAAATGAAAGTAGGTGGGAGAAGGTAAGAAATTTTGGGAACTTGTGGAAAAACTCTTTAAAAACAATAGAACATCATATTAAAAGAAGTAATGTCACATCAAAAGATACTAAGAGGGAGTAGTCATTTCGCACATATCACATCAAATGAAAGTAGGTAGCATAAGTAAAAAAAATTTGGGAAATTATGGGAAATCTCTTTTAAAAAAATATAACATCATATCAAAAGAAGTAATATCACATCAAAAGATACTAAGAGGGAGTAGTCATCATAGAGCATTTAGGTAAATCTAAGACAATCTATGAACATCTATCAACATCAAATCACTACGATTTTTCTACATTTTGGAATCTAGAGGGAAATCCAATATCACATAACGTATCACACCAAATGAAAGTAAGTAGGAAAAGTAAAGAAAATTTGGAGAGGTGTGCAAAATCTCTAAAAAAAGAATATAACATTACATCAAAAGAAGTAATATCACATCAAAAGCAATTTGGAAGTTTATATAATATCACATGAAAAAGAAGTTTTTTTTAAAAATGTGCAAAATCTAGAGAATCCCAATACTATATTCCATGTCATATCAAATTACTAAATTATTATAGAAGTAACTATAATAAAAATAGTAGGAATACATTTCTTGGAAAAGGTATAAATCATGCTAAATTATTATAGAAGTAACTATAATAATAATAGTAGGAATACATTTCATCGAGAAGTCTTATCTTGGAAAAGATATAAATCATGAAAAATGTAGTGAAGATTGACTTTTATCTTGGGAAAGGTATAAATCATGAAAGATCTAGTTAACATAGAGGAAAAGACAATATGACATCTTATGGACAAACTATAATAATAATAGGAGTACATTTGTTGGAAAAGGTATAAATCATAAAAGATCTAGTCAAGGTCAACATGGAGAAATTTATTTTGGAATAAGTATACATCATGAAAGATCTAATATTATATTATATATATTTATAGTAATTTATAATACTATATTAATTTTAATAGTTTAATATATAATAATCATGAAAAAATCTAGTGAAGATAAAGCTATAAATCATGGAAGATCTAGTTAAGATAGAGGAAAAGATAATATTAAAAAAAATAGTAATGTTAGTAAATCTCATTGCAATTGATGAAATGTGAAAATCTGAACTTGATGCTATACTTGATGAACTCCCTATATCTGAATAGTAGGATTCCTATATTAATATATTTATAGTAATTTATCAAATTACTATTTCCTATAGTAATTTTAGACTACATTACATATCTATAGTAATTTTTAAATTTAAAATAAACTTATTCAGAGTTATATTCCAAAAATATAATTAAAATTATGTTTAGAAGGAATTAAAATTAAGCAACACTACATGAAATTTACACATATATAACATGTATAGCAATTTTTAGAAATTAAAATTATGTTTAGAAGGAATTAAAATTAAGTAACACTACATGAAACTTACACATATATAACATGTATACCAATTTTTGAAAAAAGATCAAATTCATAAGATTTGTTCTTATTCTAATATATAATATATAATATATGATATATTTTTCCTATACTAATTTTAGAACACATCTATACAATCAAATTACTATATCAAATCAGTATATTTTTCCTATAGTAATTTCAGACTAAATTCATAAGATTTTTTCTTATTGCAATTTAGCATATCACTATATATTATATAGTAAAAAATAGTAGGATTTCTTATTTATAGTAATTTATAAGATTAGATATCTATAGTAATTTTAAAATTTAAAATTAATTTACTTAGAGCTGCATTCAAAAAACGGCCATCCAAATCACAAACAATTCTGCAGTGAATGGTTGCCAATCAATGAACCAAGGAACCATCAGACCCATGACTATTCTTTCTTATGGTAATGGTTAGTTGCGCATCAATGGCCATCCAAATCACAAACAATTCTGCAGTGAGTGGTTGCCAATCAATGAACGAACAAACCATCAAACCCATTACTATACTTTCTTAGCATCATAAGAAGGGTAATGATTAGTTGCCTATCAACGGCCATCCAAATCACAAACAATTCTGCAGTGAATGGTTGCCAATCAATGAACCAACGAACCATCAAACCCATTAGGAAACGTTCGGTACTCAGGAGGTTCAGTGCACAACAGGTTAGGAAGTAGCATAGCAGCACCCGAAGCACAAAACGACGCCACATCAGGAAACTCAATGGCAGGACGACACGTCACCGCAACAAAACTGGGAAATAGTTATTCTAAGATACAGATTCTTTCTTACCATCAGAAGAAGGATAATGGTTAGTTGCCCATCAACGGCCATCCAAATCACAAGTAATTATGCAGTGAATGGTTGCCAATCAATGAACCAAAGAACCATCAAACCCATTACTATTCTTTCTTAGCATCACAAAAAGGGTAATGGTTAGTTGTCCATCAACGACCATCCAAATCACAAACAATTCTACAGTGAATGGTTGCCAATCAATGAACCATCAAACCCACTACTATTCTTTCTTAGCATCATAAGAAATCTAGAAGGGAAACTTAAACAGCATCACAAAAAGGGTAATGGTTAGTTGTCCATCAACGGCCATCCAAATCACAAACAATTCTACAGTGAATGGTTGCCAATCAATGAACCATCAAACCCACTACTATTCTTTCTTAGCATCATAAGAAATCTAAAAGGGGAACTTAAACAAAAGGAGAGAAAACTCTCAATTCAAAATTTATACTAAAAGTAGACTGAGAATTAGAATAAGTAACATAGAATTATATATAAGAAAATAACCTACAAATTTCAACGGTAATTAAAAATTTGAGATCCTCATGTATTTAATCAATCATTAATACCTAATAAGTTTTTTTACATTATTCTAACCAAAATATTTATAATTACTCTAATTTTTAAAACTTTTAGTAATAGAGAATGAGTTTTTAAAGCTTATATATAACAAAATAACATACAAATTTTAAATTTCATGAAAACTCTGAAATCCAAACCTATTTCATGAATTATTAATAGACAAAGCTTATGAACTATGAAACAAAGAAGCAGTAATAATGTTGAGGACCACAAAGTAGCCAACTAACATGATTTACAGAAGACTCATTCCTCAAAGCAGGATTTTCGCATATCTGTAGTAAGGAAATGCATTTTACAGCTCAATTCTTGAGCTGGAACAGGGTAGTGCAGCTGAATCATGCTGCCTTAAATTTAGGTTTTGCTTGGCAGTGCTGGAGCTTCTGTATAAGCACAATCTGATCATAGCTACTTAAAAGTGCATTGATAGCTTTTCGACTAAAATCTTAAAAAAAAAGGGAAATAAATCTTATATAATATAATTTATAAACTAAAATTGAAATTTCTAATTTCCCCAATCGTTGTATGTATTAATTGATTCAAATATTAATTTATATCATATAATTCATTAAATTGGCATCAAGGAAAAAAAATCGGGAATAAATCTTATATAATATAATTTATAAAATAAAATTGAATTTTCTAATTTTCCAAATCATTGTCCAAAATAAATCTTACATTTTTCGGAAATAAGTATACAATAATTTTAGTTATTAATCGATTCAAATATTAATTTATACCATAGAATTCATAAAATTACCAATTTCAATTTTCCAAATTGTTGTATGTTAAATTATTTACTATATTATTTTAAAAACTATGCAATTACTACTCTATTATTATATTTACTGCATTATTATATATAAAAGTAAATACATAACAAAAATAGAGAAATGCAGAGAGAGGAAGAAGAACCGTCAGATTGATGGGAAAACCAGCCAGCGAAGAAGGCACAGAGAGAGAGAGAGAGTCCCAGATTATCCCAACAGCTCAATGGGTATGCATGAACCATGAGATGACCAATGAGGGACACATGAAAACGACAATCCGTCCGCGACACAGAGAGGCCTAAGCACACACAGGAAAAGAAGGGAAAAATTACAGAAATTACTGTATTATATATATAAGACTAAATAAATACTTATTGTATAGATATATAGATTACATTTAATATAACAAACAAAAAAGGGAAAGAAAATAAAAACAGATAAGACACTTACGACGAATGAGACACTCCGATCACGGCAAGCGAGAGGATTAGAGTTAGCAAGCGAGAGAAACAAAAGCGGCGCACAGAAGAGGCACAAGCAGGAAAGGTCTCAGACAGGTTGAGCGAAATGCATGCACCATCCGATCACCACCAACAGGCACAAGGAACCCACATCACAACACCATCCGATGACCACACCATCCGATGACCACCAATAGCCAGACGAAACCCACATTGCAAAACCCCACGCACGGCTTGCATGCACCATCCGATGACCACACCATCCGATGACCACCAATAGCCAGACGAAACCCACATTTCAAAACCCCACACGCACCATCCCAACAGGCCGACGGACCGGATAGGTTGACCGGCGTGCATGCACCATCGACAACGAAGTAGGCACATAAATAAAAAATATAGGGAAAAAATATAGAAAAGATACAGGAAAATATAGGGGAAAAAGGGAAAACCTAAATAGGAAAAAAAGAAAAAGACGGAAGAAACACACATACCGCGAAAGAGACACCGATAGCCACACGAAACCCGCACCAGAATACCCCACGCGCAGAACCTCCCAACAGGTCGACGATCCGGTTGGGTTGACCGGCATGCATGCACCATCGACAACATATAATATAAGTAAAAAGGCAAAAAAAGAAGGGAAAACAAATAACACACATACCAGGGATGAGACACTCCGATCACCACAGAAAATGAGAGCACAACCACAGGGAAACAATCCAAACAACGTGATGACCGGCGATCCCCACACGAACCCACAATTGAATCACAGAGGAAAACAGAGGAGTTCGGCCCTGGCAGAGGAGTCTCATCCCCAGAGAGAGCACGCGCGCGCGCGCACCCGAGAGAGAGAGAGAGAGAGAGAGAGAGAGAGAGAGAGAGAGAGAGAGAGGGAGAGAGCAGAGGTTCGGCGATTAGGGTTAGCAACCGAAAGAAACAGGAGCGGCGCACAGAACAGGCGCAAGCAGGCGACGTCTCGGAGAAAGAGGAGCGAGTAGGCGAGGAATCACGCACAACGCGCACAGGAGGTTCGGAGACAGCATGGGAGAACCCGAAGTCTCCGCCGATCCCCGAGCGCGAGAGCGAGAAAGAGCAGAGGTTCGGAAGAGGCGCAAGCAGCGGACGCCTCGGAGGAAGAGAACCGAGTAGGGGAAGAGACGGTTCGGCACACACGTCAGGTTCGGAGGCAGCTTAGGAGCACCCGAAGCGTAAAACGACGCCACATCAACAAAATCAACGGCAGGATGACGAAGGATGACACTAACCTAAGAAAACTAAGGAAACAACAGGTTCGGAGGCAACAAAGGAAACAACAGGTTCGGAGGCAACATAGGAGGACCCGAAGCATAAAACGACGCCACATCAGCAAACTCAACGGGAGAACGACACGTCACCCTAACAAAACTCAGAAATAGTTATTGTATAGATTTTTTTTTTTTTTTTTTTTTTATTTTTTTGGGATTTGCCTCTCTCGTGTAATCGTAGTCACGCATGCATTTAATGCGTTCAACTTTTCGTGCTGTTTCCTCTTTTCCCTCTCCCCCTCCGTGTACGCTATGGAGTGTTAGATTATTGTGCAAGATAAAATGCAGTAAAAAAAAAATTAAATAAAATTAAATTTTAAATAAATTTAAATTTGATTTTAAAATTTACGCAAAAAAATATCTCATATATTTAATTATTTTTTTTAAAAAAAAATCTAATCTATCTTTGCGTGGAAAAATTTATACTACACACGTGTTCGGTCTCTACGGATATCCATACAAGATTTATTTATCTTATTGAAATTGTCACCGAAAATGTATATTTTTTTAATCCTGAATATTTAGAAAAGAAAAAGAAAAGAAAAGAGATGACTACTAGATTTGTTCGATTTTGCGCAAAAATAAACTCAGCGAAAAAAGAAATCAAATAAACAAATATGAAAAACTTGAGATCTGATCTCAAAAATCACGCAAAACAGAATCCCTCATGTATCTAAGATTAAAAGGAAGAGGAAGATCTAATCTTCACCTTTGCGCGGGGAGATCTAATCCGCAATTTGATGATCGTGGAATTTGGTTCTCTTGAAACAATTTGATGATCGTGGAATTTGGTTCTCTTGAAGCCGCACACGCGTCCGGCCTCTACGGGTATACACGCGTCCGGCCTCTACGGGTATCCACACGAGGTTGTTGACTTGATCGAAATTCTCACTGGGGTGCTAGCTCCCTTGCAGAGAACGTCTTTCTTTTAATGTGGATATTTAGAAAAGAGGAAGACGATGAAAAATACGGCTAGAAAAGAGGGATATAATATCTTTTTATAATTATTAAAATAAACATTAAAATAAACATTAAAATTAGATTTAAGTTTATCTTATCCCTAATCGGTTCAATCGATTAAATCCTAATTTAATTCGATTTGAACTCAATCCTAATTTGATCAAATCAAATCATTAATGCAACATTAGCACTTAAGTCCTCTCACAACTTACTAACTATTAGTAAGTCCTCTCTTGCAACATTTGCACTTTAATATCCTTAATTTATAACAATTATAAATTAGTCCAATTATCAACATATTGACAATTAAGTCCTCAGGCGATTCAAAAATCGCGATCCAACTATCCGATCAGTCATAACCTCTTATGTGTGTGACCTCATAGGTTCTATTCTATCTGGTAGTGAGATATATTGTGATCACCATCAATAATATCGCTGAAACTCTTTTCAGTGGGTTAGAACTATTCAAACTCAGCCCAATAAGAATTATCGATCATCCAGATAATTCTCGTGAGTCCCACAATCCACCAGTGACGCCTAGCAGCATGTAGTGGCATTCCAGTAGAATGGAATACTGAACCTCTAGGTGCAGTTAACATGTGATACAATCATTCTATCCGGAGTCCCAACTAGACGAAGGTCATAGAATTGCTCGTTAAACCCTACCGTCTGTCATATGTCAAATTTATTCGACTCGAGTTTCTAATATCGGAAACCCTTTCCGTTATTTACTACGCCTTGGCCAATGTCTTCTAAACTCGGTCTCATAAATCACATAGGACTAACTCCCTTCTCTACTAAGGGCGATAGATTCCATTTAGGTGTACACCCTATTCCTACAACGAACCTGCTGTAGCCAACATGCACCCACTACAAAAACCCAAATGGCTAGGGACCAAGTGTATGTACAGTCAAACTACAGTAACCCCATTGTGAATAGCCGAGACACCGCAGGTCAAAGGACTAGTCACACCACTGCAACATCGAGTAAGTCACTGACTAGTGAGTAGACATCCAAGTGACTTCTCGTGATGATCACGCTCGGTACCCTTGTTCTCCAACAACCACCTGCACATTCGCTCCAGTGTCCCCATACTGTTGACTCGAGACTCGTCTACCCTAAAAGGGAAGCGACTGTGCACCAATCTCACCGGATCAATCATTGTCCCCGTGATGATCCATCAATCGGGAGCATTTAGGAATTAATTACTAATGATACATGTCTCAAATTCTCAACTCTTGAGAATACGTATCATCATCTTATTAATTCCTTGGACAATTCATGGATACATACACAACACGAATGGAAATAAAAACCCAATGACATTCATAATGTAAAATGTCAAATACAAATTTATATCCTAGAAAGAATATATGTGTCGGCCAAGTTGGCTTCTAGGGCATACATCTAACAAGATTTTTTTAAAACTTTGGAATATAATTTTTTTTTTTATAATTTTTAAAATAAATTTAAAATTAAAATTAAATTTATCTTATCTCTAATCGGTTTAATCTATTAAATCCTAATTTAATTCGACTTGAACTCAATTCTAATTTAATCAAATCAAATCGATAATATAATATTTGCACTTAAGTTCTCTCACAACGCACTAACTATTAGTAAGTCATTTCTTGTAATATTTACACGTTAATATTCCTAATTTGTAATAATTACAAATTAGTCTAATTATCAACATATTAACAATTATACTCTTAGCTGTTCAAAAATCGCGATCCAATTATCCGATCAATCATAATTTCATGTGTGTGACCCCATAGGTTCTATTCTATCTGGTAGTAAGATATATTGTGATCATCATCAACAATATCACTGATTTTTTTTTTCAGTGAGTCAGAATATTTCCAACTCAGTTTAATAAGAATTATCGATCATTCAGATAATTCGCGTGAGTCTCACAATCCACCAGCGACACCTAACAGTATGTAGTGGCATTCCAATAGAATGAAATACTGAATCTCTAGGTGGAGTTAACGCGTGATATAATTTTTTTATCAAGAGTTCTAACTAAACATAGGTCATGAAATTGCTCATCAAATCTCACCATCTGTCTGATGTCAAATTTATTCGACTCAAATTTCTAATATCGAAAATCCTTTATGTTATTTACTCCTGATCAATATCTTCTAAACTTATTCTCATAAATCATATATGACAAATTCTTTTATCTATTAAAGACAATAAATTTTATATAAAAAAATTTCTCTAAATAATAATAATAATAATAATAATAATAATAATAATAATAATAATAATAATAATACCTCCATTGGCAGGTAGTTTGCATTGAGATGCAAAGTGACAAAAATAAAAGGGAAAAAAAAAAGTTAATTACATATAGCTCCTTGAAAATATAATAAATAGTAAATATATTTTTGTCACGCCCCGAGTTAAGCAATCAGTGTCTAAATTTTTTTTTTTTTTTTTTTTTTCTCAAATCAGAGTTTTAGAAACCAGCCAGGGCGCAACAGACCGCCACATATATAGAAGAGTCCCAACCCCCTTTGGGATTGAGCCTTTTTTATATATGCACGGCTAGCTTGGCAACAACATCAGAGTACTACTACGTACTACACTTAACATTATTACAAATAAACTTTACAACTATCTTTACAAATATACCACTGATATACAATTTCCTTTCTCTCAAACATCTATTACATAACTTTTCGTCCGTTCAGGGTCAACCTCTATATCGATGCCTCGCCGATTCGTCCTGACATCCCAACACCCGCTCGACCTGAAAACAGTCACCCGAGGGTGTGAGACACACCGGAGTGTATCCCAGTGGGCACGACGAGCCGAGAAATAGCAGATCGTACCTACTGGTATACAAAACTAGAGGATAGTAATAATCACATGTTAGGACAAGCAGATATGTATTTGAAGCTGTAAATAAGCAAATTTACAAAATCTTGGAGCCAGCATAGGTTGATAACTATAGCAGGAACCAGGTAATCATGAGATATGATAAAAGCAGGTTATGACAAAAACAGGCTAAACAGGCAACACATGCATCAATAACTGAACTAACAAGTTACCCAATCACAAGCCACCATATTGGTCTACAAGACCTCAGGCAAACTGCCCACCTGGCACCACCTGGTTGACATTCCCCCCTGGGGGTCGCCACTGCTGACCACTTTACCGGTAAAGAACAATCTCCACGGGGAGCGACCCCGGCCATGTTCGTGAAGTACAACGGTGCGGGCGATAAAATGCAAATGCTCAAACTCACGGTCCACTGACCGGGTAATCGGCAACAAGCCGGGAAATCCCCTCTGGGATGCAACAGTGATATCAACATCTCAACTCAATGCAGAATCAACAACAAATCTCAACCATATGCAATATCAACAACAGCAACTATGAAATATGAATCAACAATGTTGATAGACAGATATGACATCATCCAGAAATCAAGTCAT
Organism: Tillandsia leiboldiana; assembly: GCA_029204045.2. Lineage (NCBI taxonomy): Eukaryota > Viridiplantae > Streptophyta > Magnoliopsida > Poales > Bromeliaceae > Tillandsia > Tillandsia leiboldiana. Next base: position 5,048,187 of record CM055061.1, read on the forward strand.
GGTACTTAGGAAACAACTGATTATAATCTAGCAAACAAACCAACCATACACCACTAAACACACATTTTTGGAAGAATCATTTTAAAAACAGGTTTAGATCCAAACCTCGAAGAGCAATGCCTTTGTCCTTTCAAACAAGAACAGACTCAGGCGACCCAACGATGTTCGGTAAAACGTAATTTAATTAAAACTATGTGTCTAGCAGGGTATCGAAAGATCAACGGATAAACAGGCTAAACATCTAATGCTAATCAACAGGCATGGCAATGTCCAGAATAAGGATATGAAATATAAAAGCAACAACTAGAATAAAAAATACTTTGCAACGGATACATAGAGATCATCAATCAGGCGTAACGCATTCAAAGAAAGGATAAGCTCAAAGTAGAAACTAAGCTTCAAAAACAGGGGTCCAACTAATACTGTACCCCAGAGGGCCGAAATGATAAGCCCGGACCGAAGATAAACCCACCTGATAAATCGCAGGCGACTAAACCAAATCGACCGTATGCTCAGAACCAGAGTCAACTGAATCAACCTGAATCAAACATAGTTCAGGAACTTAGTTTAATTCTAACTTAACCTAAACTATCCCAATCAACTTAAATCTTTTAACAATGTTTAACGACAACATCTAGACCAACATACTGTTTTTAACTTTATACAATGTCATTTCTGCATTTAGACCCCTAGGGTTTCCGAAAATCGCACTTTTAGTGCCATTGGAGCACTGTTTTCGCTCGTTCTTTCAACTGGAATTTAATTTTAACGAACCGTCACTTCCAGCAGGTGACATTTATCTTGCTGAACACCGTGCTCACCAATTTGTGACAGCACGGAACCCGAGGCAAACTTCGGGCCATGAAATACTTTCTAACATAGCCTAAATGCAATTTTTTGTTCTTCGAGGCTTAAAAACCTAAATCTAACGCGAGCATCACGTCCAGTGACCCCAAATTAGTCTAGAGCTCACTGTCTCCACTTTTCAAACAGCCCAGAAACAGGACTTGGCCAAACATGAACCCTAGAGCTTGATTATACTAGAACTCAACCCATACTTGACCAAATCAAATTCTGCATGAAGGGTATGCTTAAAATACTTTGTAAACCATTGTGCTTGCCCTAGTGCGTCACAGGGATGGCTGGATCAAAAGATCCATCAACCTTGCTCTCTAACATAGAGCATAATGCTCCAACCACTTGTCCACACAGATTTAGATTGATCTGAAGTGAGCATCAAGCTCAGGGGACCTTTCTAAGTAACTTTGATATTCAGCTCGAAGCCTGAATCCACTTATTTCTTCTTTCTGGCATTTCCACAAACACTGGATGTGCATACTTCACACACAACTTCCCCACACCAACCCAGAGTTGGTTCTCAGCCGATTCAGCACCAATCTCTACAAATCTTGAGGGAATAAACTCCTCCAGGTTGCAGGAACTTTTACAGCAACCTGGAGCAAGCTCAACACCCAAGTTGGCCGCAAGCTCGGGGAAGAAGATGACCCCCAAAGCTTTGAAATTCGTGACCAGCAACCGAAGGCATCTGGGACCAAACCATTTGCACAGAACTTCCCCAAAACTCAAATTGAACCTACCTGAACCCGTGCCCGGCGACAGGGCACGGCGGCGGCGGCGGAGGAGCAAAAGCTCGGTTGGAGCTTTTCACCTCTAATGGTGAATTTCAACAGAGGCACTTTGGAGCTCTCCAACTTGGATGGAAAGCTTCTATGGGATCACAAGAAGCTTCCCGACCATGCCTCCCCGGCCGAAGTTGGCCGGAGCGCCGGCGACCGCGATGGGTTCACATTTCGGGTTATCTATGGCATCATGAATTTCATGATGCATGGAAGCCATGCAACAGCATGGTTGCACTCCTCTTGGTCCCAGCAACATCTCTGGGCATGTGGCCGGCGTCGGAGAAGCTCGCCGGCGCCGGAGCTGTGAGCTCGGTCAAAGAGCATAAACCCCGAAATTAGGGTTTGGATTTTCTTCGCGCACACTGGACCAAACTTCCTCAAATTTTGAGGAAGTGATCCTCTCACCCTACAGTTCAAAGCCTTCATTTTTTTTCCCTTTTGGTCCACTGGTTGAAAAGAATGGCCGCGGCGGAGCATTATTAGGTTTCCGGCGAGGGTGTGGCCCCGCCGGCCAACCAGAGTGCATGGGAGCTCGGGCTTGTGCAGGGAGCATCCTAAGAACTTATAAAACCTACTGCTAGGGGTCCCGGGGTGCAAACAACCGATGGTTTGGGATCCTCACCTTGGCCGGAGTTGATGAAGATGGGAAGAAGCCGGTTCCTTCTTCTTCTTCCTCGCACGACCTCGGCCAACTTCTGGAATGCTCCACGGACACCAGGGAACGCTCAGAGAATCTCAAATCCAAATTTGATTGAAGTTGGTTCCAACCTTCTTCCTCTCTCTCTCTCTCTCTCGGTTTGGGAAATGGGGAAAGACTCGGCTCTCCTATTTTTATTGCCCCATGAGCTTAATTAGCCACCAATTAAGCCTTGTAACCGCCCCCCATTCCCCCCACTACGGCAGTTCAAAAGTCCCAAGCCAAATTTCAAAAAAAAATATCTTTTGGCTACAATTGCTATTTGGTCCCCACACAACGCACCCTAAGCCCTTAGGTCCCTCCTGTAGGTAGCTTAGGCTGACAGGTCCCTGCCCTAATTCCCTCTTAATTTTTGGTACATAAATTATAAGCACTTTTGCGAAATTACCCCCTTTTTCGATGCTTTTCACACATTTCGAGATAAACGGATCGTCGAAACGAAAAACCGACTTCGCTACGACGTCCGGCTCGTCAAGACCTGTCAAGTAGAGCCTTTGCTCGACTAATTTGGTTTTTAAATAAAATCTCGGGCCATAATGTTCTATTAGGCCGCGGATTGGAGCACGCACTTCGATGCACCCGGATCGCCAGACGCGAAATCCGACAGTGCCGTTGTGCTCAGAACGTCGAAATTAGTTAGAATCGACTACTCATGTTGCTAGGTTCAGGGTCTAGACGGCGAAACGGCCGGCGTCGGTCGACGGGGAACTTAAAACAGGGGTTACTATTCACAACTTAAGTTGTGGGACCCGCCAGCTTCTCCGCTGATTTCTGAAAGATCCGACCGTCAGATCGTCGACAAGTGAATATGAACCTTTCATGTTTCGACGAGACGATCGCAATGGTCATCTCGGATTTTCGAGATTTAGCTCGGATTTGAAAGGCAATATTTCTATCTCGTAAACTGTGCAATTTACACAGTAGAAAAAGGTCAATTGCGCTATTTGTGCTCTTCTAATTCTGAGTCATCTTGATTCCATTCTTTTCTTTCATTTGTTTCGAATTTAAATTTCACGAATCCTACAATTTTTATAAAATTTAAATTTTTATATTTAATTTTTTTAAAATCTAACGTTATTCATATATATTACTAACGTTTATTTCTGTTAGAAAAATCTAGTTAATCATAGCTTAAATATTTAACTTTGGTTAAAAAAAAAAAAATTATTTTTCTATCTTTTTTATATTATAATCATGACTTTAAAAAAAAATATTTATAAAGACAAAATAAATATTTCATATATATTCTCTAAAAAAATAAAGATTCCAACCGTTTGGATTATAACACTTATTTGAATGAATCTTAATATAGTAATATATTTTGTATGAACATATATATATATATATACCTTGCATCTCAAAATCCATCTCAAAATCTGAGCCTTATTTTGATTCTTTCCTTAATTATGTGCTGGTTAAATTATTTCTTTTGATTAATTTATGTTATGCTACTTCTGCATATATTTTTTTCCTCTTTGTTTGTTTTGCTTATATCCTCCTATTATTGCTTACACTTCAATTCCTACTTATTTATTTGGTATTTGAGCCGATCATATTATTACTGACGACTTTTTAGATCTATTTTTATTATTATTGCTGAGTGACTATCAAAGCTAGAAATGTGAAACAACTGAACTTCGAATTTGATACCTCAGATATCAACCTCTATATATATATATATATATATATATATATATATATATATATATATATTTGTCACTTGCACTAAAATCAGTATCTTATTAATTGTTAAAATTAATATTTTATTATTAATTTTCTTTTCGGCTAATTATATAGTATTAGGAAATATTTGACAATTATTAAAAAATAAAATAAAATTTTATTTTACAATATATTTGATATTTTGAAAAATTTAATATTCTATAAAAATATTACTTTGATTTTTACTGTTTGAATTGTAAACTTAAAAAAAATACTCTATTTTAAATTTAAACTTTCAATACAAAAATTAAAATTTAAAAATTTTAATTTTAAAATTTTAAAATTAGGATTTAAATTTTAAATTTTAAAATTAAATTAAAATTTTAAAATTTTAAAATTTAAATATAAAATTTTAAAATATAAAATTTAAAATTTAAAAATTAAAATTTAAAATTTAAAATAAAATTTTAAATTTTTAAAGAGGGGCTAAATGCGAAAGAGGAACGAGGGAGAAGTCGCATACGAAAATAGAGAATTTTTTTTCGGAATATATTTCGCGAAACATCAAAATTACGTTGTTATGTTTTTACGTTATCGAGCCATCCAAACAGGCCAATTAATAAAAAAATAAAATTTTTTATAAAATAGAGTAAAATGAATTAAAATTTTGTTTTGAAGATTTTCTAAATGGACCCTTAATTTTAAATAACTCTAATACATAAAGCTTAGGGTTGAATTGGCTATAGCAGTATAAAATCGAGTACGAAAAAGTCAGTGGAATATATATATACTAGTTAAGTATCCGCGCTTCGCTGCGGTAATTAAGAAATAATTATATATATTTTGAACATAATATATTATATTTCGAAGTTAGAAATAGTTAGATATATTACATTCAATTTAAATTTATTTTAAAAAAAATATGTAATATTAAAAAAATAAGCTACATGCAGGACAACTGGTAATTCTTCATTTGTTCTCTCAGTAATTCTTCATTTCCTTTCTTTATTAGATGGGCCTGCTTCATCAAACCTACAATCAATGTAAATAATTTGATATCATAAATAAATTATAATTATCTATATAATAGTAAATGATTAAGTAGCAAAACTAATTTAAATTAGATATCTTACGTAAGTCGAAGTTTCTTCGGATGTTGTATTTCAGATAAGTTATCAATACCTTATCCTGAGCTGCTCATACAAATATTTGTCAAAGTTAAAAAAAGGACAAAAGACATATTTCTATAAATTTATTCAAAATACTTTTTAATATATAAAATGATACTGAGAATATCTCGAAGAAATTTTCATCTTTGGTAATATTTTTTGTAAATAAATCTTTGTTGATTTGTTTGTTAGTAGTAGGGGACTACAGTTCTTCTTCACATTTGATAAACAAATTTTGTACCACTACAATGGTATAATGTAATTAAAGAATTCGTATTTATAGAAATCTAATAAACAGAGAAAGAGAGTAGCTATGATTCTATCAAAATCCAGCAATCTTAGAAACAAAAAAAGATAGCTGTGAAAAATATTTCTGAACTCAACAATTTCAAAACATCACATCAATCAAATCAAATATTTTTATTTCTAAATCTGCATTTATGAATCTTGGAAATAGGAAAAGAGAGACCAATGATAGCAAATCTTGGGTAAATCTAGGAGAAAATTAGGAAAAAAAATAACGTATTTATGGTAGCAAATCATGACAAAATCTGGTATATAATATCTTTATTTCTTAATCTGCATTTATGAATTTTGGAAATCTGCATTTATGATAGCAAATCTCGACAAAATCTCTAGGCATTCATCATTTTTGAGAATAGCACATCAATCAAATCAAATCAACTATTTAAATACTACTTTTCTATAATAATATCTTTATTCCTAAATCTGAAGTGGTATTTAATAATTTTTTTAGGACACACGTTTTAGGGACAGAAAAAGAGAGTGATTATGATAGAAAATCTGCAAGAATCTGAAAAAAACTGACAGAATCTATACAAAATATTTTGGGAATCAACATTTTCGGAACATCACATCAATTAAATCAAATAAGATATTGAAATATTTGTGGTGACCCGGATCTTTGCAGGGCTTCTACAGTGCGACCGACAGCTTCTGGAAGCCTACGCGGCATGTTGGCGGTGTTCGTACGCCAATTTGGACACAAGAGGTGAACTCGGGGCTTAAAACGGATCACGTGGGTATTCGGGGGATCCCGTCGGAGGTTTAGAAGTGTTTCCGCGCAAAATGGATATCAAATTTGGACTCGGCGTGAAATTCGGATTAAAAATACCTTTCCGGGAGCCTCCGGCAAATTTTAGGATTGGAATTTGGCAATACGGACGTCGTATTTGGAATCAGCGCGCGAAAACGGTCAAGATGGGCTATTTACTTGCTGTTTTTGAGCTTGCGGTTACTGTTCATGCCGGAACAGTGTCTCCGGCGATCGCCGGCGGCGGCCGGCGGCGGCGCAGCCTCGGGCAGGCGGCAGGCGGCGGCACGCGGCGCGGGCAGGCCGCGGGCAGGCGCGCAGGGGCGCGGGCAGGCGCGCGGTCCAAGGCGGCGGGCGTGCACCAGGGCGGTGCCACGTGGCGGATTATGGTTCGTTGGTCCAGGAGACGCGGTCCACGGGATTTCTTCGGGTGCACGGTGGACCGAAGGGTGACACGTGGCATGGTGTGATTGGTCGGCTCTGTGCACCCGGTCCACGGAACAGTGTTGGTTGCCTCGGGCCGAGTGCGCACGCGCGCGCCATGCCGCGCTGACGCCGCGCACTGTGCGCTGTTGACTTCGGAATGGGACATGTGGCGGCGTTTGAGTGGCCTTCTACGGCTGTCCCGTGTTTTGGGGACTTATCTGGTATTTAGGGAATTGTTTGGTTTGGTTTTCTTCAAGGTTGCCATCCGAGGGAGTTTCACTTAGCCATTTTTGCCACTTCGAAGCTCCATCTCCCCGAGCTCCCTTCAGTGAAGATTTTCATCTTCGAGTTCTGGTTCTTGCTACAGAGTTTCGGAATTTCTGAGTGCACGCATCCCGAGGTTTTGGATTTTATGGTGCCGCGCGACGTTGTGGTTCCTGTGTTCTTCTTCGGCGCAGCAGCGGTGTTTTAGCTCTCCTGGGCTACCCCGAGACCCTTCTTCTGTGATTTTTGCACCGACAGACTCCTAAGAGGTAGGGCTTCATCTTTTATTTTGATCACTCATTCTCATTTCGACTTCTTGGCTCGGATCCTGAGGCATTAATGGTCCCCCTTTTTCTGTGAGGGATTTTGGGACAGCAGCGGATTGGGGAGGCGTTATCTTCGCGCACGAGCGTCACACGGAGACGAGCTTATACAACTTTTTCATCTACGGATCGCAAGGAACGCGCTCATATTTTTCTTGGAATTTCTTGAGATTTATTTCGAGGTGAAATCTCTGTTTTTCTCTGTGAACAGTGCACAATTTTTAGCACAGATTTTGTATGAATATACCCCCCTTGCCGAATTTATAACTTGACTTACCGGACTCAGATTTGGACGTGCAAGCTACCATTGCGAAGCTATCGACGCGAGGATTGCTGTGGGATTTTTCTGGGAATTTTCTGGGCACTTTCTGCAGGTAAAAATTTAGCAGTTTTGGGACAGATATTGTATGTGATTGTAAGAGCATTATTTGGGAGCCTAAGTGTGTTTAGTGGATTTTGTATTGTACCAGGAGTGTTACGGGTGTGCTGAACTTGTTGGAGCAAGGGTTTGGAGTTTCTGGTATTTTCAGCTGTACGGGTCCGGACAGTTCGCACTTCAGGTGGGTGGTTGCTTTACTCCTCTTTTCTGATATACCCACTAGGAATATTAGAGTGATCCCCTTTATTGGACATGTTGAATGGTCACCTAATGGACATGCATGCTGAACTAAATAATTGTGAGCCTATCATACGGATAATATCTTAGTGGAAAACGTGATAGTAGTTGGAACTTACACATGCTTATGGGAATATTATTGGCATTTAACTTAGCATGGGAGATTTACTTTTATGCTGGAATATTATGATATGTCTTGCAGGAGGGTACCACTTGAGAATATTTTGGACATACATAGGGGGATTGTTTATATGATGGTGATTAGCAGGTTATAGACGGGTGTGGTCGGATTATGATTTTAGCGTGATGATTATACCCAGGTGAAGCTATTAATTGATACACTGGTCGAACCACTATTTGTCACTTTTTCTCCTATCTCTCATGAGGACATAGGCTGGCTTAATTGGACATTTTGTAGGGCCATTTCTTATCGCTACACTTTATGTTGGGATTTGATTTAGAAGAAACCTATTTGCTTCTTCTCCCCCTATTCTTAGTCAGGTGACTATTTGTTGCTCGGGTTTGAGCAGGGGATTGGCATAGTGTGGCCGGGGCCTGGATTTTAGCTTCTGGAGTATTATGGCTACCGCGGATAGCAGGCGGTGGCACAGATGTTATATGTGGGACATGTTGGTGATCATGGATGTTGTTATGACCCCTACTTTTGATTACCCACTAGGCATTGTAGTAACTTCTATGATTAGAAGGCTGATTAATAAATTGTGGGCTTGGGCATGAGGTTTAGACAAGCACAGGTTATCTCTTATTTACTGTCCTTATGCATTCATCAGCATGCTTTAGCAAGGTAAGTTCATATCGATATCTGCTTTATTTTATGTATATCCTCTTAGGACATTTGCATGCTTGTATGGTCACCTAGATAGGCCACCTTTTTCTGCTACACTATCATGCTGGAATTGACATAGGAGAAACCCTTTTTATTATTCTTTTCTCTTTTTATTTGAGACTCAGGGTATTTGTAGCTCGTGCGCGAGCAGGGTGGATGGGATAGTGTAGTCAGGGTCTTGGGTTTTGGGACAGGCTGGGTATTGCGGCAACCGCGGACATTGGGCGGTTGACCGGGATTTCTTATGCATCAGATTGGGTATCGGGTCTCTTGTGGATGGAGTTCCCACGGTTTGTCTATCTCGCACCAGGTTGAGATCGGGTCTTTCTTTAGTGGATGGAGTTTCCCACTTTGATCATAGTCATGATCCAGTCCTGCTATTATGAGACAGTGGTTACAGAGATGCTTGTTACAGTGACACTTTACTCGTGTGGGTCGCTCCCCTCGAGTGCCACTCCGGAGTAGGCTTTCCACGGTGCAGAGCGCCGGGCACCATGCTGGGTTCTTGAGTTCGACAGCAGAGCAGGCAGTACCAGTGTCTACTGGTGATCAGATTGGGTTATTCTAGCAGACATTTATTTTCTGATGTATACATTTAGCTATTCTATTAGCTCGGCATTTTAGAGGCATTCTAGTGGTAGCTTTTCATCAGGAGTCTTATTCTTTTAGCATACCACCTTTGTTTCCTTTTGCCTCTGGTAGACCTAGTGGGCGTGTCAGAGTTTGAGGTTTTACCCACTAGGGGAGACTACTGGTTTACTAGTAGTTCTCACCCCCATTCTTCTTTTCTCTTTTTCTTCTCCCTTGTTTTGCAGAGTCTTCTGCGGGTGCTACTGGGCCTTCAGTGGCGGGTCGAGGATAGAGGACGGCTGAGTAGATAGACCTCGAGGCAGGATGAGCGTGTTAGCTGGACTGTTGGTGTACCCATGTTTTCCTCAGACGGTTGTACTTTCACTTTTGGGACTGGCTTTTGCCAGCAGGTTGTATTTATTTTTTTTGAGCTGGGAGAGACGGATGTATCATTTATACAGATGTATTGTATTTTATTTCCAGCTTCAGTCTGAGATGTATTAGTTTTAGTTCAGCTCTGTTCTTATTGCTCTTTTATTTTACATTTTATATCTGAGCAGGTTTTTGGCGCTTCGTGTACACGGGAAATACCGTGTGCATGGCGGATCTGTGGACGGGCCCGGGTTCTGGTTTTCACCCGGGGCGTGACAGATTAGGTGGTATCAGAGCTTAGGGATAGGTCAGTTGGGACTTAGGAAACCCTAGGCTTTTGGCGGACCCTAGGATGATAGGGCGCGAGGGACGCGACATTTTGCGAAAGTCGGCGATTTATTTGTTTGACTCTTCCTGTGAGTGAAGAGGGATCGACATATTCTATTTCTGTGGGACAGTTATGTTGGCTGCAGACAACATAAGGTTACAGAAATAGAGGGATGTCTTTGACTTTCGCTAGATTGGGTCGAGTGTTTGGGATGTGCTGATTTGCGGTTTGTCGTGGCGAGCGGTGTCTCCCCGATGTTGGGCCCTGACCCGGGTGCACTTTGGTGCAGCAGTTGGGTCTGAGCTGGTTGTTTCGGGCCGGATATCGGATTGGAGTCAGAGAGCTCCGGACCCAGATGACAGGATTGTCAGAGGCTTATCAGCGGCAGAGTGAGCGAGCATCTGGTTTTGTGACACAGTTGTTGGAGCAGCGGGCAGCTCGACAGTGCTTCCTTCTGAGACCACCCGGTTGTAGTATCCTCAGGGGCGGGGATTTCTATGGTATCGATGGAGTGCGTAGCCCCCTTCGCGCCAATGTTTAGTGCCGAGGCGCCGAGACAAGGTGGATAGTTGACAGCTGATGAGCTATAGGACACCAAGGATCAGTTGAGCCAGTTTCGGCAGGTAAACCACCCCGATTCATAGGATTAAGTTTGGAGCCTCTGGGGGTAGAATCGTGGCTGGTGGTGATGGAGAGACTACTTGGAAGCCTCTTTGTGTCAAAAGGTTACGCAGTTATCGAACGGCACGCTCTATGATTTGGGGGACAAGGCGCATAGGATGTGCGTGGCTGAGAGTGGATTGCGCCAGGATACCTTTCCGTTTATTCGGACCCTCTTTTGCAGGTTTTGGATTTTGGGGTGCTTCGATGGTGGGGGCAGTGTTTATGGAGCTGGCGCTGCAGTTCTTTTGGATGGGGATCTGCTGTCAGAGGCAAGTTCTGGATAGAGGCGCTTGATGCCAGATGATGGAGGATAGATCGGCCGGCAGAGACATTTTCGTTTTCCCTTCCAGGATGGTGGATATCCTTGTGGATGGATTATGTAAAGCTTACCCAATGGGGATGTTACCCTGTGTGATTGATGACTGGCATGTTCGGGGTGCAATATATGTGATTGAGGGGTGAGATTAGTAAGGATAATTGTATAAGGAATTGCATGAATCAATTCTGTTTGGTCGTATGATGATGATATCCTGGTGGATTTTTGAGACATCAGGGGTCGGGTGGACCCCGATGACAGCAACAGCCCTTATTTTTCAGAATGGCGCAGCGGTAGCGTGGATTGGCTGTCTGCGAGAGACCACATTCGACACCTCAGTGTGAGCATGGACAGAGGTCGTGCTCCCTTTGTGATTGGTCTAGATATTTTGGCAGGCTGAGCGACGACCACTTGCATCAAGCGGATGAATCTGTGCCGCCCGGTTGGAGGGCGCCACGGTAGTGGATTGAGTTGTCGCAGGTGTGATTTCATCAAGCAGTCGGAGTTAGGACATGTTGTTTTCCTGCATGGACTAGAGGTAGAGTCGTTACCTCGTGCGCTTGAGGCACAGGTTACTGTTGGCATTGCGCAGGTGGGGGAGGCTTGTGGATTATGTCCAGTACAGCTGAGGCCGTGAGTTATGCCGGCAGACATATTGGTAATTGTGGCAGCTTGGTGTTTGACCCGGTGCTTAGGATTGGTTGGCGTAGTGCCACAGGATGTTTGACTGTCGAGAGAAAGGACTTTGATTTTCTGCAAGGTAGATAATGGAAGGCAATTTGTTTGTTGAGACTGTTAGAGCACACAGGTTACAGCGACAGTGTGAGAGGTGCCTACGGCGACAGCGGGACTTAAGGAGATCCCTATTGCTCGTGAGATCCCGGGTATGTGACCACCTGAGTCGATGATTATGCCGCCAGAAAGGGAGATTAAGATTGTGGTTGACGTGGTTCTGGAAACCGCGCCAACTTTATAGCACCTCGTTGGATATCGCCTATAGAGCTGCGAGAGTTGATGGCATAGGTGCGAGGATTTGATGGATAGAGGGTCTGTTTGACCTAGTGTCACGTCGTTGATACACGACGGTGAGATCCTTTGTGATTGGAGCCCAGTCAGGTCCAGGTATTATTTAGGGCCTTTGATGGAGTTCTGCCCCGGCAGTTGATCGTTTATGATGCCTGCACCAGTTTGGATTTACAGCTGAGTATTTCGCCAAGATGGCGTTCAAGAGACGTTATGGGCATTATGAGTACAGTGAGGCCAATGGAATGACTAATGCCTTGTTGCCTTTAAGATTGAGGAACTCTGTTTTCCAGTGGGACTTGAACGGATTGATAGCGGCATTCTCTAGGGATATTTTGGCTTTACCCTCTCCCCGAATGATTTAGAGCTTGTGAAGCATTGTAGATGATGTGATAAGGTCTGTGGGGAAGAAGCTTTATGCCAAGTTGTTTTGGTACAAGTTTTAGCTTCGAGAGCATATCTTCCTGGATTATCTATTCTAGCCATAGGGGCGGCTGTGGAAATCCGGCCAAAATGGATGTTATTTAAGACTGGCCGAGATCGACGGTTATTGTTGGGGTGAGGAGCCTTTGGACCGGATAGTGCTAGCAGAGCTCGACGAGCGAATGATGAGATTGGTACCAGCGCCGGTTTTAACCTAGTCAGTAGTGGGAGATGGATTTGCGAGTTATGGTGATACCTCCCATAGTGGCTGTAGAGCTACCATTGGATTTTGGTGAGCATCCAGTGTCACCCCGACAGGACCACTGTGGTGGCGGATACCTGGAGCAGAAGAGCTTTGGGGTTGAGTTTGTTGATTCTATAATTGGCGCTGTGTGGGGCCATATTGGTGTACAGGGTTTGAGTTTGTGTCCCAGAGGATCCCTTTTGATGAGAGGCTGCGACTGAGCAATCCAATTGGGTGGTTGAGTTTTGAGGGTGACCGAGTGTGAACCCCTGCTTATTAGGGCCCCTTTTCTGTGCAGGTGTTTGTGTGGATGTGTTTTGGGTCGCTTCGGTTGAGTTGGCTCTTGGGAGTGATTTTAGAGCTTGTTGCTCGAGCTGTTCGTTCGTTTCCACCAGTCTTTTGTTGGAGTTCTTGAGGTTTTTCAGCGTCTCAGCTCAGGAGTGTTATGCTTTGGATCCCTCGCCCGTGATTGACTCGTTCCTTTTGAGGTCTATGAGAGTTTGGAGTACGAGGGACGTCCGTTGCGAATTCCGGCTCGTGATGAGAGGGAATTGCGCAATCGGGCTATGCCGTTCTGGTTGTTGCGGTTGTTGTTGCTGAGGAGTAATCACGGGGAGTGATTGGTGGCTTGGGAGCTGGAGACGGCGGTGTTGAGTATTGACCCCTGGTTTCTGTGACTCCTTGGGAGTTGCTTTAGTTTCGAGGACGAAACTTTCTTTTAGTGGGGGAGGATGTGGTGACCCGGATCTTTGCAGGGCTTCTACAGTGCGACCGGCAGCTTCTGGAAGCCTACGCGGCATGTTGGCGGTGTTCGTACGCCAATTTGGACACAAGAGGTGAACTCGGGGCTTAAAACGGATCACGTGGGTATTCGGGGGATACCGTCGGAGGTTTAGAAGTGTTTCCGCGCAAAATGGATATCAAATTTGGACTCTGCGCGAAATTCGGATTAAAAATACCTTTCCGGGAGCCTCCGGCAAATTTTAGGATTGGAATTTGGCAATACGGACGTTGTATTTGGAATCAGCGCGCGAAAACGGTCAAGATGGGCTATTTACTTGCTGTTTTTTAGCTTGCGGTTACTGTTCATGCCGGAACAGTGTCTCCGGCGATCGCCGGCGGCGGCGGGCAGCGCCGGCGGGCGGCGGCGCAGCCTCGGGCAGGCGGCAGGCGGCGGCACGCGGCGCGGGCAGGCAGCGGGCAGGCGCGCAGGGGCGCGGGCAGGCGCGCGGTCCACGGCGGCGGGCGTGCACCAGGGCGGTGCCACATGGCGGATTATGGTTCGTTGGTCCAGGAGACGCGGTCCACGGGATTTCTTCGGGTGCATGGTGGACCGAAGGGTGACACGTGGCATGGTGTGATTGGTCGGCTCTGTGCACCCGGTCCACGGAACAGTGTTGGTTGCCTCGGGCCGAGTGCGCACGCGCGCGCCATGCCGCGCTGACGCCACGCACTGTGCGCTGTTGACTTCGGAATGGGACATGTGGCGGCGTTTGAGTGGCCTTCTACGGTTGTCCCGTGTTTTGGGGACTTATCTGGTATTTAGGGAATTGTTTGGTTTGGTTTTCTTCAAGGTTGCCATCCGAGGGAGTTTCACTTAGCCATTTTTGCCACTTCGAAGCTCCATCTCCCCGAGCTCCCTTCAGTGAAGATTTTCATCTTCGAGTTTCTGGTTCTTGCTGCAGAGTTTCGGAATTTCTGAGTGTACGCATCCCGAGGTTTTGGATTTTACGGTGCGGCGCGACGTTGTGGTTCCTGTGTTCTTCTTCGGCGCAGCAGCGGTGTTTTAGCTCTCCTGGGCTACCCCGAGACCCTTCTTCTGTGATTTTTGCACCGACAGACTCCTAAGAGGTAGGGCTTCATCTTTTATTTTGATCACTCATTCTCATTTCGACTTCTTGGCTCGGATCCTGAGGCATTAATGGTCCCCCTTTTTCTGTGAGGGATTTTGGGACAGCAGCGGATTGGGGAGGCGTTATCTTCGCGCACGAGCGTCACACGGAGACGAGCTTATACAACTTTTTATCTACGGATCGCAAGGAACGCGCTCATATTTTTCTTGGAATTTCTTGAGATTTATTTCGAGGTGAAATCTCTGTTTTTCTCTGTGAACAGTGCACAGTTTTTAGCACATATTTTGTATGAATATACCCCCCTTGCCGAATTTATAACTTGACTTACCAGACTCAGATTTGGACGTGCAAGCTACCGTTGCGAAGCTATCGACGCGAGGATCGCTGTGGTATTTTTCTGGGAATTTTCTGGGCACTTTCTGCAGGAGAAAATTTAGCAGTTTTGGGATAGATATTGTATGTGATTGTAAGAGCATTATTTGGGAGCCTAAGTGTGTTTAGTGGATTTTGTATTGTACCAGGAGTGTTACGGGTGTGCTGAACTTGTTGGAGCAAGGGTTTGGAGTTTCTGGTATTTTCAGCTGTACGGGTCCGGACAGTTCGCACTTCAGGTGGGTGGTTGCTTTACTCCTCTTTTCTGATATACCCACTAGGAATATTAGAGTGATCCCCTTTATTGGACATGTTGAATGGTCACCTAATGGACATGCATGCTGAACTAAATAATTGTGAGCCTATCATACGGATAATATCTTAGTGGAAAACGTGATAGTAGTTGGAACTTACACATGCTTATGGGAATATTATTGGCATTTAACTTAGCATGGGAGATTTACTTTTATGCTGGAATATTATGATATGTCTTGCAGGAGGGTACCACTTGAGAATATTTTGGACATACATAGGGGGATTGTTTATATGATGGTGATTAGCAGGTTATAGACGGGTGTGGTCGGATTATGATTTTAGCGTGATGATTATACCCAGGTGAAGCTATTAATTGATACACTGGTCGAACCACTATTTGTCACTTTTTCTCCTATCTCTCATGAGGACATAGGCTGGCTTAATTGGACATTTTGTAGGGCCATTTCTTATCGCTACACTTTATGTTGGGATTTGATTTAGAAGAAACCTATTTGCTTCTTCTCCCCCTATTCTTAGTCAGGTGACTATTTGTTGCTCGGGTTTGAGCAGGGGATTGGCATAGTGTGGCCGGGGCCTGGATTTTAGCTTCTGGAGTATTATGGCTACCGCGGATAGCTGGCGGTGGACCAGATGTTATATGTGGGACATGTTGGTGATCATGGATGTTGTTATGACCCCTACTTTTGATTACCCACTAGGCATTGTAGTAACTTCTATGATTAGAAGGCTGATTAATAAATTGTGGGCTTGGGCATGAGGTTTAGACAAGCACAGGTTATCTCTTATTTACTGTCCTTATGCATTCATCAGCATGCTTTAGCAAGGTAAGATCATATCGATATCTGCTTTATTTTATGTATATCCTCTTGGGACATTTGCATGCTTGTATGGTCACCTAGATAGGCCACCTTTTTCTGCTACACTATCATGCTGGAATTGACATAGGAGAAACCCTTTTTATTATTCTTTTCTCTTTTTATTTGAGACTCAGGGTATTTGTAGCTCGTGCGCGAGCAGGGTGGATGGGATAGTGTAGTCAGGGTCTTGGGTTTTGGGACAGGCTGGGTATTGCGGCAACCGCGGACATTGGGCGGTTGACCGGGATTTCTTATGCATCAGATTGGGTATCGGGTCTCTTGTGGATGGAGTTCCCACGGTTTGTCTATCTCGCACCAGGTTGAGATCGGGTCTTTCTTTAGTGGATGGAGTTTCCCACTTTGATCATAGTCATGATCCAGTCCTGCTATTATGAGACAGTGGTTACAGAGATGCTTGTTACAGTGACACTTTACTCGTGTGGGTCGCTCCCCTCGAGTGCCACTCCGGAGTAGGCTTTCCACGGTGCAGAGCGCCGGGCACCATGCTGGGTTCTTGAGTTCGACAGCAGAGCAGGCAGTACCAGTGTCTACTGGTGATCAGATTGGGTTATTCTCGCAGACATTTATTTTCCGATGCATACATTTAGCTATTCTATTAGCTCGGCATTTTAGAGACATTCTAGTGGTAGCTTTTCATCAGGAGTTTTATTCTTTTAGCATACCACCTTTGTTTCCTTTTGCCTCTGGTAGACCTAGTGGGCGTGTCAGAGTTTGAGGTTTTACCCACTAGGGGAGACTACTGGTTTACTAGTAGTTCTCACCCCCATTCTTCTTTTCTCTTTTTCTTCTCCCTTGTTTTGCAGAGTCTTCTGCGGGTGCTACTGGGCCTTCAGTGGCGGGTCGAGGATAGAGGACGGCTGAGTAGATAGACCTCGAGGCAGGATGAGCGTGTTAGCTGGACTGTTGGTGTACCCATGTTTTCCTCAGACGGTTGTACTTTCACTTTTGGGACTGGCTTTTGCCAGCAGGTTGTATTTATTTTTTTTGAGCTGGGAGAGACGGATGTATCATTTATACAGATGTATTGTATTTTATTTCCAGCTTCAGTCTGAGATGTATTAGTTTTAGTTCAGCTCTGTTCTTATTGCTCTTTTATTTTACCTTTTATATCTGAGAAGGTTTTTGGCGCTTCGTGTACACGGGAAATACCGTGTGCATGGCGGATCTGTGGACGGGTCCGGGTTCTGGTTTTCACCCGGGGCGTGACAATATTACTCTTACAAAATCTGATATATAATATTTTTATTTCTAAATCTTTATTTATAAAAATCTTAAAAACAAAAAAAAAAAGAGTTGCTATGATAGCAAATCTATCATATAATCAACTATTTAAATACTATTTTTCTATAATAATCTTTTTAGTCCTAAATCTGAAATGATATATAATAATATTTTTAGGACACACTCTTTAGGGACAGAAAAAGAGAGTGACTAGGATAGAAAATCTGCAAGATTCTGACAAAACTGACAGAATCTGTACAAAATATTTTGGAAATCAACATTTTTGAAACATCACATCAATCAAATCAAATAAGATATTGAAATATTACTCTTACAAAATTTGATATATAATATCTTTATTTCTAAATCTTTATTTATAAAAATTTTAGAAACAAAAAAAAAGAGTAGTTATGATAACAAATCTGATATAAAATTCTAACTAATCTTTACGATTTAGAAATAAGAGTAGCTATGATAGCAAATCAACTAATCTTCTATATCTGGACTCAACATTTTCGGAACAGATTTTGTTGAGTAGCTAAAATCTGTCATATAAGATATAAGATTCTAACTAATCTAAAAATATTTCAGGACTCAACAATTTCGAAACATCACATCAATTAAATCAAATATCTTTATTTTTAAATTTGTATTTATGAATCTTAGAAATAGGAAAAGAGAGACCAATGATAGCAAATCTTGGGTAAATCTAGGAGGAAATTAGGAAAAAAAATAAAGTATTTATGATAGAGTATATATCCTAATATCACATCACTTTCTCATGATAGTAGGAATAGGTATAATAGCAAATCTCCTAATATCACATCATTTATAATAACAATGATAGTAAATCTCCTAACATCATATCACTTTCACATGATAGTAGGAATAGCTATGATAGCAAATTTTCTAATATCACATTATTTAATAACAATGATAGCAAATCTCCTAACTTATGATAGTAGGATTAGGTATCATAGCAAATCTCCTAATATCACATTATTTAATAACAATGATAGCAAATCTCCTAATATCACATCACTTTTTCATGATAGTAGGAATAGTATGATAGCAAATCTCCTAATATCACATCATTTATAATAACAATGATAGCAAATCTCCTAATATCACACCACTTTCTCCTGATAATAGGAATAGATATGATAGCAAATCTCCTAATATCACATCATTAATAATAATGATAGCAAATCTTCCAAGATCACACATCATTTATAATAATAATGATAGCAAATCTCCTAATATCACATCATTTAATAACAATGATAGTAAATCTCCAAGCATCGCATCACTTTCTCTTTAGCCATATATATATATATATATATATGGGAAATAGTGAACATCACATCAAGTATATATTTTATAAAATAAACACATAAACAAAATAAATTATTAATTAAAATATTAAAAAATATTTTACAAAATATATAGATAAAATAAAATCTAAACAATAATAATAAAATTTTTTGTTCTCTCTAAATAATAAAAGTACAATAACATTTATATCAAAAAAAAAAAAAAAAAACCATCCTAAAAAAATTATAAAAATACAATAACATTTATATTTAAAAATTTGGCAAAAAGAAAAAGAGAGGAGGAATTATATATATATATATATATATATATATATATATATATATATATATATATATATATATATATATATATATATATATATATATATATATATATATATATATATTATATTTAGAAGATCCAAGTACAAAATTCTAATCAATCTTAATCCGTTGATATTCTGCAATTATTGTTGAATTTCTAGTTTATTCTTTCATGACCAACATCATGTGAAAATAAAAAGGACTAATAATTCAAGAGGCACAATAAAAAAAAATAGAGAAAAAAAGTTTTTAAAAATATTGGAGATACTCTATATTTTTAATCATAAAAACATTTAAAAATTAAATATTAACATATGAATTATAAATTCCATATATGTATATTTCAAATATAATATTTTAATATAAAATATTTTCAAATCTAATATATCTATTAAAAATTAGGAGAAATCATACCTATTAAAAATTAGAAAACTAAGCATTTATAAGAAACATTTAAATATACAAACCTATTATTATAGAAACAAAGTAAGGAAATTACACTATATTGCTAAAATGATTAATATATTATTATATATTTTTTATTTAAATTATATTAAATTCAGATTAAATTTATAAGTGCTTTTCCTACTTTTGTTTATAAATTATATAAAATTCAGATTAAATTATATAAAATTCATCTCATAATTATAAAATTATATAAAATTCAGATTAAGCTATCTGTGCTTTTTCAGATTAAATTATATAAAATTCAGATTAAATATATAAATTAATATATATATATATATATATATAAAGATAAGATTAAAATCTAATTTATTTTTTCGTTATTTGTAAAGTGATTTTAATTCTCATTTTCTTTCTTTTTTTTAAATATATCAAGAATGGAGTAGGTATGGTAGGTAAAAGAATATTGCACATTCTTCAAGGCAAAACATTTGGGCATTAGTAAAGGATGAGATGGGAAATATACAAATATCACATCACTCTAAAGATGAGGGAAATTTATATAGTATTATATGAAAAGATCACTTTCAAATCTAATACCATGATACCAAATCCCCTAACATCACATCTCTCTAAGTTAGTAATTATGAGAGAAAATCCTAACGTCACATCATACCAAAAATTACTAATTATGATAGAAAATCTACTATATCTAATATCACATCATTCTCAAAGGTAGTAATATGAGATGGACAAATCTCTCACATGATACACAAATTTTAATTTAATAGTATCATAGCAAATATCTTAATATCACATCAAGACCACATCAAATCCAATAATATCACATAACATTCTCTCTAGATATATTAATATTTTATATATTATATTATATATATTATATATTATATACATGAAGAGAATCATATATGGATACGAAAGGAAGACAATTTGGCACCTTTTTTCGGGGCTAAATATTTGGGAATTAGTAAAGGATGAGATGGAATGACTCAGATAGCAAATTTTCTAAGATCATATGATTCATGAAAACCAAATTTAATAGCAAATCTCTTAAGATCACAGCAAATCTAGTAACACCGCATTATTTGTTAATTACATATATAAATAATGTACATATTATATATACACATCTTTCAATGCGAAATCAGCAAACTAAACAATACGAATTATGATAGCATAGCAAATCTAATAATATCATATGTGTTTGTTTGTAATAACATGACTTTCAAAATTAATAGGATCATACCAAATCTCCTAACATCACATCTCTCTAAGTTAGTAATTATGAGATGAAATGACTATACAACATAATAGCAAATATTCTAATCTCACATCACACTAAATAAGAGCAAATCTACTAATATCTAATATCACATCACTCTTCAAATCTACTAAATCTCCTAAGATCACATCAAATCTACTAATATCTTTAAATCTACTAAATCTTCTAACATCACATCAAACCTACTAAAATCACATCGCTTTTCCTTTAGACATTCTGACACATTTTTCGATGCTAGATCTTGGAGGATTAGTAAAGGATGAGATGGAATGACACAAATCAAAAGTTAATAGCAAATCTCCTAAATTCAGGTACATTATTATTTCATTAGGCATATAAATAATTTATATATTATATATATACATGTTCTTCTATGCAAAATCATCCCACTAAAGATTAGGAATTATGATAGCAAATCTAGTTGTAATATATATTATTATATGGAAACATCAGTTTCAAATTTAATAGTATATGATACCAAATCTCCTAACACCACATCTCGCTAACTTAGTAAATAAGAGCAAATCTACTAATCTTCTAAGATCACATCAAATCCACTAATATCTTCAAATCTACTAAGTCTCCTAACATCACATCAAATCTACTAAAATCACATGACTTATTCTTTAGATATATCAATATTTTATATATTATATATTATAGACATTCTGGCACATTTTTTGATGCCAAATATTGGAGGATTAGTAAAGGATGAGATGGAATGACTTAAATAGCAAATCTACTAAGATCACAAGGCACACAAATCAAAATTTAATAGCAAATCTCCTAAAATCACGTAATATCACATTATTATTTCATTAGGTATATAAATAATTTATATATATTATATATACATGTTCTTCTATGCATCTACTTGTCATATATATTATATCAAATCTACTTGTCATTTATATATTATTATATGGAAACATCACTTTCAAATTTAATTGTATGATACCAAATCTCCTAACATCACATCTCTCTAACTTAGTAATTATGAGATGAAATGACCATACAATAGCAAATATTCTAACATCACATCACCGTAACATCACATCTCTCTAACTTAGTAATTATGAGATGAAATGACCATACAATAACAAATATTCTAACATCACATCACCGTAAAGATTACTAATTATGATAGCAAATCTACTCTCAAAGTTAGTAGATACACAAATCAAAATTTAATAGCAAATCTCGTAAGATGACATCAAATCTAGTAACATCACATTATTTTTTCATTAGATATATAAATAATTTATATATTATATATACACATCCTTATACGACAAATATTTGGAGATTAGAAAACGATACAATTTTTTGATATATTTAAAAAAAAGGAAGAAAATGAGAATTAAAATCACTTTACAAATAACGGAAAAATAAATTAGATTTTAATCTTATCTTTATATATATATATATATATATATATATATATATATATATATATATATATATATATATATATATATATATATATATATATATATATATATATATATTAATTTATATATTTAATCTGAATTTTATATAATTTATAAACAAAAGTAGAAAAATCACTTATAAATTTAATCTGAATTTTATATAATTTAAATAAAAAATATATAATAATATATTAATCATTTTAGCAATATAGTCTAATTTCCTTACTTTGTTTCTATAATAATAGGTTTGTATATTTAAATGTTTTTTATAAATACTTAGTTTCCTAATTTTTAATAGGTATGATTTCTCCTAATTTTTAATAGATATATTAGATTTGAAAATATTTTATATTACACCAGCCTAGGCCCACCATGCGGCGGCGCCGCCCCCGCCGCTGCCGCATCCTCGCCGCAGGAGACCTGTAACTCCTCGGGAGCTACTGTGCTAGAATGGAATATTACACAACAAATTTCATACATTTAAAGTAAGGCTTTCAATTTGTCAAAGAACTTTTTAATTCAACATAATATACAATAACCCTCTAATAAAATATCCACCATTCCACACAAAAAAAAGTTGGACTAACTGACTTTAAGATAAAAGATAAAGATGAAAATTGATGAAACATGACCCTAGCACATAGGAATGCGCTAGATGCAGCCCAGTTAATTTTCCTCTACCAACAGTTGAAGGCAAGAATCAAAACAAATCTGTTTTAGAAGTTAAAAAAACAAAATTAAGTTTTACTAAAATTTCAGAAACGGGCAACGAACACCAACTCCCAACCACAGAATAAGGGGGGCCAGGACCAGTATAAGCTCAGATACATGAACCTAGTTGCCAATATTTCTGGGACCACGGCCAGAGTAGCACTGCCGCTGCGGGCCCCCTGGGAACAACCAGGCACATTCACGAAAGGTTTCCACAGCAACCTTATATTCTCCATGCAACAAAAAGGTGTAAATACAAAAGGCTGGTGACCCAAAACCATGTGCTCATAGTCTTCAACATTTAAAAGCATGAATATCAGTAAAACTACAGACCGAGACCTACAGTACGACCATCTCTGCGGCGTAGGCCGGCGGTGTATTGCTTCTCCAAGTCCAGGTCGAGCTCCTCCCGCTTCCTAGCTTGGAGGCTCCCATTCTCGTTGTCCGGGTTGTCCGGCCCGCTCTCGGGATTCACGTTTCCCTTCAGCGGAGAACATCTCAATGGGAGAGCGAGGAAGAGAAAAGGGACCGACTTTCGGGGCCGCCAAGCTGGGCGACGGCGTCAACGAAGCGCTCGTGGAGGTCGGCTGTCCACCGGAGCCGCGGCTTCGGGTCGGCGGTGAGCACCAGGCTAGGCCCACCGTGCGGCGGCGCCACCCCCGCCGCCGCCGCCGCATCCTCGCCGGAGGAGATCAAAGCTTCTCGATGGATCAACCCGGAGAACATCTCCCCACCCCGCCACCCCACCTCAAATGAAGCTGACCCAATTCAAAAGAAGAGGAATGCAGGGGTAGGGTTGGGGAAGAGTGAGAGAGAGATGGGAGGCGATTCGACGTGTGGAGAAAAGAGACGTGGGGGGCAGTCTCGGGAAGGGAGATAAAGAGGGAGGCGGTTCGGTGGAGAAAAAAGAGATACGGGAATAGATTCGGAAAGAGAGAGAAAGAGGGAAAAGACGTTAGGAGATAGCCTCGGGAAGAGAGATAAAAAGGGAGGCGGTTCGGTGGTAGGGTCGGAGCGCGGTAGAATGCCACGTTAGACAACAAACCGTGAACCGCAAGAGGAGGCGTGAGAGAGGCTCGGAGGAAACGAACCGCCAGAGGACGCTACATTAGCGAAGATGCGTGAGGAAGCGCCACGTGTGCACGGAGAACCGGCAAATAGATATTGTATAGATATATATGAGATTTCGTTTGGCATTTTTAACTGTGTTTTTTTTCTTTTTGCGGCGCAATTCAGTGATTTTGGAAGTGTATAGTGCTTTTGTTTTGAAAGGTATGTACAACTCGCTTTGCTACTTTTAAAATATTATTTTATATATTGGCCGTTTAATTTTCTGTATATATTCAATAAAAAATGAGGCTTATGTATAGATTTTTCTATAATTTATAGAATTGATAATTTTAACTGATTATTAATTCATTTTGTCTTTTGCATTTGTACCTGGTTGTTGTTTTCTTTGATACTTGAGGTGCTAATATTTTATATATATATATATATATATATATATATATATATATATATATATATATATATAAAATTGAGCTGCTATTTGCACTTGAATTCTTTTGTATCCGTTTGTTCAGTTAATTCAATAGCTTTTTTTCATTCCTTTTCGACTTATAAAAGTATCAAGTTATTTGTGCTTGTGAGTTTTTTATCTTTGGATGTAGGAACGTGCGGTTAGGATGATGGTGGGCACTTTGGGTTTAGTGGGTGGTTGGTAGAATAGTATGATCAAAGGGTTAGATTTAACGATAGAAAACTTACAAGCACCAATTGCTCGGTGCTTGTACAAGCACAGTAGCCAGACTATATATATATATATATATATATATATATGTTACGGCTTTTTGGTATTGGCATATTTCGTGAGTCAAGTCAGTGAGTTGAGTCGGAGTCTTAAAGGGATCAAATTGTCAATCAGCAATCAAAGACTTAGAGAAGATTCAACAAGAGCTCAAGTTGACACTCAGTGTCTTGAATCTTGAAGATTGAAGTTGAAGAATTGTGGATCAGTTACATCAATCTCAAGAAGAAAGTATTCAAAAGGATCAGGTATGGTTAACTAAATAATTTTGGTGATCCGAATACTTTCTTATAGTATAGAAACACTTGGAAGAATTTTTAATTTCATAATAATCAAAAACTGGTGTTCGGACATGTTCAGGATCCGGATCAGGGCCAACGATCCGGATCCCGAAGGTTGTTGCTTCATACAAGACTTCGATCCGGATCCATGCAATTTCCGATCCGGATCCCGAATGTTAAGTTTTCTGATTTGTATGAACGATCCGGATCGGGCAATGCGATCCGGATCCCGAACCCTTGGTTTTCTGGAATCGTCAATCTCGTTACGACGATCCGGATCGCAGTAAATCCGATCCGGATCGCCGT
This sequence comes from Tillandsia leiboldiana, assembly GCA_029204045.2. NCBI lineage: Eukaryota > Viridiplantae > Streptophyta > Magnoliopsida > Poales > Bromeliaceae > Tillandsia > Tillandsia leiboldiana. The sequence goes on from CM055061.1 coordinate 5,073,304, forward strand.
CCTGAAAATTTCCAGATAAGGTAAGTTTTTGATTCTTATCTCTTTCCAAAGGTTTCTAAACTATAAATAGACACTTAGGGTTTCTCAAAAACGTGGGAGCTACGGCCGATCAATTTATAAAACACTTGAGAGCAACCCTAGAGGCGAGGTTTTCATCGTTCTTCTTTATAGCCTCTTTTAGGTCAATTCGACGGTTCTTTCAAGAACATATCTTTTGTCGAATTGATCTAATCTTTGCTTAGAGATTTCTTCTACGGTTCCTCAATGAGAATCTAAGCAAAGGATCACCATCGAAGTCAATATTCTTATCGACTGAGTTTGCGTCGTGGATTCGACGTGGCATCGTGGATTCGGTGTGCTAAAGGCGTTTCGTGGATTCGAAGCGTGCGTTCGTGGATTCGAACGTGAGCAGTGGACGGGCAAAACGGTGGAGCGCGAGGTCCAAGAAATTGAAGGAGGGGTTAAATCCGTGGAGACGGTAATCACCTTGTTATTCTTCTTTTCTTAGGGATTGTTATTGCGCGGATATCCAACCGGTCAGCGCAAGGTCCGAAGAAGCTGAAGGAGGGGTTGAGTCCGTGGAGTCAGTAATCACCTTGTTATTCTTCTATTCTTAGTGGATTGTTATTGCGTGTTGGTCCCGTGGTTTTTCTCCTGGATTGGAGTTTCCACGTAAATCTCGGTGTGCTGTTTTTATTTTCCGCATTGGTTTTTATTTTGCACTGAGATTGAGTTTTTAAGTATTACACCTATTCACCCCCCCTCTAGGTGTTTGATAGTACCTATTTAGATCCCTTGGGATTTATAACTCTACAATTGGTATCAGAGCAGGTTTTAGGTTTATCTATCATGATGGGTGAAAGTGGTAATATTTATAGACCTCCTCTTTTTGATGGGACTAATTATGCTTATTGGAAAGTGCGGATGAGAGCTTTTCTCATCGCAATTGATGAGCGAGTATGGCAATCCGTGGAATGCGGTTGGGTGCATCCTGTTGAGGAAGTAGGAAATTCTACTACCCCAAAACCTCGCTCTAGATGGTCCAAAGAGGAATTTGAAAGATCTTCTTACAATGGGAAAGGTATGAACGCTTTATTTAACTCTCTTTCCTCGACTGAATTTACAAGAATTTCCGCGTGTGAAACCGCGAAGGAAATTTGGGATATTCTCAAAATTACACATGAGGGTACTAATCTTGTAAAAATTCAAAAGCTCCAGATGCTTATAAGTCAATTTGACTCTATTCATATGGAAGAGCATGAATTGTTTACAGATTATTACACTAGACTTCAAGATGTAATTAATACATGTGCTAATCTAGGAGAAAAGATCCCGGAGTCGAAAATTGTAAGAAAGATACTTCGGACTCTTCCGGAACGGTTTAGGGCAAAGTTTACCGCCATTGAAACCGTTAGTCATCCGGATGAGATGAGTGTTGAGGAATTAGTAGGTGCTTTGCAAACTTATGAATTGACTTTTCCTACTAATCAAGTTTCTTCCAAGTCTTCTTCTAAGCTTACAGGTATTGCATTCAAATCCACAAAGAAAGAAGATAGCGAATCGAGTTCCGACGATGAAATCTCTTTTGCCGATTTTGAAGAACAATTGGCGCGGATCACAAAAAAATTTCGTCGGAAATTTTGGAAGAATCGAACCGATGGATCTTCATCCACGAAACCATCTAAAGGATCATCGGGTTCTAAATCCTCTAAACTCAAAAGCTTTGCAAAACCTTCTAAAGAAAAAGAAAAAGATGATTTCGAAGGGGAAATCCAATGCTATCGATGCAAAGGCTACGGCCATTTTTCAATGGATTGTCCTTCTAAGAAATCATATAAAAAGAAGGCTTTGCAAGCGAAAACTTGGGACGATTCTACTTCTAATGAATCGACCTCAAGTAAAGAGGAAAAAATCGTTGCTTCTCATGCCTCTCATTTTCCCTCTTCTAATAATTGTTTATCATCATTAGTCACTAACTCTACTCCTTTGATTTTATATGAAACATCAACAACCGGCGGAGAGTCATCAAGTGAGGGGGAGTCGGACGAGGAAGAACTCGTTGAGGCATATCAACAACTTCTTGCGGAATCTAAGAAGATGGCCAAACATATCAAGAAGTTGAGAAAGCAACGACTTGAAGATCAAGACGAGAATCATGCTTTAAAGATCAAACTTCATGATCTCGAGGAGGAACGAGAGCTTTTATTGGATAATAATAAAATCCTCCAAGAAAAGATAAATCAATCGGAAACGGTCGTTAATTCCCATATTAACAAGATTGATTTTCTTGAAAAGCAGTTTGAGGAAATACATGTCACCAATCAAGCATTGACCAAGCAAGTTCATCAACTTAAATCCGACATACAAAGGATTTCAACCGGTTCCAAGAAACTTGAATGTATGTCCGGATTAGGTCAAACAAGCAAGGTTGGTTTGGGATTCAAAAAGAACCAAACTGTGAATGCTTCAAGTTCCACAATGAAATTGAAAGGAAGAACTTGTCACCTATGTGGACTTGAAGGACATTTGGTGAAGAATTGCCCGAAAAAAAGAAAGAAGAGTCCTTCGGCAACTTCATCTACGGAGCGAACTCAACGGAATCAAAAGACACATCAAGTCAAAGGAGTTCACTCAACCCACCAAAGGTCCGAGCCACAACATCAATCATTCAAGTGGATCACTGCGAGGCAAAGACCTAAGGTGGATCAACAGTCAAAGCGGACAACCCCCGGCCACAACGAATCAAGACAACCCAAAATCCAGCGATTTTGGATTCGGAAAGGTGATATCTTTCCTTGTCTTAAGTTCTAAATAGCTTATGACTGTATGTAATGCTTTGATTAGTTTTCCTTTCATATTTTTCTTAATCTTTGCATTACATGTTTCTCAATGCTCTTCGTTTTTATACTTTGTTTTTGAACAAAAGGGTTTTTACTGAACAAGTGCATTGAATAAAAAGGGCTTCACTTTTATTCACTCCAAATTAATTTTATTTGGATTATCAACTTTACTCCTTAATCATAATCTTGAAGATACTTCATTATAGGAGTTTTTGATTTTATAAGCATCAAATTTTAGAAATCATGTGTGATCTTTAGATGCTTAATCTATCTCGGTTGTGTGAATTCATTGTGATAAACGTGAGACAACCGATAGACTAAAATTTGGGATTTAATTCTTTCACGTAAGAGATTGCATTCTTTCAAGGGTATTGAAATGATTTGCAAAAGATGTGGAAAGAGTTACATCCGAAAGGAGTGTGAAAACTACCACCACATGTAGGAAAGAGCTGCCACCCCGGTCGTCCGGTTTGTGTGTGAAGCTACCACATGTTATGGATGCTTGATAGTATTTTATGAGAAAATCTTTAGTTGAAGCATTTGGAGATTTATATGCAAAACTCTTATATTTTGAACAATCTCCTGGTTGGTATAAGGTGGGATAGTTGAAAGATGCTCAAAGAGCCACCCTTAGGTATTTTAGTGCTTATCTCAATTTGAAAGGGTAGAATTCAAGATTGATGTCGTTTGGAAATCTCCGTATGTCATCTTTGTAAATCCGTTACATCTTGATAGACTTTGGATCTCAAGATTATTTTTGATGACTTGTGTTTGATGAATATAACATGAAAAACGGTTTATAATGTTTTACCTTTATTTTTCATGATTTTGGAGTAAATCTTTTTAATTTTGTGAAATTAATTGGATTGAATGACATCGGTGTGAATTCACTGTTTAAAGCACTTAAATTGATTTCTTGATGGAATACAAATCGGTATTTGAAAAGATTCTAAAATCTGGATTTGTTTCAAGAAATTATTTGATTTTTGCTTTCTGGTATAGGTACGGAATCTGCATTTTTGTTATATACCAGAACTGAGTTTTTATCTCTCTTTCTCTATGAACTAATATTGTTAGTGATTTACTTTTGTCTAGTATGTTCACTGTTTGACAATTTGTGACAAAAAGGGGGAGAAGAGAAATGATCGGAGATGAGATCATCAAGAGAGTACAAACGAAAATGAAAAAATGGGGGAGAACGGAAAATGATGATCGTATCACAAAGGGGGAGAACATAGATGCTCAAGAACATGGAGAACATGTTAGAGATGCTCAAGATAGGGGGAGACAAAGAAAGGTTGAAAGAGCTGGGAAAAACAAAAGAACCAAAAGGATGAATCAAATGTAGGATTTTAATTTCTAACGACTGACGTTTGATTTTGTTTGGAGTTTTGTTTTGCAGGAATTACATCACTTTAAGACTCCAAGTCCTAAGTCATAGAGTATGTTATAGGACTGTTTGGTTCAAATGTAATTTTGTATTTATTGGATCTTTCACGCAAAGAAAATCAATGTTTTGGTGATAACATTGAATTTCGATTTTTGGTTTAAGATAAGTGACTTGAGCGCTTTTATGTATTTTTGGGTTTTGTCACGAAATTGCCAAAGAGGGAGATTGTTACGGCTTTTTGGTATTGGCATATTTCGTGAGTCAAGTCAGTGAGTTGAGTCGGAGTCTTAAAGGGATCAAATTGTCAATCAGCAATCAAAGACTTAGAGAAGATTCAACAAGAGCTCAAGTTGACACTCAGTGTCTTGAATCTTGAAGATTGAAGTTGAAGAATTGTGGATCAGTTACATCAATCTCAAGAAGAAAGTATTCAAAAGGATCAGGTATGGTTAACTAAATAATTTTGGTGATCCGAATACTTTCTTATAGTATAGAAACACTTGGAAGAATTTTTAATTTCATAATAATCAAAAACTGGTGTTCGAACATGTTCAGGATCCGGATCAGGGCCAACGATCCGGATCCCGAAGGTTGTTGCTTCATACAAGACTTCGATCCGGATCCATGCAATTTCCGATCCGGATCCCGAATGTTAAGTTTTCTGATTTGTATGAACGATCCGGATCGGGCAATGCGATCCGGATCCCGAACCCTTGGTTTTCTGGAATCGTCAATCTCGTTACGACGATCCGGATCGCAGTAAATCCGATCCGGATCGCCGTCCTGAAAATTTCCAGATAAGGTAAGTTTTTGATTCTTATCTCTTTCCAAAGGTTTCTAAACTATAAATAGACACTTAGGGTTTCTCAAAAACGTGGGAGCTACGGCCGATCAATTTATAAAACACTTGAGAGCAACCCTAGAGGCGAGGTTTTCATCGTTCTTCTTTATAGCCTCTTTTAGGTCAATTCGACGGTTCTTTCAAGAACATATCTTTTGTCGAATTGATCTAATCTTTGCTTAGAGATTTCTTCTACGGTTCCTCAATGAGAATCTAAGCAAAGGATCACCATCGAAGTCAATATTCTTATCGACTGAGTTTGCGTCGTGGATTCGACGTGGCATCGTGGATTCGGTGTGCTAAAGGCGTTTCGTGGATTCGAAGCGTGCGTTCGTGGATTCGAACGTGAGCAGTGGACGGGCAAAACGGTGGAGCGCGAGGTCCAAGAAATTGAAGGAGGGGTTAAATCCGTGGAGACGGTAATCACCTTGTTATTCTTCTTTTCTTAGGGATTGTTATTGCGCGGATATCCAACCGGTCAGCGCAAGGTCCGAAGAAGCTGAAGGAGGGGTTGAGTCCGTGGAGTCGGTAATCACCTTGTTATTCTTCTATTCTTAGTGGATTGTTATTGCGTGTTGGTCCCGTGGTTTTTCTCCTGGATTGGAGTTTCCACGTAAATCTCGGTGTGCTGTTTTTATTTTCCGCATTGGTTTTTATTTTGCACTGAGATTGAGTTTTTAAGTATTACACCTATTCACCCCCCCTCTAGGTGTTTGATAGTACCTATTTAGATCCCTTGGGATTTATAACTCTACAATATATATATAGTAGAGCTTATATATTTTCAAAAATACAAATTTATTCATATTTAAAAAAAATTTATCATTGAATTTGTATTGGGATCTGTGTTATTGTAAAAGCATTTAAGAAGACAGAAAAAAAAATACAATTGTATAAATTTCAATATAAATCTAATGATGAAAAATTCACAAGTATGGATGAGCTTGTGCTTTTGAGAGTATATAAGCTCTACTCTCTCTCTCTCTATATATATATATAGAGAGAGAGAGAGTAGAGCTTATATACTCTCAAAAGCACAAGCACAAATGTGTTTGTGAATTTTTTACCATTGGATTTGTATTGAAATTTATGTTTTTTGTAAAGTTAACTAAAAAGAGAAAAAAAGAAATAAATAGTATAAGTCCCAATACAAATCTAATAGTAAAAATTTCACAAGCACATTTGTGCTTGTACTTTTAAAAATATATAAGCTCTAGTATATATATATATATATATATATATATATATATATATATAAAGAATATTTTTGAATAAAATATAGTAGATGAATTTACTTTTATTTTAAGTTAAATTTACTATTATAAACTTTTGGATAAAATATAATAGATCTCTTACATTATCTATCGTCATATGTTTTATCTTGTCCAGTTGTATATGTGTTTAGTAGTGGGAGTGTGGTATAGATCTTCTTGATCCTTGAAGTTTTGGAACATGGAAATTAGTGATTATATGTTTGAGTGTGTTGCTTGTGAACATCATAATATAACTATGGGATTGTGGAACCGATTGGTAGGCTGTATTAGGAGTAGCCTAGAAAGGGCTAAAGACAAAAACTCTAGTATGTGTTGTATGAGAGCACTTGACTGAGAAGTATGTCAACACTTTTGACTCATCTAAAACGAGTGTACAAAGCTAACGACGTGGGTGTAAGCCTACCTCTCATTTGATTATTTGTAGTGAAAAATCAACCGAAGGATGACGTAGATTTAGTCCCGGTTCTCCAGACATCACACAGTTATATGGTTCTGTGATGAAATATCTACTGAGAGTTATGTGATAAAATATCCACTGAGGGTGACGTAGGTGTAACCCGACTGTAGTCTTGTTTAACCATGTAGCGCAAGTGTGAAACTCTTTGGCGCCCCACTTAATACTCAAGACCAATCTGGAGAGCAAGCGGCCAACCGGCTCTTCCAAATGAATATGCGGGTTGTCGATGATTGTGCAGTTCAGAACAGTGAGCTCGACAGATTTGAGCCAAGAAATTAGTTTGGCTGGATATTGGTGAGCACCTGCGCTACTTATCTCTGTCTTATTCCTGTTTGACTTTATAAATACCTCCTTTAAACTAAATAAGCGTATAAAGTTTACTCCTTTCCCATATCGGATTGGTTTGGTCGATTATTTGTTCATTTTTATAAACTAACCAATATACATAATAAAATTATAAGCTAAATTACAGAAAACTTTCCTATCATATCCCGCTTTTCCACTTTACCCCCTGTCATTTAAAAGTCGACAACCTGCCTCTTGTAATTACCGAATTGTGCAATAATTCCCCCACCATAAGTTTTTTTGAAAATATATTTTCATATACCCAAAATACCCTTGAAAAATATTCCTAAAAAAAAAAAAAAAAAAAAAAAAAAGACTTCGAAAAAAAAAAAAACTTAAAAAAAAAAAAAAAAAAAAAAAAAAAAAAAAAAGGCATTTTCGTCAATTTACCATTTCTGTCAACGTCGTTGCCCCCTAAAAACAATTCGGTAATTACGAGGGGGCAGGTTGTCGACTTTTAAATGACAGAGGGGTAAAGTGAAAAAACGAAATATGACAGAAAAATTTTCTATAATTTAGCCAAAATTATATTTTAATATTTTATCATTTATATTCTGATATTGTACATCCACCATTCCATTGGGATGGAGCACGACTCAACCGTTCGAAAGAGATCGACCAATGGACGGTCCCGAATCGACCGGTACCGGAACGTGACGAAGCATTATTGACACCCACGTTACTACTGAAAATTTTCAAATTTAACAAGTCAAAAAATTATTTAACATTTTAAAACAACCCCAATGAAATTGAATTTTTTTACTATCTAAATAAAAATCAATCAACCATCTAAATTAAGATCAATAATCTTAATCTTAAATTATTATAAAAAAAAAAATACAACTTCTATTTTCATAAGAAATAATTTTTCAAAAACCTTAAAATTGATATTAACTGGAAATATTCTATCACTAAAAATGACTTTGAACTCAATAGTTAATAGTATAGGATATATCTCAACTTTATTAAAGATAAACCGAAATAGTGATATGCTAACATATAGTGTAATTTCCACGCAAAATTTTTTTAAAAAAAGAAGAAAATTTGGCAACTAATTTTAAATAATTTCTCCCAGGGAATATAATAGCAGCGACTGAAACGAAGAACTAAAACACTAAATTCTTCTAGTCCAGGTACATAGTGCGGAATAAGATAAATCGACGATAGAATTGCTTCTTCCTCAAAAATAAGATAATAAGACAAGGTTTAAGCACACCTTTGTGTCCCCGCTTCAAAATCACCTGCTAACTCTGTATGCCTGACCAAAAAAAAAATAATAATAAATAAATAAATAAATAAATAAAAAATGAATCGAAGATATTATAACTGTCGAGATAAAACCAGAAATTCGATGACATGCAAATATTATGCTTGAGAATAGTAGTTATGTTAATGTTTCGTCGGTAAACATACATTGTTGAACATGTAATTGCATTCAAATATTTGGCGGTGTTTGGTGTTTGGTGTTCAGGAATAAGGCCCAAGGATGGCGGCAAAATATTCCGCTATGGAGCAATCCAAGACATAAAGAAGGAATCGACGCTATCCCGGGCAGATCCTTCATCCCGTCAACACTAACTGAGAGCCAGGGGATTAGGGGAATCTCAGAGTATCTGCTCCCTATACCGCATAGGGAGCAGATATACTGCATTTTTAACCTAGGCATCACGGATACGGACACAGGACCCGGGATACGACACGACTCGACAGCTACCAACAAACTAGGACACGAACATGCAAGGCTTGTAGAAGTATCCGTGACACATAGTTTTTAACCATCATTGGAATATTAGTAGTTCTCTAACCAAACATAGCTCAGGACAGCAAAACACAGAATTTTAGAAAGACTCAATCCCGTGAGTGCACTTGACGCAGATCACTGGCACCAGAATGCACACAGATTCATGACAATTTTCACATCAAGCAATGTCCCCGAGGTTTTCTTGATTTCAGATAGAATGAGGACCTTCGGCGTAAGTATCAAAGATGTGTGCGTACCTTCACGGTTTTTAGTAGTTCTCTGGCCTCGCTGTTGTTCTTGAAGTGGTCACGCACGGGCTGCAAAAAGAGACAACACATTGTTTCTGTAAGTATGGGCAACTAATAATCATAAGAATAGGCCATCATTAAGAATCATTCATGCTGGTCTGTAAAAGGGCCAAATTACTCCACAAACAGCAACTTCTTATATCCTTTTAATCGAAACTTACACCTATATTTTCTATGTCTCCCTAAACTTTCCAAATACTGGGCAGACCATTAAAATCTGTTTGATATACGATAATCAAGGGGTTTTAAAAGTTTTATGTGCATGAAGTCCTCAAATTCTTTGACCTTTAATTATATTGATGAAAATATTAGACAAGGATTTATTTTGGGGGGGGAGGGGGGAAGGAAAAGCTTCAAGAGAAATATGAATGCTTTGATCATTGCAACAAGTACAAACAGTACCCAACTTATATAAACAACCAACATACCCTTTTAGTTATCCTATAAATTTAACGAGAAAACTGTTTCTTGAGATGATTCCTCAGATCATTCTATGCAGTATTTCTCTGCACTATTAAACCTTCGACGCATTCATGTTCAAAAAACACAGTTTTGGAACAATTATAAACATGTGAAATCTGGGGCACCGCCTTAGCTTTCTACGCATACCTGATAAGTATATCATATCTATATTTTCTTACACAAAAATAAATACAAATAAGCATTACCCGAGTCACGAGATGATATCTGGGAAAGTTAAGTGGAAACAGAAAAACATCAAACACTATCATTTATAAGCCAGCCAAAGCAAACTCACCCACCCCAACACATTGAAAATATAAAATTTGGAAGGAAAATGATGTATAGGACACAGTTGGAGTGACATGCTACATGTAAATAAGATTGACCTTAAGCTCAACAGTATAGGTGCAAGAAGCACGGCTTATAGCCAGTGCAAATTCATGGATATTTCCCAATAGCGAAAGAGTTGAAGTGATTAGCAATTAAACAGTCAGTGAAATAAATAAATTTATAAAATGAGGCTCACTAAAAATTCCTATATTACCCTTTTCGTGCATCTCAATTCTAATTACGACAAATTTAAAGGAACCAAAGACAGGTAAAGAGTACTTCACCTGCAATATCTGATTTATAGCCTTTGCAAGGGCAGGCTTCACATCAGCTGGATGCAATGCACCGCTTTCATAATCTGTAATTAATTCTTCAATGCTGGTGAATGTCCTGGAGAGATGATAGCATCAAGAGTCAGCACATCACTACTCCAAGCACTAAATTTTAAGATGAGAAAATTTCAAAAAGCCCTTTTAAGATTCTATAATACGGAGTTTACTACCATGTGGTTCAAAGTATAGCACTTAGTGCCCGATGGTTTCTATTTTAGTTATCCTTAAGGACTTGCCAGTTAAAATGGTAGCAAAGCGCTATACATCATCGACCACAGGGTGGTGACATACAGATCACAGGCCAGTGAATGCTATATTTCACCACCTTACAGTTTATAAGATGTAGCTTTGCTTCCCCCTTAAATGTTAGGTTCCTTATGAAAAACTAAAACAAAACCACACGGCAGCAAAATGCTATACTTTAAGACAAAGGATAGACAACTGCAATTACACTATACCGTATGGGGGGTTTTGAAGTTTTCCCTATTAAAAAAGGCAATTAAAGGCTTGAAAGTCTTTTTGGTGTCTAGAATCTGCATGAATACTCTGAACTAAAATAATAAAGGAATACACAAAACAGATACTAAAGGATCTCTCATGTGCATACAATTCTGCTGCCATAGGCTACAAATTTAAATTTGGTTAAGACACATACATGTTCAGAACAAGAAAGGAGGATGTTGTAGAAGCTGAGTTTCCAGCACAAAAAAGTAGTTCAACTGAAATGTTGTTTATGATTGATTTCAAACAAGAGAACACTTGGACATCCTCTCAATTTATGTATTTAGACTGCTTGCTTGGAAGATAGGCTGGGGATACTGGGGCAAAATCCCTACTATCCTCCCAAACACAACCAATTTTCAGCTATCCTTACTTGGAATTTGATAGGATAGAAGTTCCTTTATCTTCATTTTATCCCCAGGATAGAAATAATTCCTGAGGTGGAAATGCAATTTCCCAACTAATCAATCATGACCTAAATGTAGACAGACTTTATCAATAATTTTCTCTTATAAGGCACAAAACCACTTACTTGTTACCACCATTTTCTTCTTGTCGGACCACCTCAAAACTACCAAACCATGGAAAGACAATGTACTTGATATATTCCAGACAAGGATTTCCTTCTACAACAACTGGAGGACAGTAAGCTTTCTTTATTTTCACATTCACTTCAGCCTACAAAAAGCAATAATCAAAGATTAGCGACAATGTGAACTGCAAGAGAGACCAGGAAAGACTACATAAAAGTGATGGGAAAATTAGACAGAAGGTATAGCGAATGTAAAAGTTAACACTTAAACATTAGAAACTTTCTGTGATTTTTCTAGAAAGAAGACAGACAGAGCAATAAATTTCCCTTTCTGAATAAAAGAGAGCATTACCTCCTCATCCTCCATGTAGATGGAAGAAGATGGATCACTTTTTGACATTTTCTCTTGTCCCTGCTGTAACCCAGGCAACATGTCTATTTTTCAAGTTTAGTCAAAGATTCTAAAAGCATATAGCAATATAAGCAAAATAAAGTGAATTCTTAATATAAAAAAAAAGAATCGCAAGTAGGATACGGTGCGACAAAATGATGGGCTTATTTTTCCTTTTAATGCCATCACAGTACTCTCTTGCTAACACGTTAACCTTCCGCTGATCCATCCCTAACTGGCAAATGTCAGCCTGCAAAAGAAGAGGTGTCAAACAGAAATCACATGATTTCAGATATACACTCTAGTGTTACAAAATAATCACAGAAAAGGCTAAACATAGAGCCTCTAAATGCCATAAATTACACAACTTATAGTAAATGAAAAAAAAAAATAGAGATACAAAGTTCTGTTATTACTCATATTTATTATTCTTATTAAAACTATCTTTATGTACAAATCAGAGTAGTGAGGAATGGTTAAATAATAGAACCATCTATACAAAACTCTAATGCATAGTTCATTTCCTAGAAAATTGAAAATCCGTTTTAAGTCACAAATAAAGAAAAATTGAAATGCCAAACATGTTTTACAGAACTCAGATGCTCAAAATAAGAACCAAATAGTAGTTTCGTATTATTTTCTCAATGGAACTTTGTATGCCATGTTGAGATGAATCATCCAAATATAAACAAGAAAAGGAACCTTCAAAAAAAATATGTCAGCACACTGCATGCAAGGATAAAATATCTGTGCTGCAGTCAATTCATCTTGTTCACTTCGACCCATGATCTGGCTACACCTGCACAAATAAAGTAAGCCTTATAAGTCACAATTAATAAAAGGAGTACAGTGATTAGTACTATGGCGCTAGTATTTTTAAGGCTAGCAAACTAGTACTATTCTGGCTTGGATACCAGAAAATAAATAGTAAAGCATAAAAATACAGAAATACCTTATTATCCGTGGCAGTGTGTTTCTTCGAGCTATATCCATGACAAGAGGCCAGTATTCATGTGCCCGGCTATTTATTTCATCAGATGACCACAAAAACACAACTTTATCAAGGTTCATACCAGCAGCTTTCCAAATCTCAATGAGATAACGACCTATGGTCCGTATTTTCTTCAAATCGCCACCCATTTTATTGTTTAACTGCGCAAACCAGTCAGCTATCCATATTTTAACCGTGCAACCAGCTGATGTCAGCTTGTTGACATTTATGGTCTTCATTACACCCTGATCAAAAGTGAAAAAAATATAAATATGTTTTATAGTCCATATTAAAACATATGCAGAAGTAGGCAAACTAAAAACTCGGTCTTTATGTTTTATCTAAACTAACCAGCATGGATCTAGTATATCCCATTGGTGAACTACAATGTAGAAAATAGAAATTAATTTATATTGGAAGACCAAAAAATGATTTTATCAAATTGAAGCTGTTAAATGCTCTTATTTATATCATATTTTAAGACATTTACACTGCATATTAGGAAAAAAGACTTAGACCATGCCAAATTCCAAACATTGGCCCAACTGCAATTCATTTTGGTCCATTAACTTTGATTTCATATGTTAGGGCCTCGAACTATCAAAGTGATTCAATCTTGGTCCCGAAACTTTGCTTCCCAAACTTTAAATTAGCATTTTACAGTCTTTATGAGGAAGTAATCCCACTAATCCATAATTAGTGGATTTAGAAAGAGCAATTGTGGCATTAAAGTGGAAGAACAATAACACTTTAGGCCCTTTTCGGATGTCAGATTAAGCAATTCGATGACAATTTATATGCTAGTAACGATTTCCTTTTATGATTGCAAACAAGGAGTTTGCTTTTAGCTCCTTGGAAAGTCTAACAAGTCATGATTTGGTGGGATAACATATTTCACAAACCAGATTTTTTATCCTATTCCAAGAAACTGACTTAAATGTTGAATATGGTATTCCTTTCTAAACATTGATCATATTTCTCATCTAGGGTTTCTTGAGCAAATGAAAGAGATTTGCCTCTACACACAGCAGTAAAGAACCTGAGCGATGTGCATCCTTCCGGAGGGCTCGAAGCCATCGTAGCATACGGGATTCGGCTTCTTCTCCAGCAGATTCAAGAGCTCGTCCTCTTGGATGCACTCCTCTCCCACGCTCCGCACCAGCGCGAATCGCTCCTGCAAGCTTAACCTAGAGAACACGAGAGCAGGGCTTTACCAGGGTTTTATCGTTCTAGGTTAGGATTAGGGTTAGGTTTAGGATTAGGATACGATTGATACGCGGGGCCTGACGAGGACGACGGAGCGGGGGGTGGAAGGGGAGGAGGGGGGTCGAGGGAGAGGGATCCGACGTCGGGGGAAGGGGCGGCGGCGGAATCGGCGGCGGAATCGGCGGCTGGGATTGGGCGCTGCTCTTCTTCCGCCATGGATGGATCTTCGAGGGGAGAGGTAGGTGTCGGCGCGAGGGAGAGGAGGAAGAATATGATGGAGGAGGGGATTTGGGGTAGTAGTAGGGTTTTGAAGAGGGCTCGTTGGGAGTTAAAGATTATGAGTGTACTAAACAGTGCTGTGGGAGGAGAAGGGGATAAATTACACAGTAGTCCCTAAACTTTAAGTCAAGTTTCATTTAATCCTTAATAGTATAGACCCTAAGGTAGCGTTTGGATGTGGCTTATACCTGGTTTAGTTATACCAGGTATAGGTTTAAAGTAAGGGATAAACCTGGTTTAAACCTAAAATATGTTTGGATGTGAATGAGGCTTAAACCTGGTTTAAACCTGGTATAAGAAAATAGGTGTTTGGATGTGTAATGATGAATAAGAGGTATAAAGTTGACTTTTGTTGTTTATTAATGACGATGTGACCTTTACTTTTATGTATATTATTAATGTGATAATAGGATAATGTATTAGAATAATTTAATTAAAACAAATCTTTTATATTATATTTAATTAATTATATACTATATAAAATTATAATTTTTTTTAATTTGGTCTTAAAAATTATCTTTAACGATTAAAAATTATAATATTTAACGATTAAAAATTTAATATAATTTGAAATAATAACGATTATTAATATTTTCTAACGATTATTTAACGATTCTTTACCAATTTAATATTTAACGATTATTAATTTTTTTTAAAATAATAAAATTAATATTTGACGTCTGATTTATTCAACAAGTTGAAATATTATAAATTGACTATATTGAAATAATAAGTACAAAATTATTTTATTTCTTAATTAAATAGAATACATATAGAATAAATTATATATGATATTTAATTATTTATATACTATATAAAAATTTATTTAATTTTAATTTGTCTTAAATATAATCGGCTCAAAGCACACAGAGATCGGGAGGTCCGAGCGGGGAGCCCACGAAGATCGGGAGCGGCGACCGGGGAGCACACACAGTTCTGGAGCGGCGACCGGGGAGCACACAGAGAGAGGCTCAAAGCACACACACACACAGATCGGGAGCTCCGAGCGGGGAGCCCACGGAGATCGGGAGCGGCGACCGGGGAGCACAGAGAGATCGGCTCAAAGCACGGACGAGAGAGGGATGAGAGCCAGTGGTTTAAAGCACACACACACACAGATCGGGAGCGAGGAGCGGGGAGCCCACGAAGATCGGGAGCGGCGACCGGGGAGCACACACAGATCTGGAGCGGCGACCGGGGAGCACACAGAGAGAGGCTCAAAGCACACACACACACAGATCAGGAGCAAAGAAGCGGGGAGCCCACGGAGATCGGGAGCGGCGATCGGGGAGCACAGAGAGACCGGCTCAAAGCACGGACGAGAGAGGGAGGAGAGCCTGTGGATTAAAGCACACACACACACAGATCGGCAGCGAGGAGAAGGGGACGAAGGAGATGAAGGAGGTGAGTGCTGAGGAGGGTGCCTCGGGGGGAGAGAAAGGGGACTCATCACGGGTTTAGGGGGAGGAGAGAGAGAGTGGGATAAACCGGGGGTGGGATATCCCCTGGGTTTGGGGGATATCCCCGTTTGGCGGGGATATCCCCAAACGGGGATATCCCCAAACCGTTTGGGTATAAAGGGGGGATATCCCCCCTTTATACCGCTCCCAAACAGAGGCTAAGGGACTACTATAACCCTAACCGCACATTTTTTCATCCGGTCGAAAATTTATGAATACGAAAGAATCTATACTCATAAAAGTATAGTAGTCGGATTATATATATATATATATATATATATATATATATATATATATATATATATATATATATATATATATATATATATATATATATATATATATATATATATATATATATATATATATATTACGAACAACCACTAAATCCTAAGGGGACCACTATCATTTTAATTGCACATTCCTTCATTGCAGGACGAAAAAGTTATGAGTATAAGGGGTCTATACTAGCCCTACGTGTATATATATGGAGAGAGAGAGAGAGAGTCCGGCTGGAATACTATCGATAGCACCAAGTAATTGGCGCTATCAAGTTTCTACCCCTTGGATGAAATGATGTGCGGTTGGAATTATAATAGTCCCTTAAAATTTTTACTATTCAACCAACCACCCACTAAACCCTAGGGGACAACTATCATCCTAACCGCACATCTCTTAAATCCAAAGACTAAAAAATTGGTAGCACCAATGACTTAGTGCTATCGATAGTATTTCTGCCTATATATATATATATATATATATATATATATATATATATATATATATATATATATATATATATATAAAGTAAGTCTCATGTGCTTTCGAAAGTACGGGAGTTTTCGTGTTTGTAAGTTATTTTTTATGATGAGACATTCGATTCAACAATCAGTTCTGTTAGACATGATTTACGTTTTTAGAACTATTTAGAAATTAAATTTCATAATTTTTCGACATCATTTACCAAGCGATCAAAAAACTCAAAAATGACCATTTTGACGGCAAATGTGGCATATTTGTAAGTTCAACAGTATAGAACAATTCAAATTAGGCGAAACTTTAATAGAAAATTATACTTAACATCAAAAGTAAGATCAATACTTTCGATTTAAAATTTGAGTTTTTATCACTATTTTTTATGAGATTTTTATTTTCAGCCGTTCATTTTGAGGCTATTCGTTCACTACATAAATAAAGTAAAAAATATCATGAAATTTAGTTTCTAGATAGTTTAAACATTTTAGATCATGTTTAACGGAGCCGATCGTCGAATCGAATGTCCTATCATCGTAAACAACTTACAAGCACGAAGGCTTCCGTACTTTCGAAAGTATAGGAGCCTAGCTCTTTCTCTCTCTCTCTCTCTCTCTCTCTCTCTCTATATATATATATATATATATATATATATATATATATATATATATATATATATATATATATATATATATATATATATATGTGACACCCCCGGAATTTGGATTAGTCCTATATATAAATGATATAATAGGACTAAATCTCTAACCCGGCTATAGCATTTTGGATGGTAGCAAGATCCAAGAGGAACATGAGAGTTAAGCGTGCTAGAGGTAGAGTAGTTCTAGGATGGGTGACCCCCTGGGAAGTGGGGCGTCACAGTTGGTATCAGAGACATTCACCAGCCGGAAATGTGAGATGAGTCTCGGCTGAGCCAGGGTTATATAGCGGGTAGAGTGTGGCTCCCCGGCTAATGACCGTTGTAGGTGGAGTGCAGCTCCCTACAAGGTCGGCTAAGGCTAGCGAGACGAGTCTCACATCGCCTGGTGCTTGTGAGTGTGCTTGAGCCTGACGTGGACGTCAGGGCTTAAAGGGGGGAAGAATGTGGCACCCCCGGAATTTGGATTAGTCCTATATATAAATGATATAATAGGACTAAATCTCTAACCCGGCTATAGCATTTTGGATGGTAGCAAGATCCAAAAGGAACATGAGAGTTAAGCGTGCTAGAGCTAGAGTAGTTCTAGGGATGGGTGACCTCCTGGGAAGTGGGGCGTCACAATATATATATATATATATATATATATATATATATATATATATATATATATATATATATATATATATATATATATATATAGAAAGAGAGAGTAAAGTAATTACACCTTTGAAATCTTGTCTAACCCCATTTTCACATAAGTATCATTATTGCTATTATCTGTTGCGACTGAACGTCGCGGTGCTCTATGTTACACTTTGACTATGGTTACTATGCTCATGGCTGCTTGCACGCACACCAGCGGTTTGGCCACCGCATCGGTGTACTTTTCCGGAGAGGTGGTACGTTGACCCGTGAATCCCCACAAGGTGACGTTGTGGGGGCCCCTTGCGGTTGCTTACGGTGCTGCACAAGTGCCGCGAGGGGTTAAAAGCACCAAGGTGAGAACGGTGTGTATTTCTGAGGTAGGTGCTCAGTTCTGCTTTTACAGGGGGTTACGATTGACTGCATGATGGGGAGTGTGGATGCTCTGGTCTTTCGGTTTGCATTATTCTTAGTTTTTATAGCATCTTACACATTTTACGTTTTACCTCTTACTCTTTGTGTCACTGACTTCCCACACTGTGACAGGTTCGGTCAGGGGTGGGATCTGGGACGACGGTGAGGCCGCGACTTGAGGACTTTAGCCTTGTTCTGGGCTGGTAACTTTTCCCTTTTATGTTTTGATTATTTCGGTTAGTTAGCCTATGTGCGTATGTTACCTTTTGTGGATGATGTGGATGTTGGGATTGTTTTATGTTCATGTGGATGAACGGTTTTTCTTATTACTTACTGGTATGGCCAATTTTCAAATCAAAGAAAGAGATTGCGAAAACGTTTTTAAAATTAGGTGTTGTGTGGACGCCGTTTTACAAACCCGTGGATTTATCCTTTAAAAATTTGGTGGCCTTATTAGATATGGTGTATGTTTATTTTCTCCCTTCTCTTTTCATACTTGACTGGTGTGGTTAAAGTGAAGTTGTATTGTCCTACGCCGTGCATACGCAAGGGTCGCTCTGTTTGTTTCGTCGAGGACTCTCGCGTATGTGGCGGATTTGTGCACGTCTCTAGCGGGTGTTCTTTAAAAAAAAAAAAAAAAATATGATGCACGTTTTTTCGCTTAATTAAACCCCCGGGGCGTGACACACCCATACCGAAACAGCACTAAAAATCATACATCCCCAATAAGCCCCCTTAGAAATTCCGCACTACCATACCTTCCTTACTGCTCGCCCCCTACAAAATCGAAACCTCAAAAAGTCTCCCTAAAGGACCCTACCTATAGTCATCCAGAGTACATCTTAAGCCTTATGGGACACGAATTCAAGGAATTCGCATCCTCTTTGTTTAAATACACCCCACACTTTAAGCTTCTGCATTGAATCTTCTTACGATTGGAGAGGGTTTGCCTCCCCCCTCCGTTTCCTCCGATATCCTGTAACCGAGCTTTTCTGGCGATAGCTTTGTCATAGACTGGTGTTGCGTCTCTGTTCGCAAGGCAGCGACTGCATCAGACGAAACAAACACTTTCTCCCGAGTCCCCCAGCTCTGCATCAGAATTAAAAGCCAAAGAACACTCTCCTTCATCCATCTTCTCGTTCTACACTTCAACCAAGCGGTCGCAACGCGTGGCATTCCAAGTGCACCTTTCGCCCAAGTCCAACCCGCCAGCAAACTGGGCCTGTGTGGCTGTCATAACTGCAGGGCCCAAGGTCCACGTCGCCCACAACACCTCCAGTTTGGACGCACCAATCTAGCACCTCCAGCTCGAGTCCACCACTGAACCACAACCCCATAGCAAACCCCACCCGCCCCCATCCACATCCAACACCAAACCCGAGGCATTAAATGCCAGGCTGGCTACTCCTACCTTCCCATATCCAACACTCACCTTGATAGTTCCACCCTCCACCCACTCCACCTGTTTCCTCTCTGTCGCTCCCATGTCCTCGGAGCTAGTGCCACCAAAAAGCCTTCAGTAATTTGCATCAGCAGGGGGTCTCATAGCTTTGCGTGCCTTCTTCGAGCCTGCGGCGCCGATGCAGAAACTGACATCACAGCTGACATGGTCCGAAAGGGTGCAAGCTCTGTTACGGGATCTCCACCATGCATTGACGCTAGCACCCCCACTGGCCTTAGCCCTCGACTGTTGATCACCGATCCCCACGCTACCCGCCTATTTCCAGACCACCTCGGAAGAAGCACTTGGGCGCCTCCCTGCACCTTCCCGCTTGTCGCCTCTATTCCCCTGCCCAGTGGCCAAGTGCGGCATGCAGACTTATGCGAGACTTCCTCGTTGCTGTCCTCCGTACACTCCACTGTCCACCACTGTCGACGACATGCTAAGTTTCGTCAGCGGGCGTCCGCCTCTGGCCAGCAGGGAGGCAGCGTCTAGCCCCCCGCTCCATGAGGAGCCTCGATTGACAAAAATCTCCGAGCGCCGATCTTGCTCCGTCGCGTCGACTACTTCACCATCCTCATCACCATCCTTGCCTGCTTCTCCCCTCCTTTCTTCCCTCAGTCTACATCGTAGGTCATCTCCCCTGAATTCCGCGTTTGGCCCATTCGGCGCCGGCGGAGGTAGTTTATCACCCCCTCCATTCCGGATCTGCTCCGATCTCTCTAGGTGGACATGTATGTCGACGATCTCCTCCCCCAATACAATAGTTAAACATTAGGGGATCTCTCTGATGTCATCGATGATAATCCGACAGCGGTAGGCCCGCAAGTCCGTCATATTCTTATTAGTGTCGTCCGCTCGGATAAATCGACCGAAGCCGCTCACCATCGATGCTATCCTCGCAGCCGTCCATCACTCGAACGGCAAGTTGCGGAGTTGGATCTAGGCCGAGTATTATGACCTATGAGGACGGGCATTTCAGTAGGGACCCCAATTGTAGTACCTCAGCCATATCTCGTCGAGAGTGATGAGTTGCTTTCTAATGAGCATCTCAGCTGAGACCCGGTCCGGTAGGATGATCATGAAGTCACGCTCCCTGTATCTCGCCACGAAAAAATCATGTGAGTAGCCCTCGAACTGCCTAGCTAAAGCATTTGCGAGCGTTTGCTGAGGTGCGAGACCTAGATCCGCCGGTTGCACCACGTCCGCAAGGAACGCGTTTCGCCTTAGTTCTGTTCTCCTAAGAAATTCCTTCGTATAGGGGATGTACGCCTTCAAGCTCATAGCCCTCCAACGTCGACAATGATTTCTGTTCATATTCATGTTCCTCGTGTCCTCCCCCCTTGCGATCGATCCACTTGCACTAACTCGCTCAATGCCCAATTCGCCAGTAAGTAAGGCACCTCGCTGGATCTCTATAGTCGACCACACGGTGATCGGCCGCGAGACACCTAAAGTACCCCCCCGTCTTCTTCAGCTTCACCGGGGTTTTCTTTTTCGAAGAGAAAGAACTCCTCCTCAAAGTTGAAGTGAAATTTTTTGATGGCTGCTTCCGTTGGTGCATCAGCAACAGTTCTTTATAGGAACATTGTCCAGGACCAAGTTGGTCACAACCTCCAAACTTTTTCTTCCCAAGGTACTGATCCACTTGCCCACTCTTGATTGTAGGTTGCTCCACCTTTCATTCTCCATGTTCCAAACTAACTCCATCTTCTCCAGGTGACTTTAATCCCCTTCTGTAGTTTACCTTCTAATCCCTAAGGCAGATCCTCACCTCCTTTAAATCTTGACCTACCTCGTCCGCCCACTTCAACCTCTTAATTACCCTCTTTTGCTTTCTATCAGCACATTGAATACCTCCTTTAATGCACGAATGCACACCCACATCTAGGGGCAGCTTTGATATCCATGTAGATGTTTTCCCTCCATCATCTTCTGCTGGAGCTCCTTGGCTTTTCTCTTCAGATGGAACTCCCATTGCAAATAAAATATTACTTTATTATTTTAGCAAAATCGTCTCTATAAATTCTCCAAATACTAAATTACATGTCGTCTTTATTGTGTGTGACCATATAGATTCAATTTCATCTGGTAGTGAGATGCGATAAACTCTTTTAGTGTAACCATTGAAACTCTTTTCCATAAATCAAAATATTTTTGGTTCTATCAATTGAGTGTGATTAAATATTTTAATCATCCCCATGAGTTCCACAATCTACGAATGATACCTAACAATATGTTGCAACAATCCAAGTAAAATGAATAATAGACTGAACCTCTAGGTGTAGTTACCTTGTGATTAAATTTTTCTATCATTTATCCTGATTGAGCCGAAATTATGGATAATTCGTTAAATTATATTATTCAATCATATGTATTATCTAATTAACAACTAATATATGAAAATTTCTTTTTATAAAATCATACTGCCTTGGCCAATGGCTTTTATATGTTGAAGAACGTATAATATAGGACAATATCTCTCTATTGAGAATAATAGATTTCATATTGATACATATTTACCTTCACGTATGACCCACTACAACCAACATGTGTTAACTTTAACCTATGATTAGGGTATAAAGTATTTACACAGTCAAACTATAGTAACTCGCACGCATGATAATCGTGGTGCCTCATATCAAAGGACCACTCACACTACAACAACATTAAACAATTCATTGACGAATAAGTAGACATCCATATAAGTATTCGTAGTTGGCCACGCTCAATGAAATTGTTCTCCAACATTCACCTATATGCTTGCTCTAAAGTCGGACTTGAGACTTGTCATCCCATAAGGGAAGCACAGCATACACTGACCTAACTGAATTTATCACCGCCCTTGTGATAATCCTATGATCAGGAGTATTTAAGAATTAATTATAAAAAAATACATGTTTCAAATTTCTAACATTTTAGGAATATGATTCTTCTGCTATTAATTTTATGAACAATTTATGTATGTATTTGGCAATAATATAAATAAATAAATATCAATTTATTAATTTTAATGAAAGGTACAATTATGCTAATCCTATATGTTGTGTCATCGATTGGCTTATAGGGCATATAACTAACAACAGGATGTAAGGGTGCTTTATTCCTTCACAATTTTTGAAGTGTGGGAGATCTCGGCTGTCGGATCGAACTCCTATAAAAAAAGCTCGGTTTATCCTGCGATGTGCCATTAAAACGTCGTCCGGTTAGGGAGGCGTGGTGTCCAGTGGCATTCCTCTTCGGTTGTGTGTGTTGGTGGGACGTATGGGTGTCTGACTTCTACTCGATTGTTGCACCATTGCAAAACTTGGTTGTTGGACGAAACACCCATAAAATTAGGGTTTTGTCGAGGTGAGTGCTTGCTCTTGCGAATAGATGGTGCTTCTTGGTGGTGATGTTACGACTGTCTGCTGTCTTTTGTCGTTGCCTCGGGTTGCTTGCCTGTTGTTGCCTCTCCCTGATTACTTTTCTTCACTGTGCTCCACACTTTCTGTCTCTTGAATATCTCTGCTTCGGTAGTTATAAATAGGGGTTTAGTGTTGCCAGTATTTGCACGTCCCGATTTCTCTCTACTCTTCTTCTGTTATGCTATTTTTAGTTTCTGGTGCTTTTGTTGCTTAGTTGGCTTCCCGGGTTTTATGATAGGTAGAAGCCTTCGATACTCAACATTTTTTTGTCCCTATGTTTCGTTGCTTATGTTCATTCTCTTTTCTCCTTTTTGCTGCACGTGGTTGTCTATATTATTTAATTTTTGATGTGCCGTTTTTTTGTGTCGAATTTGCTTTAGATCCTAATTTGTTGATTCAGTGTTTGTGTTGTAGTGTCACATGCAATTTTCTGTGGTTTTCTACATTGCAGGTTTTTGCTATTCTTCTTTACCTATTTTTTATTTTTCAGTGCAGTGATAGTGGATGTATTTGTTTGAATTTATTTTTTAGATTTATTACAAGACATCTGCTAGCGATTTTCTATCTCTGTACTGGCATATGGTGTTTTGGTAGAAAATGAATGGCTGATTATTATCATGCATTAATTCACTATTTTTTTCTTGGCTTGTATTACTTATTGAGTCTTTTTTTCTTAATAAAAAAAGTTAGATCTTTGTTTAATTTCTTATTATAAAAAGTTAGATCTCTCAAGTAAAAGTAGGAGATTGATGAAAAAAAAAAATAGTTCATAATGTATAAATAAGCAGATGAATTGAATCCTAGCAAAAAAAAATATTTGAAAGGTTAGGAACTAACTTCAAACTATGGTAAGTGTTTAGGGTTTGAAATGCCAAAATCAAAATTTTAAAGATCAAAACAAAACTTGACTCAAAATTCGGAAAGTAATAGCACTATTTAGAGGTCGTTTGGTTAGATGTAATTAAAAATATATTATAGTTAGAGATGTGAGTAATTGAAAATTCAACAGTTGTAACTGTATGAGTCTTATTTGGTTGGACTTAGTAAAAAATATTGTAATTATAAATAATTTATTTTGTGCGGTAATGAGATTACGTCTGATGTAGAAAAGAAAATTACTTTTGCTTATCGTTTGTTTAAAGTTATTGTCCAATTATTGTAATTAAAACTACAATCAATTTGAGTGTACTTCTAACCACTATCATTTGTTTAAACTAACGATCGAAACGATTTAGCGAGCAGAAAATGTGCTAAACTATCAGACTAGTTAAAGTTTTTTGTAATTTTTGTGGTAAAAATGTATAGAATTTATCTTAACTATAACATATTTGGATTTGGCTGCACAATCTTTTAAAATTTTGATTTTACTATATTTCAATTTGTTGATTCAAACTAGTCAACAGTATTTTAATTTTAAAATTTAATTTTTTTTTTTTTATTTTTATAGATTTAATTAGTAGTCTTTATATAATTCTCACGACTATAATTAGTTCATTAGAGCTAGTAATAAGCTTAAATTTTAGAGTGAGAATATTGTTGGCCGACTCAAATAATTTTTTTTTTAAAATTAGACGTTAAAACTAAAAATTTGAAAGATGCATTTTTATTTTATTTTTAAATTTTGTTTTTTCGTATACTGCATTAGCACACTTCTCACAGTTGGAGCGTCGCTCTCACACACCAAACCTGCGGTGTCACTCGCTGCTACGTCGTCGTCGTCTTTATCTTCATCGGTCTTTTCCCGCTTTGCTAAACCGACACACACGCGCGCGCACACACACACACACACACACTCTCTCTCTCTCCCGCTCTCCGTATCCCCTCAATATCCTCGCCATTCCCACTAAAACCCTAACCCTAACACTCGTTAATGGAGAGGGACTCTTCTTCCTCCGACGAGGACGAGGATCGCCGCACCCTCGTCGCCCAGAGTGAGGCGAAGCCCCCTCCCCCTTCGCCCCCCCACGCCGCCGCCGCAGTGTTCGAGATCGCCCGCGGCGCCGCCGCATCCGCCGCACGCGGCTGCGGCGGCGGCGGCGGCGGCGGAGGCTTCTGGTCGAGCAAGCGCTACCTCCTCCTCGCAGTGTGCCTTCCCCTCGTGCTCATCCTCCTCTTCTTCTCCCTCGACCTCGGCCGCCTCTTCCGTGGCGTCTCCATCATCCGCGTCGCTGGCGATGGCGGAGGCGGCGGAGATCGGATGCGCGAGGCCGAGCTCCGCGCTCTCTACCTCCTCCGGAACCAGCAATCAGGCCTCTTCAAGCTCTGGAACCGCACGGTTTTCGACGCGGCCCCGTCGCCCGCTTCGGCGAGCTCGAATTCGTCTTCGGCTAAGGTAGATCTGCTGCCGCATTCCTCGATCTCTCTTTCTTCCGACGAATTCAGATCGGCATTGCTCGAACAAATCAAGCTCAACAGGGAGATCCAAAAGGCTCTCCTTTCCTCGCATCGGCTCGGGAACATCACGTCAGAGCTTTTCGACGAGGACGCCGGCTTCGATCCCTCTAATTCGGGGCTCGATCTCTGTAGAAAGGTGGATAAACTGGCCGGCAGAAGGACGATCGAGTGGAAACCGAGGAAAGACAGATTCTTGTTCGCAATCTGTCTGTCCGGTCAGATCTCCAACCATTTGATCTGTTTGGAGAAGCACATGTTCTTCGCGGCGCTTCTTGATCGCACCCTGATATTGCCGAACCCAAAACTCGATTATGAATATGACCGCATTTTGGATATCAATCACATCAATGAGTGTTTCGGCAGGAAAGTGGTAATGCCATTTGAGGAATTCTCAGGCACGAAGAAGAACAAGATAAGCATAGATAGGTTTATATGCTATATTGCGTCGCCTCCTTGTTTTCTGGATGAGGAACACATTAAGAGGTTGAAGACTATGGGGATTTCCTTGGGCAAGATCGAAGCGGCGTGGCCGGAGGATGCCAAGTTGAAGGAACAAAAGAAGAGAGTGGTTGGGGATATTACACCGAAGTTCTCGTCCGATGCGGAGGTTCTTGCAATTGGGGATATGTTTTATGCAGATGTGGAGGAAGACTGGCTGATGCAGCCTGGCGGTCCACTGGCACACAAATGCAAGACTGTGCTCCAACCAAGCAGGCTTATCGTGCTCACAGCACAGCGATTTGTGCAGACTTTCTTGGGAAGCAACTTTATCGCTCTTCATTTTCGCCGGCATGGCTTCCTGAAATTTTGGTAAGATTTTTAATTTTTTATATGTTTTTCCTAGTAATATGCATGATAATTGTGCTAATGCTATAAATATTAGAATTTCATAATGCTGATTTAGTAGCTTGGGTCCAGCTGGTAGCTGTGACATGAGACCACTCTAAAGCCTTTCTGCATCGATTTGCCTTGCATGTCATTTATTTGTTGTGGTAAATAGTTGAGTTAGTGAATACTTCGTTCTAGCCTGTCCAACGAATCATCAATATGAGCTTTGGAACTTCTAATCTTGGAAGCGATAAAGTTTATTTTGTGAAATGCAATAGGATTTTAATTAATTCTTTTTGATTTATGATGCTTTTGCCTTGCTAGTAGCATCACATCCATCTTCTGTCTATGGTACACTGCTTTTATGTACTACATCAGAATTGATGCTGAAATATAAGGTTGCAGAATTTTCAGGATGATATATTTTAAAAGTTGCACAGTTCATCTGCAAATATTTATGAATAGTGATTAACAGGGTATGATGTATACCACTTTGTTAAGAAGGTATGATCAACTGATAATCTAGCAAAACTTGTGAAAATTGTTTGCCATTTTTAGGTGTCATGTATATGGTATCTTTCACATCAAGGTTAATTTCGCCTACATGTTTTAAAGCACTTGTTCTTTTATCCTGCAAGAGTATAATGATTACTAAGAGAACGTGTCTATGATGCAAAGTTACTTAAATACGTAAGGTGTGTTTTTATAAAGTATAGTATGTTCATATGATACTTGAAGGAGCGCTCATAATGTTTGTAGGCTATTTATTTTGCATAATGGTGTTGTTAAAACAATACTTACAAATGTAGAGGGTGCTAAGATTTTTATTATCATGAGAGTCCTAACATTATTAAGATTAAATTAAACAAGTTCAAGATGTTTTGTCATTGACGTTTAGTTTTGTTCATAAAGTGATTAGAGGTCCTTGTCCTTGGTCGGATATATACTATTATATATCACAAGAACACTTTAAAGGAAACAACGTGGAATTGTATATCATTTTTTTATTTGTATATACACATACAGATGTACGTAAACTCACACACGTATGGTGCATTTGTGTTTATACAACATGCATGCTTTCACTCTCGCGCTCATGCATGCACATGCCCATGCACACACACAGGTGCATGCAGTTGCACGCAAAAAGACACACTCCCTTGTGCATACACATATCTACGTGCATACGCATTGCCACACACTCCTGCACTCCCAGACTCACATACTCACATCCACACGCACATGTGTGCACACGCAAACACAGACAAAGAGGCACATGCACACCCACGCATCATATTAGCATATCCATCAACCTCTTAGGTCCTATAACCTATTCTAATATTTATGACCATTAATTGTATAGTCAACTGATCAACCGCTCCTTTATAGAATCAGACATTCAACCTCACTGCCTAAAATTTAGCAAGAACTTTAAACCTTCTTTCACTTCTGATTCAAGGCTTCGACCCTTTATCA
Organism: Tillandsia leiboldiana; assembly: GCA_029204045.2. Lineage (NCBI taxonomy): Eukaryota > Viridiplantae > Streptophyta > Magnoliopsida > Poales > Bromeliaceae > Tillandsia > Tillandsia leiboldiana. The sequence goes on from CM055061.1 coordinate 5,101,000, forward strand.
TGTAGAGACCCCTACTTCATCCTGCATCGCCAGGTACTCTCTACAGGCCATCCTATATGTATGATTATAATTGTTCCTTGTCAGATTCTGTTCATACTTTGGCACTAGAACAATACCCTACCCATCTATGTTTCTATTATCGGATAGGTCTCTCAAGGCATCGTTCCCTATTTGAGGTTCTCCGTACGGAAGCTCACCTAGTATGATTAGTTAGTCAAAACCTTTATCTACAAGCTAAGTATATATGAAATATCTCTTGCAGGGTAATTTGGCCGCTATAAATTGTTAGTCCTTAAGGTGCTGGGGAATGTCATATGTAGGAAGTCGTGCTTCTCTATGTTCAGTAAGTTTTCCAAGCCAAAGTTAAAATGAATGGCAAGCAGCTAGAAATCACTGGAATAACTAAATTATACATTTGTGATCCATACAGGGTGAGATTTGCATGTTATTATTTGCATTTTAGATCATATAGAGAGTGTGAGGAGATGATTAAGTTCGACTGAGAGAGCTTTTGATCTTCAAATTGGAGACAAATTAACTTGTTTTAAAATTTGAATTGTGCATTGTGAACAACCAAATTCTAATTGCAATGAACTCTGCACGAGGAATCACTAAAACGGAATAAATTCTAACCCTGGATCTTCGAATGGGGAGCTAAAAAGACTTCTCTAATTTATTATTGTGTGGAACTGGGCATTCCGCTCCCTGGCATCAAGTGTTCAATCTGTGACACTAGCAGAGTGAAAGAAGGAACCCGTTCTAATACTCTATTAAAAAGTCATTACTGTTTCTTTCTAAGAGGACAGTATTGGATCACATCACAAAAATATTGTCGATAAAGAGATAGCGTAAGCACAATCGAAGCTCCGGGGAAATTATAAATCTGTTTACTGGTAAGACTATCTGATTTCTTTGAAGTCTAATCTCTCCACAAAATATAAAGCCAAGAGAAACCATGAACTAAAAGAGAAGGTCTTGCCTGGTCCAAACCTCTCAAAATTGTTCTGTGCTGCCTGAGAAGCAGGCGCTTACGAGAGTTTGTGTGAAGGGGTCCTGACTACTGGAAAGCAATCTGCATTGCTTCTTATGCGAAACCTGATCCAAGAATAGTTATGCCTTGAACAATCAGGATTGCTGGACAACAGTGTGGACTGTTTTGCTAAATAAGTCTTGATTATGACTTCCTTTTTGTCTATTCACCTATCAATCACCCTGTGCTTATTATTTGCCCCGAACAACTGCAGAGTAAAAAATGGGGTTCTTTTTATAATTATGCCACTTTTCTCTTCAAAACCTAAATTCTTCTCGCTCTTCATCTTCCCCACGACCCAGGTGAGGACATAAGGTTAATTGCCATCCAACATACTTTATGTTCTTTTTGTTTTCACTTGCTGATTTTACTGGTGATTCATGGGTTCGGAGTGAGGCGTTTCATCCTGTGTGATTGTTGGTGTGTGTGCTTATCCTTGAAGAAGTGGTAGAGGGGTGGTCAAAGTTGGTTGGTTAGATGTTGTTGATCAGCCTTTGGAGTTCAAGTTGTTATGGATCCTACAGTCCCCATCTTGGGGTTTGCTTCGTAAATCTTGGTCTGCTAATTAACTTTTCAGTATTGCTTATCTGCTTATCCTGCTCTGATTGACACATTGCACTAAGATTATTGCAAATTTATTGGTTCCATTAATTGTGGTACAATTGTTTACTTCCCTCTAGGTTTGTTAGTGGGTCAGCTAATATGGACACCCTGGATAGAACTCACATTAATGGCAACAAGCTGGTTGATTTTACCCTTCTTACACTTTCGCTTGTCAAATTGTTTGCAAGTCAAACATGAAAATAGTTTTATTTATTTATAATAATCAAGTTTTTTAGTGGTGGAGAACAGACTACATGATGAACTGGTCTCACTAGGACAGTTATATTTTGCCTTTCCACTCTTTTTGAAAAGTCCGTACCTATGTCCTATTTTGTACATCTTTTTCTGAGGGAGTTGCATTACTATATAAGCTACTTCCTTTATGTTAATTAATAGTGTGTTATGTGTTGCTTTTAGCATGCTATAACTATTCCTGATTTGCCTCCATATAATGAACATTAGCTTGTTCAGAAAGAGTATCATGAGATCATGATATTTGATGCATTTCGTCTTTGCATGTAGCAATGCCAAGAAAGAGAGCTGCTTCTTTCCCATCCCTCAGGCGGCTGAGTGCATACTGCGAGTGGTTGAGAGATCCAACGCCCCTGCGATCTATCTATCCACTGATGCTGCTGATAGTGAAACAAATCTTCTCCAATCCTTGGTTGTGTTAAACGACAAGCCAGTCCCGCTTGTCAAGAGGCCAGACCATAATACTGTTGAAAAATGGGATGCCCTATTATATAGAAATCACATTGGCGGGGATAGTCTGGTAAATTATTTTCTCCCTTATAAATTAAAGATCTACAGTGCACTTCTTTTTCTTCTTTTGGGGGGTCTCTGCAGTACGCACATAATCCCTGCAGGAGCATCTACATATTTATATACAGCACAGCTGTGAAATCTTACTTTTATTATGTACTCAAGAAGTGCAATTTCTTGCCCAAAGAACCCTTAATTGGGGAATCAACCAATTTATGGAGGGATTTGGTCTTGAATTAGTATTAACTTATCGACAGGCATGCCGAAAATTCAGATTTTGCAGGGATACATATGCCAATAGTTACTCTCTTTAATCAGTCTATTTATATTTAAGAATCAATTTATACATTGGATTCTCTTTTATTAATCTCCATGTGCGTATTTGCAGGTCGAGGCAATGCTGGATAAGACAATATGCGCGTTGTCGAACGTATTTATAGGATCCTCTGGTTCAACATTCACCGAGGACATTCTTAGACTCAGAAGAGGTTGGGGTTCTGCATCTCGGTGTGACGGATACCTTTGCCAGGGCGAACAGCCCAACTACATAGCTGAACAAGAATGAGGGAAAACAAACTACGAGATTCGGTAATTCATTGCATATCTCCTTGTCTACTCTCTACTCTCTACGACTTCTACACTTCCTTGTTGTTGAATGTATATTTATGTGTATAATTATAGTGTGACCTTGATTGATTCATTTTTCGAACCACTTACTTGATTTTATGACGGTAAAGCCACCATTTCTTCCTATCAAAGTCAGTCCCCTTTTGTTTGAAGATTTTTAGTTGTTATATGCTGGCTTGTTTAGCTGCCATCTGAAGTTCATGAAACTAGCTTTAGATATGCAGGTTCTTGATATATACATCATCATCATGCTGACAGGGTGCACTATTCTTCTTTGCCTTACTCTCTTGCATTGAAACACCACAACAGAATAGAGTTCCCGAACATAATTGTCGATACATCTTTCTTGCACCTCTCGAACTTTACTTTTTTCTTCTGTTCCCCAAAGAAACCATGTTTACGTCTGAACCGTGTATGTAATCAGTCGCTTACCCTCAATCATTCTATCAAGTACCGCACCTTTTGCGCATCTTTGAAACACTCATTTAGTGTTTGGGTTATCTGATCTGCTTCGTAGAAAAGCTGTTCGGAGAGAGACAATATTTCTCATGTGGCAGCGCTGCACCCTAAAGAAAAGGCCAAACAGGCCCCACAATTCTTTTATTGCAGCAAACGCATCAAAGTTATGTACTGGGGAACTACAGGCTCCGTATATTTGCTTTACAACGCATCAGTTGAAAAATGACCCTTTTCATACGTTGTTATGCTGTGTTAGGCCCTACTAAGGTCCTTTAGTACTGTGAGCAAGGGCTCCGCCCTTTTTTGGAGTTTAGTCTCCGTTTGGAATTGCGGAGATATTGTATTGTGAATGACCAAAAAGTACAATAAAAAAAATATTATGTTTGTTTCCATACCCAAAATTTTGCACTGAGCCAGTTATGATACGTTTTTTGCGCTTTCATCGAAAAGCAGAGAAACATATGTTTTTATGCTTTTGTTTGGGTTCCGTTTTGCCTATTAGCATTATACGGAACCCATGATATTTGTTCCATTAGATGAAATTTATTTATCTATCTTATGATACATGGCTCAATCCAACCCAACCACCTTCTACACTAGTGGACATGGCACTAACATTTAAGTAGCCCTTTGTAGCAAAAGTTTTGTTGCGAGTGCCAAGAAGCGGTGCAGATTCTTTGCAGACTCAGAATGCAGAAAATTCTTGCAACTTAAATCTTGTCGTTCATCTGAAGGTAAGAGTCCATCTCAATTACCAGTTGAGTCCATCCACCGTCGGTTCCCCACCTAGTGCGGAGACGTATAGATACTCTCTGTGATTCGGATGGACGATTAGATCAACAGACAGACAGACGTAAGAGTTTTCTGTGCGCTAGTAGATGTATAGAAGACAGACACGACCAAAAGCAAAAAGAAAGAAAATAACTGGGCATTAGGAAGTGGGGAGAAAAGAGATAATAAGATACTCTTATTGGGCCTTTCTAGCTTTTCTCCCTCTTCTATTTTCATTTTTCTTCTTTTTAAGCATTCTTCTATTTGTTCACTCCATGCTCCATTTTTATAAAAAGAAGTCCTTAGTTATTATGCTGATTTCTTTTTATTTCTTTTTTTTTTCTTCATATTCATCAAGAAGGATCTTGCAGTTCAACTCTCCTTTTAAATCATTTCCTAGTGCCTTTAAGTTTCTTTTGGTGAAAGATTTTACATAAAAGTTATATAAACTAAACCTGAAGCCAAAATTGGCACCAAAAGATAGAAAGATGATTTTCATCCGTAAATTCGGGGTTGGTTTTCACATATTTGAAAACTCTATGATCGAAAATAAGTCCAGGATACTACTGAAGCCAAAATAGAATTAGTGACTTAGTATATATATATATATAATTAGATTGGAATACTATCGATAGCACCAAGTCACTAGTGCTATCAAGTTTTCAGCCGTTGGATGAAAAAATATACAGTGGTCCCCTAGAGTTTACTAGATGGTTGGTTGAATAGTAAAAATTTTAAGGGATCACTATAATTCCAACCATATATTTTTTCATCCAACGACTGAAAACTTGATAATACTAATTGCTTGGTGCTATGGATAGTATTATAGCCAGACTATATATATATATATATATATATATATATATATATATATATATATATATAAAATCTATTTAAGCCTCCAAATGTATTGGTTCTCCCATGAATCATGAGTATCTTCCATTTTTGGCTGTTGTGTAGTATGGACCCAGGCGATAAATGAAACCTGAAGATAATGATATGATGACTAGTTTGGAGTGGTGATGGATTTTCTCATGATTGAGATACAGGAAATTTTGTTTCTCACTTATTATTTTGTTAATTTGGGTACTATAACATCCCAATTTTTTATGCTGTAAAAATCCTGGATGATGATATTCGCAAACTAACTTTTTAGGCTAGCGAAAGCCTCTCAACATGCATGGTGGGGATCGGATAAACCATATAACACACACTGAGAAAAGATAAAAGAATGAAGATTCATTATGTTTAAATGGAATTGTAGACAATTGAATCTGATATTTGAAACTAGGGCTATCAACGAGGTGAACCATCTCGAGATCGACGCGTTTGATAAATGAGTCGAACATGAGCTAACACATTACAATATTAAGTTAAAAAATTCGGCTTGTGTCCGACTCGTTTATTAATGAGCCGTATATGAATTGATTCACAAACAATACAGATTGTCAACCCTAATATTGATTGAAAAGTTTGAAAAAAATTAAAAATTTGAATTTGAATCCAATAATTAAAATTCGCTCTCTTTATATTTGGGTTAGCCTAAAACCCAAATAAAATTTTGCAATATATATATATATATATATATATATATATATATATATATATATATTAGAGCTTATATACTTTCAAAATCACAAGCCCAACTATATTTATAAAATTTTTATCATTACATTTGTATTGAGATTCGTACTATTGTAAAGTCAACTAAAGAGAGAGAGAAAGTATAATAACACGGATCTCAATATAAATCTAATGGTAAAAAAATCACAAGTATATTTGATCTTGTGCTTTTGAAAGCATATAAGCTCTGCTATATATATATATATATATATATATAGAGTCCGGCTACTATACTCTTATGAGTAAATTTTTTTCATTTTGGATGAAGGAATTTGCGGTTAGAATTATAGTAGTCTCTAGGATTTATACTATTTCACCAATAACCCACTAAACCCTAGGGTGACCAATATCATCCTAATCGCACATCCCTTCATCCAAGGGGAGAAAACTTATGAGTATGAAAGGGTCTATACTAATAATAGTATAGTAGCTCTACTCATATATATATATATATATATATATATATATATATATATATATATATATATATATATATATATATATATATATATATATATATATATAAAATTGAGCTTCTATACTTGTAAAAGCAACAAGTTATTTGTGCTTGTGAATTTTTTACCCTTGGATGTAGGAACGTGTGATTAGGATGATGGTGGGCCCCTTGGGTTTAGTGGGTGATTGGTAGAATAGTAGATCTAAGGGGTAGAATTAATCAAAGGGTTAGATCAATAGAAAACTTACAAGCACCAATTGCTTGGTACTTGTACAAGCACAGTAGCCGAATTATATATATATATATATATATATATATATATATAGTTCGAAAACTATATTTTCATCAAGAATTTGGTGCTATTAAATTTTCTATCATTAAATCTATTCTTTTGATTATTTTTACCTTTTAGATCATACAATTTTATCAATTACCCACTAAACTCTAAAAAAATCACAGTTATCCTGACCGCACATTTCTTTGTCCAAGTGTCTAAAATCTAATAGCACTAATGACTTGATGCTATTAATAGATGTATTTTCTTAATCGCTCAATTTTTTCTTAAATTCTGCATTGAAATACACAAATAAAATTAAAATAAGAGTAAATAATCTAACGGGAAGCGAAGGAAATCGTAAGATTAATTTTTATTACGAACAGGTTTAACATATTTTTCGAAGATGTTTTTTTTTTTTTTTTTTTTTTTTTAGACTCTCCAAATAGTATATATAGTTTTTCTTCCGGTGGCCATCAATATTACAGTGACATATTTTTCTTCCCAAGCGGCTTTCTTCTTAGATACTTTACTCTTGAGCTTGTTTTTTATTTTTTATTTTTTTTACCAAATTACTTTTCTTCATTATATATTTTTTTATTTTTTTTATAAGAGAATTTAGAATTAGTCGAATCCTTGAGCCCTTCAAAATTTTCTATTTAGTTACAAATATATTTAATAACTCAATATTGGTACAATTATTTTTTTTCATATAATACTTTAATTAACTGGCCCATCTCCGCTATAAGTGTGTTTTTTTGTGTGCTCATTTTGTCATCATCGGTCTCATCATCCAGTGTAGTGTACGTATTTGGATTATATATATATATATATATATATATATATATATATATATATATATATATATATATATATATATTTGTTATTATTAAGATAATTTTTATTCAGCTAATTTGTAGTATCTTATTTTTTAAAATTTCGTTGGTTGGTTCATTAATAATTTATTAATATATTATGTTTCGAAATAATTTAAGTGGCTGATTCGTATATGCGACGAAGTACGAAAAACTTGGTCAAAAAGCATTTATCCCCGTGACAAAAAATATTCACATGATATATTATCCAATCATGTGATTAATAAAGATATACATCCATTTTTATTTTGGGCCTATATTTCTAGTTTTTTTTTTTTTTTTTTTTTTTTTTTTTTTTGTTTCTGTTGAATGTGCAGTTGAGCAGCGGCCCACACGTGTCGTTTCGCACGCGCCGAGCGTCGCTGTAGCTGCCCATCACGTACTGTTCGTCCCGAAGCACGTACGATGATGCATGCATCAATCATGATCATCATCAGCATCCTTCATCACAGCATCGGACGGCTGATAACTGCGCGAGGGCATTTTGGACAAATTCGCGTGCCAGCCAAAAGTAACGCTCCCATAAGGTAACTGGTAACGGCCCAGGACTTTGAGATTCGTGCGCCGGATTTACGTTACGTTACGTTACTCTTCGTATAAGGACATCGCCCGAATCTCAAAGGATGACGTGTAACGATATGAGCATCGAACTGCACTAAAAATAATTTCAAATTTGATTTATCAAATTTCACTTTGGTCCCTGACCTCTCGCTCCATATGCGCGCGCCATCGTATCAAATTTAATTTCATCATTTTAATATTATTTTTTAATTCAAGTATTATTTAAAATTAACGTAATTTATTTCACTAAAATAAACTATTATAATCAAACTAAAACGATAAAATAAATGTTAGAAACCTAATAGTAAAAATAGAGGTTAGGACCAAAGTGAAAAAATTGATAAAATTTAGTTACCAGTGAGGCAATTAATTAATTAATTAATTAATTAATAATAATCAGTTTTTCTATTGCCTTAGAACAAGGAAGGATAAATTGCACTATAGTCCCCCAACTCCGAAGCAAATTTTATTTTGTTTTTCAAACTTCTAAGTACGACAAAGTGGACAGGAGGTTACTGGCAATTTTTTAATCTAAATTATTTATTTGGCAAAAAAAAATGTGAAGTAAATTTTTTATTTTTAAAATTTTTGAAAGAGTTGTCATTTATTGCTTACTCGGATGTATTGTAAATAAAATAATTATATTAGCAAATTATATATAATTAATGTTTAAAAAATTTAAAATATATGCCAAATAAGGACTAATTTTCGTGAGTAATTTATTTTAATCCATATTTTAGATTAAAAGCTATTACTTATATCTAGCTAATTTGACCGTTCATACACTATAAATTTATCGTATTTTTATCCATCTCGTGTTTTCAATTCAGAAATTTAATTTTTATATATTTTAAAAAATTACAATTCAATGGGTAACAAGATCAAAAATTCATAATTAAACAAACACTAGATGCACTCAACAATCTAACTTTGGTGTCTATGTGTGTGAACAAAAATAAAATTTGTTTAAAAAATTTAAGAATTACGAACTTCGAATATTAAAAGACGTGGAGGATCGAAATAAATTCGGATGAAAGTTCAGAGACTAATGATGAAATTTACCAGATTAAAAGGTAAGAGAAAAAAAAAAATATTTTATTTTAATACACGAAACTGACGAAAAAAATTAACCGATATTTGGAGACATATCTGAGATGTATGCCATTTGATTAGTAACTGACTTATCTCAAATGGAACTTATATTTTATTTTATATCTTATTTACTTTAAGATGAAATATATTTTATTAATAACATTAATATGATTAGTAAATTTTTTTTTATCATTTGATGAATTGAGTGTACATCATATATTCTATTTAGAGTGTATGAATAGTATTACTTAAAAAAAAAAGAAGAGATTTTAGAATATTAATCCTCATGAAAATTTTTATTTTAAATTTAAACCATGGACGAGCAAATGTCTAAGGCGGTGAACTATTCACAGCTCAGCTCTATCTAACACAAAGACGGTGTATATATATATATATATATATATATATATATATATATATATATATATATATATATATATATATATATATATATATATATAGTCCGGCTATTATGCTATTGATCGCACCAAGTATTTGGTACTATCAAGTTTTCTACCTTTAGATCAATCCCTTTGATTATTTTCATCCGTTAGATTTTACTATTTTTCTAACTACCCATTAAACTCAAGGGGTCCACTTTCATCTCAACCATACATTTTTTAATTCAACGGTTAAAAACTTAATAGCACAAATGACTTAGTGCTATTAATAGCATTCCAGCCTAGCTCTCTCTCTCTCTCTCTCTCTCTCTTTCTCTCTCTCTCTCTATATATATATATATATAATGAGGCTATATACTATCAATAGTACCAATCACTTGGTACTATTGAATTTTTGGCCCTTAAATAAAGGAATGTGCGGTTAGGATGATAGTGGTCTTCTAGGATTTAGTAGTTTGTTGGTGAAATAGTATAAACACTAGATAACCACTATAATTCTAATCGCACATTCCTTCATCCAAATACCGAAAAGTCAACTAAATATTTGGTAATATTGATAGTATAGTAGCCATACTCGTATGTGTATATATATATATATATATATATATATATATATATATATATATATATATATATATATATACACACATACGAGTATGGCTACTATACTATCAATATTACCAAATATTTGGTTGACTTTTCGGTATTTGGATGAAGGAATGTGCGATTAGAATTATAGTGGTTACCTAGTGTTTATATATATATATATATATATATATATATATATATATATATATATATATATATATATAGAGAGAGAGAGAGAGAGAGAGAGAGAGAGAGAGTTCGGTTACTATATTTGTAAAAGCTCCAAGTAATTGGTGCTTGTAAGGTTTTACCGTTAGATCTATTCCTTTGACTAATTTTATCCTTTAGATCATGCTATTATACCAACCATCCACTAAACCCAATGGACCTACTATCAACCTAGCAACACACCCTTTCATTCAAGAGCTAAAAAATCTACGAGCACTAATAACTTGACACTTTTAAAAATATAGAAGCTGAATATATATATATATATATATATATATATATATATATATATATATATATATATATATATATATATATATATATATATATATATATATATATCGAGAGAGAGAGAGTTCGGCTACTATACTCTTATGAGTAAAAAAATTTCGTACTCATAAGTTTTTATTCCTTGGATGAAGGAATGTGCGGTTAGGATTATAGTAGTTCATAAGATTTATACTATTTCACCAACAACCTAATAAACCTAGGGGGACCACTATTATCCTAACCGCACATTCTTTTATCCAATAGCTAAAAAGTTATGAGTATAAAGGGGTTTATACTCATAAGAGTATAGTAACCCTACGCGCGCGCGCGCTCTCTCTCTCTCTCTCTCTCTCTCTCTCTATATATATATATATATATATATATATATATATATATATATATATATATATATATATATATATATAATTGTGCTATTATACTATCAGTAGTACCAAACACTTGGTACTATTGACCTTTTGACCATTGGATGAAGAGATGTGCGGTTAGGATTATAATGGTCCCCTATGACTTAGTGGGTTGTTAGTGAAATAGTATAAACCTTAGGGGACCACTATAATTCTAACCACACATCCCTTTATCCAAGGGTTAAAAAATTAATAGTACCAAGTGCTTGGTACTATTAATAGTATAGTAATCAGACTATATATATTTATAAAAGTATGAGTACGGAGGAATCTACACTCATAAGAGTATAGTTGCCGGACTCATAAATTGTAGGGCTATTATACTCTTATGAGTATAAAGCTTTTTGTATTTATAAGTTTCGGCTTTTAGATGAAGGGATGTGCAGTTAGGATTAAAGTGGTCCTCTAAGATTTAGGATTTATACTATTTTACCAATAACCCACTAAATCGAGGGAGATCACTATCATCTTAACCGCACATCCTTCATTTAAGGGCGAAAAATTTATGAGTATGAAAGGGTCTATACCTATAAAAGTAAAGTTATTTGTGTTTGTCAGTTTTTTACCCTTGGATGTAGGAATGTGTGATTAGGATAATGCTGGGCCGCTTGGGCTTAGTGGATGATTGGTGGAATAGTATGATCTAAGGAATAGAATTAATCAAAGAATTAGATCTAACGATAGAAAATTTATAAGCACCAATTACTTGGTGCTTGTACACCAGACTATTTCTAAAGGCAATAAATTATTTACCAATTTTATGATTTTTATTAAATTTTATGTAATTCTAATTTTTTTTTTAAAAGCAATGAATAATTAACAATATTTATTTATACGATGTATCATTTATTTTTAGGAAAAACTAACACACCCCCAAGGGGTGTACATGTAGCAATGCCCTTTATTTTTTATAGTCATTTTTATAATTTTTTTTATAAAATTTTATTTTAAAAATTATAAAATTAAATAAAATTATTTATAAAAAAATTGAAAAGAATCTACTTTTCACTCTCTTTCTCTCTCTCTCTACTACTACTCTCCCGCTCTCTTCTTATTAATCTCCCATTTTCTCTCTCTCTCTCTCTTCCCATTCTGCCCCCCAGCCACCAAACTCTTCTTCCTCTTCCTCTCAAGGTGTAGAGAGAGAGAGAGAGGATTTAAATTATTTTCCTTGCTCTTCTCTCTCAGGTGGAGGGTTAATTTGGAAATTAAGCAAAATGGGGACGGCGCATTTTAGCGCGAGGCGGTGCAGAACGGCGCTTTTGCTTCTTCTTCTGCTGGTAGTGGTGGTGGGGACGTTATCGTGCGCCGCCGAGGGGAGGGCGCGGGGCCCGAGGCGGCGTCTCAGGGAGGAGCTACACCGCCACCTCAGGCGCCTCAACAAACCCCCTCTTAAGACCATTCAAGTAATAATTATTATTATATATATATTTTTTTATATTTTTAATAGGATAAAATCGATGTGGGATTAAAATTAATAGGATTAGAATAATAGTGATTATCTGAAATTTAGAATAATAATAAATTTTTAAAATTGCCGTAGTTGGGTTTTTCTAATTTTTTTTCTCTCTCTCTCTCTCTCTCTTTTTTCTTTTTTTTTTTCTTTTTTTTTTCTCTTCAGGGGTGTATGGTTTCACGTAAAAATATAAAAATTAATTTTTAATAAAAGAAATATTTTATATTTTATAGTTTTTGGTTTGTAAATTTTTTTTTTTTTTTTTATCAACATTTATTTGGTTGAAGAAAAAAAAATATTTATTTGATTAGATGGAAAAAAAAAATAAATGAAGAAAATTCTTTAGAGCTTGACATGCACATTACATTTTTTCAAATTCGTAAAAACAATTTTTTAAAATAAAATTTTTCGGCTAAATAAACACAAAAAAAAATAATTTTTTAAGTCAAAAAATAATTATTACTGTATTTTATAAAGGTATGATTTTGTGCTGTCACAAAAAATAATTTCTTCCACCCATGTTTTCTTTGTAAATTTTTAACATTTACTCATATCTCCACTTTTTTCTAAGTTTTTTTTCTTTTAAATATAATTTTTTTGGGGGTACTTGGGTTACTTTTCACTGTTAATGAATTAATGATACTTATATGATTCTCTCAACTTTTTTTTTTTTTTTTTTTTTGAACTATATTGATATTATTCCAAAAAAAAAAAAAAAAAAAAAAAAATCAGAGCCCAGATGGAGACATCATAGACTGTGTGCATGTCTCTCATCAACCAGCTTTTGATCACCCTCTCCTCAAAAACCACACTCTCCAGGTACAAAATCTCCTCTACTGTATATATATAGTTTTGTAACTCTCTTTCCATAACATTTTTGAAGTTTAAAGTTTAAAACCCCCCCATCTCACTGCTTCTGATATTTGCAGCTGAGGACAGCATTTCACCCAGAAGGGCTGATATATGATGAGAACAAGAAGATCACAGCATCAGGTGAAAAGACCAAAAAGCCCATAACTCAGCTGTGGCATCAGAATGGTGAGAGTTGCCCAGAGAACACCATACCCATTAGGAGGACCAAGAAGGTGGACTTACTGAGGGCTAGCTCTTTTAGGAGATATGGGAAGAAGAAGCACAATAGCTTCCCAAGCCCCATGTCTGGTGATCCTGACCTCCTCAATGAGAGTGGACATCAGGTAGGTACACACACACTAGATTGGCTTTATTTTTGCTTCTGCTTTCAGCTACAGTATTACTGAGTTGAAGGGACGGAAGGTCAGATTAGACTGAGCAACGTTTGAAAAGATGGGAGGCTGACTTAAACCTAGTCATATTCGAAGTGTGGTGTGAGGCTAGTAGAATTAAGTCACAATCGAAATTCGTAAACGCTGTGTCAGTACGCTTTAAATGAATTAATTATGTATTTTTTATTTTTAATTTGTTAGTGCGTCTTTCACGAAAAATTGCTTTTTAGTTAAGTGGTTCCCTAGTTGCTTGATCCCCTAATTTCTTTGTTTCTTTCTTTGATCTTTATTTCATATATTATCCTTTTTTTTAAAAAAATTATTACTTTATTTATTTATATTTCTATTTTGGGGTTTGTAGCATGCAATAGCTTATGTAGAGGGAGACAAGTACTATGGAGCAAAGGCAACCATAAATGTGTGGCAACCAAATATTCAGCAACCCAATGAGTTCAGTTTGTCTCAGATATGGATCTTAGGAGGCTCCTTTGGACAAGACCTCAACAGCATTGAAGCAGGGTGGCAGGTGACTTACATCTATCTTTTCCCCAACTTTTTTTAATAAATGCATCAAAAGTGCTCATCAAAACTTTCAGTCTCTGAAAACTCATCTCATTTTCATGTCTTAGCAACTCTCTCTCTCTCTCTCTCTCTCTCTCTCTCTAGTTTTTTAACTTTTTTTTTTTTTGTTTTTGGTTGGTAAAATAATTTCAGGTCAGTCCAGATCTTTATGGGGATAACAACACAAGGCTGTTCACCTACTGGACTGTAAGTCACACATCCTTCCCACTGTTCTTCTCTTGGATCTTTCGTATTTTTTTTTTTTTTTAGGATAATATCTAATATATCTTTCAAATCGAATAGAGTTTAATTACTAAAGAAATTGAATTTTTGAAAGATATTTTGAGTACCGAGAGATAAATTTGAAAATTTTTAATAGTAATAAAGTGCATATAATTAAGATGAATTTAACAATGTCTTAAAGTTATGTATTTATGAGTCTATATATTTACTGCTATTTTGGGTTGACTAAACTTATTACTCCCTAATTTTGTTGATCTCAAATTTTGTCTTTATAAAAAATTGCATGCATGGTTAATTACTTTTGCTTCTTGGTATTGGAATTTGTAGAGTGATGCTTATCAAGCTACAGGGTGCTACAACCTACTGTGCTCTGGATTCATCCAAATAAACAATGAGATAGCAATGGGTGCTACAATCTACCCAATCTCAGGCTTTGGTTCTCCCCAGTATGACATCAGCATATTGGTCTGGAAGGTAAAAAAAAAACAAAATTGAAAAGATACCACAAGACTGACATGGCAGTAATATATTTATGATCTATAAGATTGCAGCATGGAAGCACATATAGATTCTCTGCCACCTGATTCTTGTTTCTGTACTCTGATTGAGATATTCAAATGTTGTTTGTGATTGCACAGTAGTGCTGTTCGAAGAAGCACTATTTTTTATTTTGAAAATTTCTACTGTTATATGAAACAGGATCCAAAGGAAGGGAACTGGTGGATGCAGTTCGGGAACGGCTACGTGCTCGGCTACTGGCCCTCCTTCCTCTTCTCCTACCTGGCCGAGAGCGCGTCGATGATCGAGTGGGGGGGCGAGGTGGTGAACTCACAGCCGGACGGCGAGCACACCGCTACCCAGATGGGCAGCGGCCGCTTCCCGGAGGAAGGGTTCGGAAAGGCGAGTTACTTTCGAAACATTCAGGTTGTGGATGGCTCAAACAGGTTAAGAGCACCTGGGGATGTTGGGATCTTCACTGAGCAATCCAACTGCTATGATGTGCACAATGGGAAGGGTGGGGACTGGGGCATTTACTTTTTCTATGGGGGCCCTGGTAAAAACCCCAATTGTCTATAGAGATAATATTGAGCATAACTCTAATAACTAGTAGTTTCTCATCATCATCATCATCATCATCATCATTGCTATTATATATTATGATAATGTGTTGGGTTGATATGTAAATTAATGTTCTTGTTCTTGTCTCTCTTTTCAATTTGATCCATGTAAGTTGGTTGGGGTGAATGGTAAAAAGTATCTTCCTTGTTTGGAGTGTTTTTTTTGTTCAAGCTTGTGAGTGAATGAAAGGTGAAATTTTAGTTACTTTGATTTAAGTTACTATTAATTAATTTAGTATCTTTAATTAATGAAAAAAAAATTGTAGCTACAGTGTTTTATTTCAAAATGGCCCATAGTGATTGCTTTTAGAAGTAAGCAAGATCTCACTATCAGATCTTTCAAATCAATGATCAATATTATTAAACATAATCTAAAATATTTAATTTTTTTATATTTTATTATTTTTTAATTTTATTTAAACTGAGTCAAAATTTATAATTTTTAATGACAAATAAAAGATAAATTTGATACTATTTGATTACCAGATAAATTATATTATAAAATTATAAATTTTGATTTCTTTTTTAAAGTTTAAATAGGGTGGATGATGGTATTTGGCTCAGTCAATTATTGATTCAAATATTTTAAGACGGAAACAACATGAAAGTGAACGATACGTTAAGATAGGTGGCATTCGGAAGTGCAGATATTTTATCAATTACTGACGGTTTGAAAAAAATGCCAGCAATATAATTATCGACGGAGTTTTAACCGACACTTACGAGTGCCACAAAAAATAATTCCTGATACATTTTATATTTTTTTACTGACACTTTAAATTACCGCAAAAAATAACTTTTGTAGTAGTGACGGTTGCGTTTACATCTAAAACTATTCTAATTTTATATTTTTTTATCCTATTTTAGAGAGAGAGAGAGAGTCTAGTTTTTATGGCAAGTGGGGGAAGGAGGAGCCAGGCTCATGACAAAAGATCATTTTTTTTTTTTTTTTTTTTTTTTTGGGTTAAAAAGTAAAGAAAATGGACAACTAGACCCTCATTAGCAAAGAGTGTAGAGATACTATACATAGGCATGATTTAATTTGGTGGTGGGTCGGTGGAAACAAGAAAAAAAAGAAAAAAAACAAAAAAACACAGATAGTGACGGGATCTAGAACTAACGCCTTATCTAACTTTTTTTTTTTTTTTTTTTTTTTTTCAATCTAACAATTTTTTTTTTTAAAAAAATTCTAATCTACTCTCATTTAAATGTATTAGAATAAAATAATTTAGTAATATTTATGTAAATTTATATGTTAATTAGGAGAGCAATTTTTTTTTTTTCACGTCTTTCCTCACTTTTCAAGACACTATATATTTATGGTATAGTTATATTACTTTTATTTTTATATAATGTATAATCATATCAATTTTATATTATATTAATTTTTTAGTAATATCAAGTCATATTGAATAATTAATTAAGTTAAGTATGTATAGTTATATTATTTTTAATCATATCTATATTATATTCAATGTGCAGTCATATTAGATGTTTAATCATATCGAATGTGTAATAATAATAATAATATTATTATATTTATTTATATGTAGTATACAATTATATTATTTTATATATTATATTTATTTTTAGTAATGTCAAATTTTATTTTTGAGCGTGTAGTTTTATCATGTGTTTAATAATATCAATTGTATAGTTAAATTAAATAATAATAATAATAATATTAAATAATAATTTAAACTAATAAAATTATTAAATTATTTAGAAAGTGGGGAGGTAATCTTCTTTCTAATTAACACATAAATTCACATAAATATTATTAAGTTATTTTTTTTTCTAATTTATTAGAATACGGCTAAATTAGAATTTTTTTTTATATAAAGGTTGATTGATTGATTGATTGTTTTTTTTTTCTTTTCAATTGCTACTGGATTTAATGGATCATGGTGAGATACCAGAACATTCCTGAAAGAGATGTTGTGCATGTGGATTTGGGGTGAATCACATGAATTGGTTCTCAAATAATGCACCAAGCAACTTTTTGGCTTACCTTTTTCAAAAACTTTGTTGTGGCCCTACACTGGTAACTTTTTAAGTCACTTCCACTTTTTATCTATTCAAATGCTTAAACATCTTTATTGTTTAAGCATTGGAACCCCCTTTACCTATTAAAGGCCATTTTGAAGTGACATCTCAACATCCTAAATATTTATTTTTTTATTTTTTTATTTTTTTATTTTATTTCACTAGAATATTATTATTTTATGATATTTTTTGAATTGCATAATTTTAGTCAAATAAATTAAAATTTAATAAAAAATTTTAGAAAGTTCTATCATATTGAATACAAATTAAATTTTCAACTTGTATTTAAGAAATTTTTTTTCTCCACCAAATAGTTTTAAATTTGTGAGTTTGGTCCGATCCCCTAAACAACATTAATATTTACCAAATTTTAAACATCCTACGTGGGATTTATTTTTTGACTCAATAATTTTTTTGTAGATTCGGTCGACAGTCATGAGCATCTTCGAAGATAGGTGCCTTGTCTGATACAGCTGAATATTTTGATCCGAAGTCGGTATAATAGTACTAGTTCGATGACATTCTCTTTCATTTTCTTTTTTACTTGATTATACATACCTTACATATTGAGCATTTGATCACAATCTATGTATCACGAACACTTCTATAAGTCTCGCGTGTCCGTATCGGACACTCGCGTGTTCATATTGGACTCGTATTCGATGTGGATACTTTGTGGACACTTTTTGGACGCGCGCTCAATATCGACTCATAGCGTATGCAATTAAAATAGTATATATATATATATATATATATATATATATATATATATATATATATATATATATATATATATATATATATATATATATATATATATATATATATATATATAGAATTAGACTAGAATACTATCGATAGCACCAAGCCATTGGTGCTATCAAGTTTTTAGCCGTTAGATGAAAAAATATGCGGTTGGGATTATAGTGGGCCCCTAGGGTTTACTAGGTGGTTGGTTGAATAGTAAAAATCTTAGGAGACCACTATAATCCCAACCACATATCTTTTTATCCAACGGCTGAGAACTTGATAGCACCAATTGTTTGGTGCTATCGATAGTATTCTAGCCGCACTCTCTCTCTCTCTCTCTCTCTCTCTCTCTCTCTCTCTATATATATATATATATATATATATATATATATATATATATATATATATATATATATATATAGTAGAGCTTATATATTTTTAAAAGTACAAATCCAATCATGCTTGTAAATTTTTTACAATTAGATTTGCATTGAGATTTGTGTAATTGTACTTTCTCTTTCTCATTCTTTAGTTGACTTTACAAGTGCACAAATCTCAATGCAAATCCAATAGTAAAAAATTCACAAGTATGGTTGTGCTTGTGCTTTTAAAAACATATAAGCTTTATATATATATATATATATATATATATATATATATATATATATATATTATTTTTTTTTATGCATATATAATATAAGATGATAAATATTTTAGTTTTTTAATAAATAAATACAAATATTTTTTAAATAATATAAATAAATTATGTATTGTGGTGAATTTTATTTTTTAAATATATGAACTATTAGTGAAAATTTTTATAAATATTCACTCATACAAGAAATATAACAATATTTTATCAAAATCTATATTTTATATATAATAAAAATATATTATTATATTAATAATATTATAATTTGTTATCTGTATTTATATCGTATTCTTGTTCTAATTTTTTAAAAGTTATCGAATTATCGTGTTCGAGTCTTGTCATTTTATATTTTATTTGCCTTACTTTTTGTTGGTGTAAATACACAAAATAGAGGTTAGACTACAATAAAATATATGAAAAGTATCAACGAGTCGATCAAGCCGAGACACGGATATCTCGCTCTTTTTAAGGAGATTCAAGCCCTCTGCGGTAGGCAAAGCATTCGAACCGATGCAGCAGAACACTGACTTGTCCCCTCCAGGATACAACGGCTCAACTCTTGTCGTGTGGCTTCACCAACTCTGCATAAGTAGATGAGCCCAAAGCTTCACAAAAAAAGAACACATTTTTTTTTGACCTCTTTCTTTCTCAAGTAGTATAATTTTTTAATCTTTTGATCTTTGAGTTGGTATACATTAAGAGAGTAGAAAAAAGCTCTCTTTATATAGGCTTGTAAAGCCTATAGGTTACAAGTTATTAAAACCAACTTATTAAATTCACTATTCTCTTTAAATAGGTTATAGAAAAGTTATATGCTAGATCTCTTTGTTATTTCAGTTTCATGAATAGGTTATAGGAATGAATTCTCCACTAGTTACATATGCATTGGTTAAAGAAATTAATAATTCATTTAATAAAAAATGTTACAATATTTTTCCACTCATTTTATTATTAAAGAGAGTTCGACGGTCAAAGAGGGATCGTTATACATAAAGAAGGTGTGCTCTGCATTGAACCTTCACTTAGTGAAACAATAATTTCTACTCCAGAGCCAGAGTGGTCTCATATTTGAACTTTGGCTGCTTAAGGGAAATAGAGTGTCACAACTCACATATAACAATTCAGGTGTTGACATGAGTTTTACTAGCTAGCACGTTACGGTCTTGTGCTTATCCTGGTTTTCATGAGCATTTTTGAGAAAAAGCCCATTCTCATAGGAAGTGGCCCCACTTCCATGCTCACATAGGTAAAATCCGTCAATGGTGCTCCAGTAATTCTGACACCTTGCTCATAAGAGCCACAGACTCCATTAAGAGTGTAATAACTCAACTCTCATTCCATTACAGGATGAATGCACTCACATCATAGGAATATGTAAATATTAGATCACGTAGATCTATATGTTATGCATTCTTTACGACCACCATATGATTCGTTTTCCCATTGAGCCCGACTTTCAGGATCTCTGATCATCAGGTTGGGTATCCTCATACATGGTTCATGATGTTATGGGCTTTAACCCTATCCCCCTCGATGTACTCTAGATCCTTTCTGTAGTGGCCCAAATTCCCATGCAGCGTTCTTCCGATGAATCCACTGTTAGAGCACCTAGCGTTGGTGTATCTGGCCCATGGTGCGTCAATGGGATGCCACAGATGGACCCTGTGTGTTATTATTAGCTGTGTAGGCCTTCGGCTGAGTTTGCCGAAATTTCGGAAAAGAATTAGGCCCAACAGAGGTCGGAAATGGATTCAGCACGGAAAAACGCTTGAAAACGGCTATTTGCTTGTTTATTTCTGAGTCCGGATGCCCAAAAACGGACTCCCGGAAGTTTTCAGTGGAAATTGGTGCATGGGAGGGGCCGTAGACCGCCGGGATGCCACGTGGCGGCCTGTCATTGGCCGGTTTAGGATGCGCGGGTCCACAGAGCTGCGCGGCGGGGTGCACAGACCCGGCGCATGGACACGTGGCACCGCCTGATTGGCGGGCGCAAGGCGCGCGGTCTACCGGGTGAGCGCGGCGGTGCATGGACCAATGCGGGGCTACGTGGCAGCCTCCGGTTGGTCGGTGCATGCGGCGCGGTCCACAGAATTCCAGTTGAATGCGTGGACCGGGTGTAGGGGACACGTGTCGCCCTCTGGTTCGCGGGCGCACCGTGCGCGGCGCACGGAGTCGGGGTCGGTGCCTCGGGGCGCGTGCCCACGTCGGGGCCATGCCGCGCGCCCGGCGCGGCCGCCGACCGGTCAGCGGGTCAACCGGGGAGGACACGTGTCGCCCGCTGATTGGCGGGCGCCAACCGCCTCACTGTGCGGGGGCGGGCCACGTGGCAGCCCGCGGGTGGGCCGAACAGCTGTTTGCTGTTCGGCGGGCCACGTGGCGGCACCTGGTGGATTCGGGCGTGAACAGTGTTGGGCCGGCCCAACACTGTAGCCGCCCGAAAGTGCCGGGCGCCCGAAAGTTGGGCCCGAAAGCCCATTGACTTGTCTTTTTGGGCTGATTTCGGGTGAGGCCTATAAATAGGCCCCTTGGGGCTCACTTTAGAGGCTTTTCCCGGGAGCTTTTGCCATTGAGCCCTTCACCAATTTTCTTCCTCTCCCTCTTGTGCATCTTTTGGCAAAGGTTCAGAATTTTTGGAGGCCGCGACGATGGCGACTTCTACATCGGGGTGCGGAGCGACGATCTACTGTTGGAGGCCCATTTTCGTCGCAGTTTAGTCTGGGAGGTCTACCGGGCTACCCCGACATTATTTTTGGACGATTTCTGCGGTGACGGTTTCGTAAGAGGTAAATCTACATTTTTCGTGTTGGACACTTTTTCTGGATCCGAGCTTTTCTTGGGGTTCTGGGTACATTTTTAACCCCCTTTGCGACTGTTGGTTGATTTGGACAGCACCTACTTGTCGGATTTTTATCTCCTCATCCGGACATCGGAATTCGACGTTTCAGGACTCTATCGACATCTACTCTTCGCGAGGATCGCCGTCATATTTTTATTGGAATTTTTGGAGGAAGTTTTTCAGGTGAAAATTTCGTGTGAATGGGACTGTTCACCACAGATTTTGGGATTTTGGAATTTGTGTGGTTTAAAGTGTAATTTTGGTGTATGTTTGTACCCAGGAGTTTGTGAGCACTTCTACCGTGATGTTGGCTTGGTGGGATTTGTGATTTGACAGTTGTGGGCTTTCTCAGCTGTGCGATTTCGGACAGTTAGCACTTTCAGGTGGGTGACCTTGCTTCCAAGAACTCTGGACTGTGTACTAATTCTATGTGTGTAGGGTCATGCATGTTAGAAATTGGAGTATTAGCATGTGTAAAACTGTATGTTGTATCTTGTATATCAGTTGTTGAATCTTTTGATTCCTGCACTATGTTAAGTAATGAAATCTTGAAATTTGACCTAGCACCCCTGTCATATGTATCATGTTCAGCCAGTCTGTAGAAAAACTCCAACTTGGGCTAGGTTTTTATTGCTCTAGACATTCCACATCACGATACTTCATTTCACTTTGGACTTAGCTTTTCCTCGCCCGAGTTGTGGGCCGAGAGGTCGGGTGGTTGTGGGATGCTTTTGCACTCGTGTCTGGGGACCGAGTGGAGTTGATAGCAGTCTTTAGATTTGATTTCTTTGGGAGAGTGATAGTGATAGTAGATCTGGGTTCTTGGAAACTGTCAGAGAGACAGTGAGTTTCAGCTGTGTAGATTCCAGCCAGTGGGTGAGTCAGTGATTTGTTTGGTGGTCGATCTTATTGATCGAGGATTGAATCATAGCCTGCATGAGCCACATTAGAGCTTTACAGTGATACTTTACAGTGATACTTATGGGTTACTTTGACTCGAGCGGGTCGCTCCCCTCGAGGGCCACTCCGGAGTAGGCGAGACCGGGTTGTGTACCGGTGTGAGTTTGAGATGTTCTTTAGCGACTTGTTGTTGCAGTGGTCCCTCTGGCTGTGCTTTCGTTGGCAGCCACGGACGCCCTACGTAAGTCCGCTCCTCCGGGACGTAACGGCAGTAGGTTGGCGCAGGTTTGACTGGACCCGATGTGGCAGTCAGTTTTGATTGGGTGATCAGGGAGGAGAGTTAGTTGTGGCATTATGTTCTTTCTGTTCCACTGTTGAGCATCTAGATAGAGGCATAGTAGCTGTAGAGTTACCTTTCCCAGCTTTCCTTATAGCACTGCATATGTTACTTTTGCCTCTGGTAGACTTGGTGGGCAGACCGTCGGGCTTGTTGGCGGCACCCACTGAGAACTACTGTGGGATGTAGTTCTCACACCCGTCGTGGTGTTTTCTCCCCAGGGACTTCTGCTCCGGTTCCTGCAGCTCCTGTTGCTGATCCAGCTCCTTCTGACCGAGGTAAGGGCGTCGCGAGATAGATCCCCTCCTGTCGTCTTCAGTGTGTGAGTAGATGTACCCCAGTTCCATTTTGGTGTGTGTTATGTCGAGTGACTTTTGTAGTGAGGTTTTGAGTTGTACCTTCCTTTCCTGCTTTTATGAGAGACTCCTGTATTCTGGTGAGGTTGGTCTGTATATTTGAGAGTTGTAGTTTTACTTTATGTATTTTATTCCAGCTTTTCTCTTTCAGCTCTGATATCTGCTAGTGTTGATGTTTCTTTGCAGGTTAGTCGCTACGCCTATACGGGGCTTCCCGTACGGGCGGCGGATCTGTTGGCGAGCCGGGGCGCAGTATCGCCCCGGGGCGTGACAGATTAGAGTGGTATCAGAGCCTAGGATGTAGGTTTTGGAGGACTTAGGAACCCTAGGCTTGTGGTTGGACCCTAGGATGACTCGCGTGAGAGCCGTGATTTTAGCGAGAGTCCTGATTGGATTTCTAACTGTCACGCCCCGGAACCCGGGCTCGCCAACAGATCCGCCGTGTACATGGGATTTCCCGAGTACACGAAGCGCTGGTAACCTGCTCCGATATAATATGAACAATAAAGGAGCATAATACAGAGCTGAAATAGAAGAATCACATAGTATCTCATACTGGAACTAAAAATAAACTGTAATATGCACAATAATCTCCCAGCTCACCAAAATAATACAACCAGCCGGCGAAAGCCAGACTCAAAATAAAAGGAGAATATCATAGTCTGAGTGAAGGGTACAACGTCTATCTACAGCTCTCAGTCTCCCAGGAGATCTATCTACTCAGCGATCCCCTTACCTTTATCAGCCGCTGATAGCCTAGCAGCTCCCGCAGACGACTCTGCAAAATAAAGAAGAAGAAAGAAACAGAAAAGAATAATGGGGGTGAGAACTACCAGATAAACCAGTAGCCTCCCCTAGTGGGCAAAACCTCAACTCTGATGCACCCACTAGGATTACTAGAGGCCAGAAAGGAAAAAAGTGGTAAAGCTGTAAGCAGAACTGCTGAATAAAGGGGAAACCACCACTAGCATGCCTCTAAATGCAGTGCCAAAAGGAATGACTGTATGTATGCATCAGTATCTAACATGCCTGCCTGAATAAACCCAATCTTATGCCACCAGTAAAACTGGTACTGCCTGCTGCGCCTTGCCTGCCCAAATCGGGTATGCTGGCCAATGCATAACACCGATAGGGAATGAGAGTCTCAAGGACTCAAGCCTGCCTGTAACACACTCCGGAGTGGCACTCGAGGGGAGCGACCCACACGAGTAAAAGTACCTCAGTAATAAGTATCATAAGTGTCGTAAACAGCAGGACTGGATCATGACTATGATCAAAGTGGGAAAAGCCATCCACTAAGAAACCCTGATCTGATGCTATAGTACTCAATAAGTGGGAAAAACCATCCACTAGAGAAAAGCCCGATCCCCTGCTGATGCCAAAAATAGACCAGACTCAACCCCATTCTGATGCAAGGATAAATACCCGGCCGACCGCCTACAGTCCGCGGTCACCGCAACACCCCACAAGTTTATAATCTAACATAACCTTGGCTATACTATCCCAAACCTCTGCTCATACTCGAGCGACAAGCAACTGAAAGCAAAAGAGAGTAATAAAACATGTCAAGTCTTAATATGATAGTGTAGCAATAAATAGTGGCCCTACCTGATGTCCGGGCATGCATGCAACTGTCTTATTTTAAAAGTTGTAAAATAGTGTCAAAGATTTAAAAAGATTGATTTACTGAATACAAGTCATTTGCATGCGAGATTATAGCCTTTGTCTCAATCACAGTGTCCCAATATAAGTCATCATATCATCTGTGGAATTATATTAAATTTTAGGAGAGTTTGTCCCAGCGGTTCTCATCAATTGTCCTGTTAGTAGTCCTGTTAGTAGTCCTGTTAGTAGTCCTGTTAGTAGTCCCAATAGTTCTCATCAATTTAGTTTGTCCCAATTGTTCTCATCAATTGTCATATTAAATTTTTAGGGGAGTTCCAGTAATCCCAGTGAGCTTGTCAAAAATGAGGTAAGCAACAACCGCCCACCTCGAACAGCTCAAATTACACCTCAGGTAGTCTCCTGGTTGTCCACAGTCCCCTAGAACTGCTGTATGCCGAAAACGGTGCCCTACAGCAACACACATTGCACAGGGTGTAACTATAGTATTCATAAAAATACAGCTTTTGCTGTTTTTCAAATGGCACGAAAAGAGAGGAGTTTTTCACCTCTGTATAGTGCTCAGAAAAATCCAGAAAAATTACGGTTGCGTTCCTCGCGAAGAGTAGATCAAAATCGACTCTTTAAACGTCTCGATCTGATGCTCCTACGCCAAGATAAAAATCGGAGAAGTTGACGCTGTCCAGAAATTTCCACAGCAAAAAGGGGGGTCAAAGAGACCTCGGGAAACGTGCCAAAAGTACGAAATGGAGCAAAATGATCAACACGGAAATCGAAGCCTTACCTCTTAGGAACGCGCTGTCGCGAAAATCGTCCAAAAATTCCTCCTGGTTAGCCCACAGGGAATTTTCGACGGAACTGCGACGGGAAATGGGCCGAAAAAGAAAACCGTCGCAGTGCGCCGCGTCGCAGATAACTCACTAACTGTAACTCCAAAAATTCTAAAATTCTGAGGAGAGAGAGAGGAGAGAGAGAGGAAGGATTTCGTGGAGGGCACTTTCTCTGGTTCTCTCTCTAAAGGCTCGAAAACCGAGGTGCAAAGAGAGGGGGGTGGGGGACCTCTTATATAGTGGGCCAAAGGGAATATTCCCACACGGGATCCGGATCCGAACAGGAAACACCGAAATGGGCCAACCAGAAAGCGCCACGTGTCCACAAAACAGCAAACAGCCTGTGTAGGCCCAATGAAAAATCGCCACGTGGCCACGTGGTGCACGTGGCCGGTCCGCGCTCCGGGTCTTCCGGAAGATGTCGGCCAATAGGGGAGCGCCACGTGTCACCTTCCCACGTGCTTCTAGAAGTCGGCCGGCCAATGGGAAGCTGCCACGTGGCAGAAGGAGTCTTCGGTGCACCCGGTGCACGCCAGGCCCATGGACCGCGCACCCGAGCCCCCCGCCCGCAGCCTGCGCCGCCGCCCTCTGCCGCTGTGCCGCCGCTGCGCCGCCGCCCGCCGCCGTGCGCCGCCGCCCGCCGCCGCTTGCCGGTCGCCGGAACAGTAATTCCGGCGGCCGGAGTTACTGTTCCGGCGTGAACAGTAATTTTGTGCCGAAAAAATAAAGTAAATATACCGTTTCGATCGTTTTCGCGCGCTGAGTCCAAATACGACGTCCATTTCGCCAAATTCTCATCCGAAATTTTGCCGAAAGCTCCCGGAAAATTCCATTTGCTCCGATTTTCGCGCAGAGTCTAAATAAATGTCCAATTTTGATTCTACAAGCTCTGCTTCCACCGAATAAGCTCCCTACAGTCACTGTTTAATGTTGCACAGTTCCTGCGGGAGTCCGGATCATCACACTAACTCTCCCGAGTGGTTCGGGGTGAGCGATCGACATGTCTTCCTTCGGTGGCAACTATGTTGGCTGCAGACAACATAGTACTTCGGGAAGGGGGACATGCCCTCTGACTTTCGCTAGATTGGGTCGAGAGATGATTTGGGTTCTGATTGTTTGCCTTGTCCCTCAGGTGGGGATGCCTCCTCGACGCTCGATGGTGACGCGTTCGCAGCCTTCGTCCTCTGAGCCCGAGCAGGAGGACTCGGAGCAGGGACAGCAGAGCGAGGTTTTGGAGCTCCGTGCCCAGGTGGCACAGTTGGCTGAGGCGTCTCGACGCCAGGAGGAGGCTGTGAGTCGGTTGACGCTTTTGTTGGAGCAGAGAGCGCAGCCGGCGGTGGTACCCCCTGAGAGTTCACCGGTGCCTTCTTCCCCTGTTGTGGCACCCCCGGTTGTGCAGCCTGCACCAGCAGTTCCGGCTGAGCCTGTTTCCAGTAGGCCACCGTCTGGGACGACGGGATCTTTGACTTTGGCAGAGCAGCAGGTTTTGGTGGGTCTTTTGTTGAGGTTTCGCAAGTTCGATCCACCCCGCTTTTCGGGCATGAGTGCTGAGCCGTGGGCGGCTGAGTCTTGGGTTACAGCTATGGAGCGCCATTTCGAGAGCCTTTTTATTGATGAGAGGTTTCGAGTTCTGTTGGCTACTCATTTTCTGGAGAGCAACGCCGAGGCATGGTGGCGGCGTGTGCGACCCGCAGGTCCGCCTGGGACCCAGGTTATCTCTTGGGCAGAGTTTCGCGGTATGCTTCTTGGGGCCTTCTTTCCCGAGAGTGTTCGACAGAGTTTGGAGGAGCAGCTGAGGAATCTCCGCCAGGGAGATAGGCCCGTACACGCGTACATAGCCGATTTCAATCGGCTGTTGGCTAGTATGCCCCACGTGGCCAGAGATGAGACCCACCGGATCTACATGTTCGAGAGAGGGTTGCGTCGGGACATTTATCAGTTGGTCCGCTCCCTCAGATTACAGACTTTAGAGGCCTCGATGGAGCAGGCACTATTATGTGGAGGGTGGTGAGGCCGTGATGGCAGAGGTGACTCCAGCCCCCGTTGTGATTCCTGGGCGAAGCGCCCCGCGCAGTTTGAGGAGGGGCAGTCGAGTAGACAGGGACCCCCGAGACCACCCCGTTTCCACTCTCAGGGACGGGGGTTATCAGGGGCGGCAGAGATCTGGGGATCTCGTCAGTTCCAGCAGCAGCAGCAGCAGCGTCGACCACCTCGACAGCAGCAGTCTTCACAGCAGCAGCAGTCTTCGCAGCAGCAGCAGACTTCGCGGCAGCCGCGCTCGGCCGTTGTATCATCTGTGGAGGACCGCACTCACCAGCCCAGTGCCC
Organism: Tillandsia leiboldiana; assembly: GCA_029204045.2. Taxonomy (NCBI): domain Eukaryota; kingdom Viridiplantae; phylum Streptophyta; class Magnoliopsida; order Poales; family Bromeliaceae; genus Tillandsia; species Tillandsia leiboldiana. The sequence continues at coordinate 5,129,325 of CM055061.1, forward strand.
GCAGGGTCGGGACCGCTGCTTCCGTTGCGGGCAGACCGGTCACTTCGCGAGGGCGTGCCCCAGGGCAGGTTACCAGCTCCTTCATCAGCTTCTGCATCCTTCGTTCCTCGTCAGTCAGCAGGACCTTCGGCGACCTCCGGTAGGCCAGATTTTGCTCCATCGTCCTCGCGACAGGCAGAGCGACATCCCCCGGCGCCGAGCGGTCGAGTCTATGCCGCTCAGGTAGAGGATGCTACAGCAGCAGAGCATGTCGTCGCAGGTATTATTTTGATTTCTGCAGTTCGTACTCGTACTCTCTTTGATACCGGTGCATCGCATTCTTTATCAGTAGAGCATTTGCATCCCTTCATGGTATAGAGGTAGTTTCTTTATCGCATGCATTAGAGGTTCAGATACCAGATCATGTCTTGCATGTCGAGGAGTATTGTAGGGATTGCCCTGTGCAGTTGGGATCCTGGATTTTGCCGGCAGACTTGCTTGTCTTGCGGCAGCTCCAGGATTTCGACGTCGTGCTAGGTATGGATTGGTTTCGAGGTACTATGCTGTTATAGACTGCAGAGAGAGGACGGTGACCCTCCGCGAGCCTGTACAGGAGGAGTTTGTCTTCAGAGGCTGCCAGAGCACCTTCTTTGCGATGACTGTTTCTTCGGCGAGGGCTAGGCGGATGATTAGTAGGGGCTGGCACCGCTTCTTAGCGACGATTGTGGAGGTGCCTACGGCGGCACTGGGACTCGGGATATTCCTGTTGTCCGCGAGTTCCCAGATGTGTTTCCCCCTGAGTTGACGACGATGCCGCCGGAGAGGGAGGTGGAGTTTGTGATTGATGTGGTACCGGGAAACCGCACCAATCTCGAAGGCGCCGTATAGGATGGCACCTGCCGAGTTGAGGGAGTTGAAGGCCCAGCTTCAGGAGTCTTATGGATAGGGGCTTTGTCAGGCCTAGTGTTTCTCGTGGGGAGCGCCGGTTTTATTTGTGAAGAAAAAGGATGGGTCGCTTCGTTTGTGTGTGGATTATCGGGAGTTGAATAAAGTGACCATCCGGAACAAGTACCCTCTTCCACGGATAGATGATTTATTTGATCAGTTGCAGGGAGCCACAGTGTTTTCGAAGATTGATCTTCAGTCAGGTTACCACCAGTTGAGGGTGAGGGCCGGAGGACATCCCTAAGACGGCTTTTCGAATCCCGGTATGGGCATTATGAGTTTACGGTTATGCCGTTTGGTTTGACTAATGCCCCAGCTGCATTCATGGATTTGATGAACCGGTATTTCAGCCGTACTTAGACTTGTTTGTGGTGTTGTGTTCATTGATGACATCTTGATTTACTCCCGGAGCGATGTGGATCATGAGGAGCACTTGAGGATAGTGCTGCAGCTTCTACGTGAGAAGAAGCTGTATGCCAAGCTTAAGAAGTGCGAGTTTTGGCTTCGGGAGGTTGCATTCTTGGGCCACTTGGTATCAGCCGCAGGAGTAGCAGTTGACCCGACGAAGATTGATACAGTTCGGATTGGCCGAGACCGACGACGGGACGGAAGGTCCGGAGCTTTCTGGGCTTGGCAGGCTACTACCGTCGGTTTGTAGAGGGCTTGCGAAGCTCTCTGCTCCCACTGACCTGTTTGACTAGGAAGGGGATGAGGTTCATTTGGACTGAGCAGTGTCAGCGAAGTTTGAGGAACTGAAGAGGAGACTGATTTCAGCTACCAGTTCTTACACTGCCAGTGATGGGTGATGCTACGTGATTTAACAGTGACGCCTCGCACAGCGGTTTGGGTTGTGTCTTGATGCAGCATGGGAGGGTAATTGCTTATGCTTCACGGCAACTAAAGGATTATGAGAAGAATTACCCTACTCATGATTTAGAGCTGGCGCTGTGGTGTTCGCATTGAAGCTGTGGCGGCATTACCTTCACGGTGGCATTGTGAGATCTACACGGATCATAAGAGCTTAAAGTATCTGTTTACCTCAAAAGGAGCTGAACCTGAGGCAACGCCGGTGGGTTGGAGTTACTGAAGGATTACGATTGTGAGTATCCTCTATCATCCCGGCAAGGCCAATGTGGTAGCAGATGCTTTGAGTCGGAGGTCAGTGCAGAGCTTGAGCATGTTGGTCACGCAGCAGGCCCCGTTGATTGAGCAGTTGAGGCGACTCCAGATTGAGGTTGTATCCTGGGGTCTCTGCTAGACTGATGTCTATGGTCTTGCAGCCCACTCTGTTGGACAGGATTAGGGAGACGCAGAGTGAGGACCCCCACTTGGAGAGGGTTAGGTCACAGATTCAGGCAGATCTTATAGGGGATTTTACAGTGGATAGCTCGGGAGTACTTCGGTACAGGGACCGAGTGTGTGTGCCTTCGGATTCAGAGATCAGAGACCAGATTTTGGGGTGAGCTCATTATACACCTTATACCATTCATCCTGGTGGTACTAAGATGTATAAGGACCTCAAGGCACATTTTTGGTGGTCCGGAATGAAGCGGGACGTTGGAAGATTCGTGGCTCACTGTTTAACTTGCCAGCAAGTGAAAGCAGAGCACCGGGTTCCTGCTGGCAAGTTGCAAAGTCTTCCAATCCCGAGTGGAAATGGGACCACATCACCATGGACTTTGTTACAGGGCTGCCGAGAGCGCAGAGTGGAGCCGACGCGATTTGGGTTATGTTGATAGACTCACCAAGTCTGCACATTTCTTGCCTGTTCAGATGACTTGGTCTTTGGGAGCGTCTGACACAGTTGTATTTGGACGAGATAGTGAGGCTACACGGGATACCCGCGTCGATTGTTTCAGATCGGGATCCGAGGTTTGTGTCACGATTCTGGGGGAGTTTACAGTCAGCTTTGGGGACCCAGCTCAGATTCAGCACTGCATTCCACCCACAGACTGATGGCCAGTCTGAGCGCACTATACAGACCCTTGAGGATATGCTGAGAGCGTGCGTTATAGATTTTGGAGGGGGGTGGTACCGACACTTATCTTTGGTTGAGTTTGCGTACAACAACAGCTATCAGGCGAGCATCCAGATGGCTCCGTTTGAGGCGTTGTATGGACGCAAGTGTCGGTCACCCTTGTATTGGAGTGACGTGGGTGAGAGGAAGACTTTGGGACCAGATCTTCTTTTGGAGGCTGAGGAGAAGGTCAGAGTTGTTCGTCGACACCTTGAGGTAGCCCAGAGTCGTCAGAGGAGTATGCAGATACTCGACGGCGAGACCTGGAGTTTCAGATTGGTGACCATGTATTCTTAAAGGTCTCGCCTTCGAAAGGGGTCCGGAGATTTGGAGTGCGTGGGAAGCTTAGTCCCCGTTTTGTTGAACCCTTGAGGTACTTGAGAAGGTAGGGCCCTGTGGCTTATAGAGTTGCTCTTCCTCCACGTTGGCCGGTGTGTACACGATGTTTTTCATGTCTCAGCCCTGAGGAGATATGTCTTTGATCCGTCGCATGTGGTTGACTTCACTCCTTGGAGATCGGTGAGGACCTGGTTTACGAGGAGCGGCCGTGCGGATTCTTGCTCGTGAGTGAGGGAAATGCGCAACCGGACCATTCCGTATGTGTGAAGATCTTATGGAGCAATCACGATGAGCGAGAGGCTACTTGGGAGCTAGAGACAGAGATGAGATCTGCATACCCTTTTCTGTTCGAGACTACTGGTTGAGGTACGTCTGTTCTACCTTACTTCGTTTCGGGGACAAACTTCCTTTTAGTGGGGGAGGATGTAGTGGTCCAAATTCCCATGCAGCGTTCTTTCGATGAATCCCTGTTAGAGCACCTAGCGTTGGTGTATCTGGCCCATGGTGCGTCAATGGGATGCCACAGATGGACCCTGTGTGTATTATTAGCTGTGTAGGCCTTCGGCTGAGTTTGCCGAAATTTCGGAAAAGAATTAGGCCAACAGAGGTGGAAATGGATTCAGTACGGAAAAACGCTTGAAAACGGCTATTTGCTTGTTTATTTCTGAGCCGGATGCCCAAAAAGGACTCCCGGAAGTTTTCAGTGGAAATTGGTGCATGGGAGGGGCCGGTAGACCGCGGGATGCCACGTGGCGGCCTGTCATTGGCCGGTTCAGGATGCGCGGTCCACAGAGCTGCGCGGCGGGGTGCACAGACCCGGCGCATGGACACGTGGCACCGCCTGATTGGCGGGCGCAAGGCGCGCGGTTCTACCGGGTGAGCGCGGCGGTGCATGGACCAATGCGGGGCTACGTGGCAGCCTCGGGTTGGTCGGTGCATGCGGCGCGGTCCACAGAATTCCAGTTGAATGCGTGGACCGGGTGTAGGGGACACGTGTCGCCCTCTGGTTCGCGGGCGCACCGTGCGCGGCGCACGGAGTCGGGGTCGGTGCCTCGGGGCGCGTGCCCACGTCGGGGCCATGCCGCGCGCCCGGCGCGGCCGCCGACCGGTCAGCGGGTCAACCGGGTGAGGACACGTGTCGCCCGCTGATTGGCGGGCGCCAACCCGCTCACTGTGCGGGGGCGGGCACGTGGCAGCGTCGGTGGGGTGGGCCGAACAGCTGTTTGCTGTTCGGCGGGCCACGTGGCGGCACCTGGTGGATTCGGGCGTGAACAGTGTTGGGCCGGCCCAACATGTAGCCGCCCGAAAGTGCCGGGCGCCCGAAAGTTGGGCCCGAAAGCCCATTGACTTGTCTTTTGGGCTGATTTCGGGTGAGGCCTATAAATAGGCCCCTTAGGGCTCACTTAGAGGCTTTTCCGGGAGCTTTGCCATTGAGCCCTTCACCATTTTCTTCCTCTCCCTCTTGTGCATCTTTTGGCAAAGGTTCAGAATTTTGGAGGCCGCGACGACGGCGACTTCTACATCGGGGTGCGGAGCGACGATCTACTGTTGGAGGCCCATTTCGTCGCAGTTTAGTCTGGGGAGGTCTACCGGGCTACCCCGTACATTATTTTGGACGATTTTGCCGGTGACGGTTCGTAAGAGGTAAATCTACATTTTTCGTGTTGGACATTTTTCTGGATCCGAGCTTTTCTTGGGGTTTGGGTACATTTTAACCCCTTTGCGACTGTGTGGTTGATTTGGACAGCACCTACTTGTCGGATTTTTATCTCCTCATCGGACATCGGAATTCGACGTTTCAGGACTCTAGCGACATCTACTCTTTCGCGAGGATCGCCGTCATATTTTTATTGGAATTTTTGGAGGAAGTTTTTCAGGTGAAACTTTCGTTGTGAATTGGGACTGGTCACCACAGATTTTGGGGCTTTTGGAATTTGTGTGGTTTTTAAGGTAATTTTTGTGTATGTTTTGTACCCAGGAGTTTGTGACACTCTACCGTGGATGTTGGCTTGGTGGATTTGTGATTTGACAGTGTGGGCTTTCTCAGTGTGCGATTTCGGACAGTTAGCACTTTCAGGTGGGTGACCTTGCTCCAAGAAACTCTGGACTGTGTACTAATTCTATGTGTCGTAGTGTATGCGGTAGAAATGGAGTATTAGCATGTGTAAAAACTGTATGTTGTATCTTGTACATACAGTTGTTGAATCTTTGGATTCATGCACTTGTTCCTAATTAATGAAAATCTTGGAATTTGAACTAGCACCCCTGTCATATCGTATCATTTTAGAACCAGTCTTGTGAATACCTCCAACTTGGGCTAGGTTTTATGCTCTAGACATTCCACATCACGATACTTCATTCACTTGG